>BSBK01000261.1:1200000-1647500 GCA_027943335.1 Chamaecyparis obtusa
TTAGTGGCCAGACCTACATCATCTTAATGGATTTTTTTCCTTTTCTCTTACTCTTCCTCTCGGGTATTATTGCCAATACCAGCTTGTCTTCTTCAACTCATGCTTAGAGAATAGAAGTCCATAACAATTGACTATTCTCATCAACTTCTGCTAGATTTTCATCAAGTATTTGCAGTGCTCTTCTTTTCACTAGAAATCTCTTGGAATATTTCTTCATCAGCTCTTCAATTTCAAGGACTGTTAATATTGGTATTTCCATTATTAGGGAATGTTCCCTCATTCTCTTCTTGGTTCTTAAAGCATAATTCCATCTAGCTGATACCTTATCATACAAACTTTTTGGTACATATTTTGAAAATTCTATTGGTACCTTTTTTAATTTTATCATCGTTTGAATTACTGCCTCCTCTATCTTATTCTGGTCCTTGGTTGTCATATGTACAAACCGATTCAATTGTGGGTTACTAAGGCCTCTGGTATCTATTATTGTTTCTGCTAGCTCATCAATTGATTGTTCTTTATTCACAACTACCTTGAACTAATTTATGCCATCCTACTCTTCATCATCAACATCATATTTTCCTCTTATCATCTTCCTTCTCTTCTTTGGTGGCTCGGAGGTAGCTTGTGTACCTCTCTTTTTTTATAAGTATTGGTTGGTGTAGGCCTTGAAATATTAACAACTCCTTTCTTCGGTGGAGGTGAAGTTGCAGTGGTAGACCTTGTTCATGCTCTAGTTTGAACTTATGTTTGCTTCTTAGGAGTGGGCTTAACCAATGTAGATTCAACATCTTTATCAAACTTGGTTGCCTCTTCATCATATGCAGTGTCAGCAAGAAGTAACTGACCCTTGGTTTCTACCTCAACCGGAATGTCCTTAGATGCCTCAACATCATCTGCATCTTCTCCAAATTGTTTAACTAGTTTTTCCATCATTTTTCTTGACTTCTTAGTAACTTTCCCAATAACTAGATCCATTTTTATTGTTTGCTTAGCTTCCTCATAGGTTCCAAACCTAGTAGCTTTTAGATCCTTAGGCTCTGCTAGTAAAGCCTTGATTGACCTTGAAGCTTGGTCAATATCAATCTCATATCCCATTGGGGATAACCACTTTGTTCTTAGTTCAACAGCTTTTATCAGTGTATAATATGTGTCCACCAGGAAACAAATGTCATGTTCATATTCTTCAACCAATTGTCTCGGTATCCTGCTTTTGGAATTTATTCTCTCTTTAAATTTCTCAAAGTATACATCTAAAATACTCACAAAATTCTCACCCAATTTTTGTATCAAATCATTTATTTGCAGTGTCACTGGCTTGTCGGTAGTCCAGTCAATATTATTCATTGAAGGGAAAAAAATTTGCACATAAAAGAATATGCAAAGTAACAGTGATCCAAACTTACATGTATTGGATTTTGCTGACCAAATTGTTTTCATGTTTTCTTCAACTTTTTTCAACAACAACTCGGTGAGGTCCAGCTCAAATCCCTTTTTCACCATCTTGTAAAAAATATCTACCTCTCCACAAGGTACATTGTTGGGCCTGCTTGATTGAAATATTTTATATCCAATGACATATGAACCAAACCTGGTTTCGGGATCCACAATTGTGTTTACTTTCAATCTTCTACCATCCCATTCTGCTCCAGTGGCTTTCTCCAACTTGGCTCTTGGTGCACTCCTTAGTGCTTTCACTTTGTCAGTGGTAGGGTAACCTTTTACAGCGTGTATGATATCCTTCATGATCTTCATGGGCTCATCTAGCCATAGTTTTCCATCATGAAAATGACTCAAAACTATTCTTATCCACTCATTCCTAAATACCTTCGGGAAATGTAGGGCATTTATCAAACCCTTGACTCTCAAATGCTCATGATCATCCTTCAATTTCCCATCAACACTTAGCTCTTGAAATATGGAAATGAGCTCAAAATAACCAATCTCACCAATCTTATAGTGAATGTAGGCACATATGTCTTCAACTAGCAAAACCCTAGGTGGTATGCTCGAAAAAGCTCCAGTTTTGTTAGTCTACAAAGAAACTTCGGGGTGAAGTTTGTACTTTGGCTCATTACATGTAGCAGAAATGATCAACCTAATTTCCTCCTCAACTACGTTCTCAGATTTGTTAACTTTAGATGCATACGCCATTGTTCTTCGATTAGGGTTTTGGGAAATATTAAAGAAACAACTTGGTGATAATAATACTTACTCGTAACAACGATGGAAGCTTCTCAGAATCCTTCAAATCTTTGTTCAATTGCTCTGAAAATATTTTTCTCAAATTCGCTCAGAAAACTCTTAGCTCTTCGAGTTCGCAATGTGAAAAATAAGCTAAATCCTTTGTGTATTTATAACATTTTCAACTTCCCACTCAAACCTTTTTGCAATAAATGCTCAACCTAACATGGCTCGATCACAACAGTCACTCTCAATGTATACCATAAAATGTTATAAGCTCGGTTAATACATGAAATTCCACTCAGTTAATACTGGTACTTGGTTAACCTTGCTAATAGTTACCGACTAGCAACTTCTCACTCGATCTAGCATATACCGACTGCAAACACTTAAAGCTCAAAACATGTAAAACCATAGTGCATCTTAATTCATGCAGATTTGGTACGTGAACACTTGATATAAGGAATTGTATAATTGATATAGCTAATTAGGATTAGCAGTTCCATACATACCTTTTCAACTTAGGTGGAGGTGGTGATGTCACCCAATCCAATGGACGAGGTGCCACTGACTGCATTACTTGACTCAGAATTATCACCTGATGCTTTTCTCCTCACAGTGTTTCTTATCCTCATGATATCTTTGATTTTATTTCCATTCTCATAGGTTTATGTTTCTAGTGCTCGGTCTCTGTAATCTTTAATTAAGTGACCAACCTTGTGACAATGTAAACATGTCATACCAGTGCTTGTCCAGCTGAGAGATCTTCCTCTCCATTTCTTCCTCATGCAGTTAGATGCAATATGTCCATATCTTCCACATGTTGTACAATTAACCCATGTGTTATAATCCTAAGTATAAGCATTACCTTGTCTTCTTGGTTGATAGGTCTTGTTTTGTCCTTTTGGTGTCCAAACTTGCCTCATCTTTGTTCTGCATTCTTGTGATGTATGTCCATGCATGTTGCAAGTGCGACATAATTTCTCCATGTAGGGTTTTTTAGGAGTCCTACTCAACTTAGATCTGCACTCATGTGCTTGATGTCCATACTTGTTACAACTATAACAATGACCATTAAACTTAGGAGTGGTTTTAGGATTACCTTTAGCTTTACTCCTACAAACGTTTTATGTGTGGCCCGGTTTACCACAATGATAGCACAATTGTGTCTTAGTTCTTTGACTCTTGTAGGCATTCATATGTTCAACTTTCTTAGATGATTCTCCTTTCTCTGTATAGTCTAATCTAGTAGTACTTCCAAGTCCTCTTTTACTGATTAGAAATTCATCAATTTTCTTGGAACTATCTTAAGCTTTATTAATCATTTCATTGTGTTGTTGTTGTATTTTCACCTCATTTTTCAATCTCACATTGTCTTCTTTGAGTTCACTAATATCTTCAAGTTTCCTTGTAAGCTCACTATTTACGCAGTTGATTTCCTGACTTACAACAACAATCTAATTAGAGATTTTAAAATGATGCTCGGTAAGTCTTAGTATCTCAGATTCTTTTTCTTATAGTTTCTCAGTCATTTGTCTTATGTCTTCAACAACCAAATTTCTCTCTTGTTCAACTTGTCTAGCATTGTTCATCACATCAATCATTCTCACCATTTGTGCTTCTTGACCAATTTGCATGGCTTTAACTTGTTCAGTTAGATGAATATTTTTCTCAGATAAATTAGATAAACTTCCTTCAAATGTGTCACATTTACTACCTGAGCTAGATCCAATATTCTCAAATGGGTCAATAATTTCTTCTTCATTATAATCAATTTCACTATACCTAATAGCCATATCTTTTCTCTGAACCAGTAAATTCTTCAATTCATCCCTTGCTTGCTTGTATTGCTCAATGAAGATTTGCATCTGAATCTTTTGGTTCTCAATAGTCTTGTCCAACCTATATATCTCCATCCTGAGATCTTTCCCCTTCACTGATTAGACTTCCAAATAAGAGATCTAGCTCAGATACCAATTGTTGGGATAGGAAAGGTATAGTACTAAGAGGGGAGGGGTGAATCAGTACCCTAAAAAACATTTACTAAATTAACAATCTGCAATAGTAGTGTTTATCTAACCAACTGAATTCATTGTTTGCAACATACATTCAAATAACTTGTAAATGTAAAGTGCATAAAAAATAAACAATAAATCATTCATGAAATGTAACACATGACTCAAGTATTTTGGTTACACAAAAACCCTTGTTAGAAGGTAAAAACTACGACGGGGATGACACCCACAAATTCTTCACTACTGTAGTAAATAAAGTATGTTGGTTAAGGCTACAAGTGTGATCACTTCTGATGATCTTACCCTGTTAGGAGTAACATAAGATTGATTAGATCCACCTTGTGAAAGGATTTTAGCAACACCAAATAAGTGTGCACTCGGTTAGGAGATTTACAACAGATGGTGAAGTCTACTCTATTAAGAGATTTACAATCCTACTATAATGGTTAAATTGATAACAAAAAATATCTACAAATGGAAACTTGAACTTGTCTAAATTAGATCTATGAAATACTAAATAGATTTCACTTTGATGTGTAGTATATTACTCTCCATTCTACTCAGTAGCCTTGTATGTTTTTGATAAATTGAATATTGTCTCTGATAATTGTTCTGTCATGTAAACCCTTGTCCGATCTCAGATGTCCTTAATGTGGCTACTACTTCATGATCTCCTTGTCATGTCTATGTCAAAATGACATCTATTACAATTGTATAGCAAACTACTCTGACCTAATTAGGTTTACAATGTCTTAGAAAACCTAATATCTATGATGTACAAAAATAACCTAGATCTAACTGTTACATAGGAATCATCACAATATTAAATGATTACATCCATAATAAATGTGTCTCGATCTTGGTAAATCATTTAAAGATCCATGTAAACCATTTACATAGAGAAATGTGTCATTGTTGATTACTATGTCATTTCCTGAACAACTCAGTAAACACTGCATTCCTTGTTCGGTGAATTAACTGATGCTCGATGTGTAGAATGCTCAGTGTTCACTGACTCGGTGCTCGGTAAACTCTGATGTTCGGTAAATATGCTTGTTTAAACTTGTGTTCATTTAGCTTTAGGTTCTGCCTTGTAACTGCTCAGTATGAAGGCTTTGTAAGTTCAACCGACTAACTTGTATAGCTCCTCATTCCAACTTTTATCGACTAATTAGCTTAGATTACTGACTAATCTTATTTGATACTAATGAAAACACTTAATGCCCAAGTAGAGATAACATTTATCATAATGGTAGAGGCTTTTAGCAGAAACATCAAAAGTAAGTCTAAGCTTGGCTTATGGCAGGGGACTCATATTGTAGGTACTTCATTATCTGTCACCCACTCTCTATTCACAGATGACACATTGTTGTTTGAAATATCCACTGTGAAAGAAGCTAAACAAATCAAGCATTCAATAGATCTCTATACTAATATTTTGGGTCAAAATATCAAGTCCAATACTTGTCCAAGATTTGTATATTTAATACCAATAGAATTACTGCACAAAGGATAATCAATATTTTGGGGTTCCCAATGGAGTATTTTTCCTCCACATACTTAGGTATTATGTTCTTTATTGGGATAAATAAAATCACATTTTGGAATGCTATTATTGAAAGAGTTAAAGCTAGGATTTTGGCTTGGAAAGTTAGATGGCTATTCCTCTCAGGAAGAATCCTACTAATAAAATTAGTCCTTTTAGCCATACTGAATTACTACATTTCTACCCTAAAAGCCCCTTCTTCCATAATACAACAATTACAAAAGATTATAAGGGAGTTCTTATGGAATGACAATATGTTAGAGGCTAAGAAAATTCCTTTGGTCTCCCTTAAGGATATGTCTTATGGGAAGATTTTGGGGGGTGTGGGGATTCATGACCTGGCATCTAGAAATAAGGCCTTTGGTGGAAATCTTGTTTGGCGATTGCGCTCTAAATCTAATTCGAAGTGGTGCCAAATTATGCAACAAAAATACTTGGACAATAATGACCGTACAATAATTTTGTCTATTCTTGACCCTCCAAAAGGTTCTACAATTTGGAATTTCACGGTTGCCTCAAGAGAAGTAGTTTCTAAATATGTGTCTTGGGAGATTAATAAAGGTGAAGATGTCAAATTTTGGGAGGATTCCTAGAATGGATCCCCCCCCTTATTCAATCAATCCATAATGCTAATTTGATGAGTGTAGCTAAACAAAAATGGGGCCATATTCTTTGGGATTATGTTTCTGCAGTGAAAATTTATTCAGGAAAAGTAATATGGAAGGATTCAGTGGAACTTTCTCTTGATCAACAAGAAACTCTACTATTTCAAAATATGTTCTCTCATAGGATAGTTTTCTTTTCAAAAGGGGAGGACAAAATAATCTGGGCTACATCCAAAGATGTGAAATACTTAGTTAAAGAAGGATACAAAGCTGTGAAGAACCTCGAAAGTGTCTATAGGAAGAGTCGTGCTTTATCTTTCTGCTAGAATGGTCCAGTTCTTCCTAAGGCGGGCTTCTTTTCATGGCTTGTGTTGAGAAATATAATTCTCACTAGTGACAGATTGGTTAGGCTTTGTATTGCCCAACCATTTAATTGCATTATTTGTAATATGCAGGAAGAAACAATAGATCATCTACTTTTAAATTGTCCCTTTTCCCACCAATGTTGGTCCTTTGTGATTCACAAACTTCATATTGATTTGCCTCTACCTAGTGAATTATGGGAGCTATTTAAATCATGGTCAACTCTATTCCCAAATTCAATGTTTACTTGCATATGGAAATGCATTCCTACCACGGTAATATGGACTATATGGTGGGAGCATAATAAGAGGATATTTAGGAATGAATCTTCATCACTCACAATTTCTGTAGATCTTATAGAAACCAATCTCTAAAATTGTTAATGCAAATGTCTCCAACTCTATAGGGAAATACAAATTCTCTAAATGGGATCAACAAATTTTCAAAGAATGGAATTAGATCAAGATTCCTACTGGTTTCACTCCAAATTGGCAATCAAATCATGTAGTAGGCAGATCACTAATTAAATTGTTTTCTCCATCAAATAATTTTCTTAAGATGAATTTTGATGGCTCATCCTATGGTAACCCTATAAAATTAGGCTTTGGAGTATGTATTCGTGATTGAGCAGGAAGAGTTAGGGTAATTAAATCAGGTTCTTTACCAGATGACACTAACAACATGGATGAAGCACAAACTCTCCTTATAGGATTAATCTTGGTGAAAAAGTATGGGGTTCAAAACATACATATAGAAGGAGATTCACTTGTGATTATCAACTCCTATATTTCTAGGACATCTTAAAATTGGCACATTTCCTATGTTGTACATCAAGCATGGGCCATAATCGATTCTTTAATAGAGTTCCACATTTCTTATACCCTTAGAGAGGGAAATCTTATGGCAGATTATTTAGCAAATTTGGGTTGTGATGAAGTCATAATCAAATTGCTTAGCTCGACTAAGATACTGGAGAAATATCCCAACTTAAAAGCAATTGCAGAGAATGAGTTGACAAGTCCCGCCATTATACATGTTGAGCAGTCATTGTAATGTGTTTGCATGGAGGAAATGGGCATCGACATTTATTATTGTGGTTCCTGATATCTTCAAATCATCATTTTTCTTTTGGCATGAATTAAATGTTGTATCCTCACACGCTTCGTCTACCTGTAGGATCCTATGTTACACTAATGATACTATGGGGCTCATCAGGTTTTGAGAAAGCTATTTTTGTTCTTTTGCGATGTCTTATTTTATACCGATGACCTTATCAGCATGAGCTACTCTGATAGGCCCATTGGGTCTCGAGGAAGCTGACTTTTCTCTTTGTCCAGGATCCTTCCTATACCAATGCCACACTTACATCCTAGTGCCACAATGGTTTCTAATATCAACAAATCTTCCTTTATATTTTGACATGAAGTAAATGGTGTACCCCACACGCTTCGGCTACCTGTGTGGCCTCTCCATCTATTGCTAGCGTCAGTTGGTTTCATAGCATTCTGATTCATTTTTAATCGCATTGGGTATTGGGGAAGCTATCAATCATTCTCACTGAGGATCCTATGTTAGTTTGATGATGTTATGGGCATGAGATACTTTGACAGGCTCATTGAGATTTTGGTGCGAACACTTTATATGGAGTTTTTTTTTGGCAAAGATGTCATATGTTGCTACATATATTATGTGAGGATCCTTGTTGTTTGTCATTTGTAAACTTATGCACATTTACTGTGATTTTCATTTGGAAAATGTATTTCTCCAGCTGATTATAATTTGTAAAATTTATTGCTAGAGGTAGATTATAGGTACTTTGATCACATTTTGTACATGGACTATGAACCAGAGTTTTCTTTCTAGTTCTTTCTCTGAGGAGTCCCTTGAACTATATATAAAATAATAAAATATAAGTGCTCCGTCACTTTTTGATTATAAATAAATAAAATCTAATTAATACAACCCACCAACAAAATTATTTGGATTTCAACACCCATATTCTATACCAAATTCATAAAATATGACAAATCTAGTAAACCTAATTTACTCAAAACACCACAAACTGGTCTCATTTGCATTTCAAATAGAAAAAATAGCATATAAATTTTACTACAACCATAATAATGGCAAAAAAAATTGTCATGCCCAAAAACTCACCAACAATTTTATTTTCAAAGGTGTTAAGTTTACTACGTGTTTCTTAATGATGAAGTACATGTGCTTACTAAGTTCAAATATTTAAATCTAGTTAATTACATTTTAATAGTAGTTTAAATAAAGTCTATTAAATGTTCCTAGAATTAATTAATATCCTTGTATTAATCCTCTTTTTATGATTTCACCACTTTCCTTAGGATGGTATCAAATAATTTGATTATTTAAATTAAATCCTTAAAATGTTACAATTTTCATCAATCACATCTAATGTTGATTTAAGGTCACATTTATAAAAATGTTAATATTGAATCTCATAATTAAATGTTCCTCTCTATAAATTAAAAGGCTCCACTATAATAATATTATTAGTCTATTATTATTATTATTATTATTATTATATGTCACTATTAATTCCAATGTCATAAACCTATAAAATCACTTAAATACATGTCATTAAAATAATAAAAGGCAATCATAATTTAGTTGTATTCATATAGGTCGTTTTATTAAAAATTAATAATAAAATTATTACCTAAGTGACGGTTTAAACATTATTGTTCAACTTGATATATTAGAACAAAATCAATAATTAAAAATATATTTTGTATCTTACTATATCTAAATCAGTTTGAATATCTATATGAATGCTTACTTAAGTAATATGTCTCCTTTTTTTAATAAATTCCACTATAATAATCCTCCCCCTTTGTATTACAAACAAACCCACCATTTAAATTTTAAAAAAAACCCAAAAAAAAGTCATATTTAATAGTAATGCAATTTAAAATTTCCTCTAAATGAACTCCCTCCCATTTACTTTAATTTAAAATTGAATTTAATATATTTTTATTTAATATTTTTTTTATTGACCCTTGACCTTAACTCTATTTAGGCTTTTTATTCAAACAATATGAAATTGTTATCTCTTTTCTCTTTTTTTATTCTCTCATTTTCCCCTCTTTCTCTCTCTCTCTTCTCCTTCTATTCTAACCCTAACTCTCTTCTTCCCTTTTTCTATTCCCTTCTTCTTCCTCTCATATTTTTTCCTTTTTTTGTGGGTGTGTGTACAGATTGAAGATGGAGGCTTGAACGTGGTTTAAAAGAATTGCATTAAAATTTGTTGTTGTATATATATATATATATATATATATATATATATATATATATATATATATATATATATATATATATATATATATATATATATATATATATATATATATATATATATATATCTGTGTGTGTGTGTGTATGTATGTATATGTATGTATGTATGTATGTATCTATATATATGTGTATGTATGTATGTATGTGTGTGTGTGTGTAAATCTGTCATATATACACATATGAAGTAACACATGCTTTACAAGAAAGAGATATGCATATATTTGTGTCTATTTAAGAAGTAATTGACTTAAGGGTTTGTTGATCTAAAATTTAAATCAAATTTCAACTTGACAAGTTTTATTACTTTTGAACAATCAAGAATCTACTAATTTCATGTTTCCATTATGAATATGCAAGTAAAATAATCCACATATGTAACTTTAATATTTTACAAATTTAGGAAGATTAACTCATATATGCTTTCCTTTTTTATCAAAAAGGAAAATTACAAGATCCATTTCTTCTTTTCTTTTCTCATCTTGCAACCAGTCCAAATACATGAAAATTTTAGATTTAATTTGTATGGAATAAACTTTTAAAAAACTAGGACAAGGGAACATGCCTTTTTTTTTAAAAAACACCAACTTCTTTCCAACCTTGCATCCATAAGAAAACCTACAAATAAATTTTACAACTTGACCATGGAGACTCACCTCCCCACCTAGGCCTCTAAGAGACCAACCCTGAGCTTGGTGAACCAAGGGTAGAATGGTTACATACAACCAAAACTAGATACAATAATGCAACAATAACAATAATGAACTCCCATTTATGGCTTCACAATAGGTCTCCAAATGACCCCAAAAATGGGGTGAAGGTGGACCAAGTACCTAAGAGGAGAAAGCCAAGAAAATCAAGTAAACACGATGGCTTCTCAAGGCTTCAAAAATAACTTCACAAGATCCTTCATTTTGAAAACAAAACCCTTATGAACCCCAAGGCGTCAAGCCAAAATACTCCCCTTATGGCCACAAATGGCATCATGGAGCTCATACTTCATGTTTTATCCCTCTCCTCCATGAGGAGAGACTCTACACTCAAGGATTGTCCAAAAATTCCCTTCACCCCCAAGGATACTCTTCCCTCCCAAGGGTGAGTGTGCCTTGAGACTCCCATTTACATAATTACAACACAAAGAAAGCTTCACTATACAAGAAGGAACAACATTCATGAAAACTACTTTGTAAAACTCATACAAGCTTACACTACAATTCATCCACATCCATTCATTTTCAACATGTGAGAGCAACAATAATATGAGTTCTTCCACCAACCTAAGTCAAAGCTTATGGAAATTAACTTTGAAAAAGAGCTTCCCTTTTTATCCAAGTCCTTTCTGATGTAGCCCTAACCCTTCAAAACAATAACTCAGAAAAAATACACAACACAGAAGTTTCAGAATGCTAGATTATTCATTAAACTTTTTCCAACTCTACTCTGCCCCTACAATGAAAGAAAACAACTCCTTATTACAATTTCAAGAATTACCATATTTGGCAGATTTTTGAAAAAAATTAAATTTTTCCATTTTTGGTAATTTTCAAAACCCATCCTACGAATCCTGATTTTTTCCCAAAAAAGCCCCCAACTAAGGCAAGATGAATTGCCAACTAACCTATGAAATCAAAAACATGATTTTGAAATTATTACAAAAGCAAACTTTCTAAAAACTAGAAAAAAAACATGAAAAGCCAATTTCGGAGGCCAAGATGATATTTCTAGCTCTTGGAAAAAGGTCTAAATGACCTCTAATTGAGCTGAGCTCCATTGGCAATCCAAATAGCTCCCCCTCATGCAACTGCCTGTAAAATTTTAGACAAAACCCACATTCAAGTCAAAAGTTTTGACCCCTGGAAGTAAAGTTTGACCAAAACCCACATCTGAATCCACTGGGTTGATCCTTGGATGCTCCTACATCACTTTCTCCAAGGTCTTCACTAACTCTAACAATCTCTAAAGATAGACAATGGGTGATCAAAAGCCAATGTTTCTCCAAAGTCCCTCTAAAAGGATTCCTACCAACCTCCCAACCAACTGTCATAAAGAGGGTATGGCTCAAGAAATTCATTTTCTCCATTCTTGTCTCCCCTCATAATGAGATGGAGACCAAAAATGGGGAAAAAGGGATGGTCTTGTCCTCTTTTCCCAAACCCAAAATTTGCCACTTGAAAAGTGAGAGGGATTTTAGATGGGTCATAAATGAGTTATGGACTCTATTTTGACCAAAATCTAACCCCCAACTCATAGTATACCAAGTGGGGTAGTTAAAATTGACCCAAACTACACCCTAGGGACTCATTTAAGCCTCCAGAAACCCCCTTGAAGTTTACCTACGGTGTCATGCCCAAAAGTTGAGCAAAACACAACTACAAAATTTTTTCTAAAGTCCTAATGCTAAACTACAGTCGTACACACATAAGCCACTAAGTCAGAAAGGTTCAAGCTAACCGAGGCAATATTAGAATCAGTCTAGGTGGAACTAGGACCCAATTGGCTAGGTTTAACCCCTAACTGCAAACAAGTTCAAAACACTAATGCCAACTATAACTGGTAACTAGCCTAGAGTTTAATTGTTTAACAATTTTTAAAGGTGTCCACGTTGTTTAGCTCGAATGTTAATACCTGGCTTCTAGTTATTCCAAGGTTAACATATTGACCTAATTAGTCATGGGTCCAATAATTTATAATTTAATCAAAATCTGATTTAATTTTCCATTACATAAAGAGACTATAGTAATATTTAAGATGCAACTTAAATCTATTCTATTCAAATAGATTAAACTACTAGAATCAATGCATTTAATAAATATGTATAAATTAACTAGCCTTAATTATAACCTTAATTAAAACAAGTAATTAACACTTCTAAATCTAATAAGTCCACGTAAAATATTTATTAAATAATCAATAAAGACTTAATAATCTAAATATAAATCAACAACTCCCTTATACTACTGAAAGTATTAAACAACACATTAATCTAATTCCCTATAGAATTCTATACAATTAATTACTAAGGGTAATATAATCAAATTCATCAAAATATTTAATCCCCTAGGCCAAGAAAATTAGCGCCAGCCTAATTAGCATACTAACTTAATTCAATATTTAATTTAAAAATTACATCTTATTTAACTTACCAATATTAATAAACAAAATTAATTAAGTAATCTTCTAGGGAATTTCCTAGTCAAAAGTCAATATGACAAGTTTTTAAAAAAAAATTATGTTAAATTACCTTAATAATCAAGGCAATCAAATCTCGATTCTTCAAGAATAATTCCTAGGATCAAAATTTGCAACTATGGATTTAAACATATAATTTTTGGAATCTGCTAGATCATATTTTAAACCCAAGTCTCCTATAAATATACCAACCAAATTTATAAAGCCTAAGGGTTATTCCCTTAAGGCTATTTGGTTGTTTTACTTGCTTTTCTTTTTTTATTGCTAAATTATTCATTTGTGTTCTCTATTTTCTTTTTTTATTATTTAATTATTTTTTGTTTATTTAATTTCAAAATAATTTAAATATACTGATTTAATGTTTAGTATATATTATTTTATTTGTCATATCCTAATCCCCTATGTGTGTTTTCTTGTTCAATACATTCCAGGGGCCGAGGGTTATAGGTGGCGAATTTGTGGTGGCCACCATGACGATCGGCTCACACCACCAGTTGTGGTCGTAACGAGCGGAGCCACTGCTGGTGTGGCCACTCACAATGTTGGCGTGTGGGGGAGCCGGGGGGTACTGTGCCCTCCCCACTGTGCCTCACACAATGGTCATAGCCACTACGCGCAACAGTGGGAGGAAATGGGTTGGGGTTAGGGCTTCGGCCCGCCCCTTCCCAAATCCTCTGCAAAACACACTCACACAACATTTTTTTAAATTAGATTTTCATTTAAAATTTGAACTACAAAAAATCATAAATTTTGTTTGGTTTACTTTTTTTTAAAGGTAAGTTTATATATAAACTAAAATTATCATTCTGTTTTATTTAATAAAATTGAAAGAGATATAATATAAAGTAAATAATGATAAATCTAATCTTATCATTATGTTTAACATATATCTTTTTGAAACATTAAAGGTTTTTCCATTTATATGTATATGTTTATATATGTGTGTGTGTGTGTGTCTAAAATAGGAAAATAAATTCAATGTTTTAATTAATTTCATATTGTTTATATATATATATATATATATATTCAAGTCAAGGTATCAGGTGTATTTTCTATACTTAAATAATAAAAGTAATAAATAATTATATGTATGTGTATAAAATATATATAAGTATATATATATACTTATGCATATCTATAGTTATAGGTATACTAAGGTAAGTGTTTTAAAAGAATCCTTTTAAACTAGGTAATTAAGTTGAATTCCTCTCTTAAAGTATTAAGCAATAAATATTTTGAAACTTGTCAAACTTAATCTCATCCATCCAATAGCTTAGATTTTAACTCAACTTAATGCAATTTTAATAGTTACATTTTCTATAATTTTTAAATGAACTAACCTTTTAATCAACTTTAAATTGAATTATGAGCAAGATTATTTTTAATACCATTTATCAAAGTGGAATATAGTCATAATGTAAATACACATGAGAAGTTGACTTTAACAAATTAATCAACAAAAGAGATATATGAAACTTTCTTGCAATATATCTATCATCAAAAGCAAAACTTTGATATATACAACTTCTTTTTTCCTAACTAAATACAATGAAATACAATTTTATTCTATAAGAATTTTCACAAGAGAAACTATAGTGGGAACAATTCTAAAGACAAGTCCTTCAAATTTTTTCAAAGCCATCCAAAAGCTCCATGTGAAAACTGCAAGGAAAACACAAAGGTTGACCTCACCTCCCAACCTAGGCCTTTTCAAGGCCACCCCCGAGCTAGGGGTTTAAAAAACAAACAGGTGACAAGGAGTTCTAAACACAAAATAAAACAAGGAGACATAATTAATAAGAATCCCAAACCAAGGTTTACTAGGTCACAAATAGGACCTGAAAGTAGGGGTGGAGAGGACTCACCTCATGAGGAGATTAGCCAATTTGAAAAATACAACATGTGGAATAGGCCACACATGGGAACTCATTTTATCATTTCAAAACCTCCTTAAGAAAACATACCATGGCTACAAGCCATCAAAACTTCACCTTATGATCCCCAAATTCCCTTAGAATGATTGGCATCATGGGGACTTACCCACCCATGTACATACCTCCACACATGGGAGACTCTGCACATCATGTGCGGTCACTAATCCTTCACCCCATCAAGGTTACTCTTCCCTCCCAAGGGTGAGTGTGCCTTGAAGAAACCCACAAAATATACATCACAAATAAAAAACAAGACTCACAAACCTCCATGGAAACCCATGGAGTTTGAACATAAAACCATAAGAAATCCATTAAAGATCTCTAAAGCTTTTTCATGCATAAAATAACTACACTAAATTATGCTAAAATAATCCAACCTTAAGTCCAAGCTCAAGGTGAAAATGAGGAATTGAAAGAAGATTTTTTCCTTTATGTTTTTCTCCTTCCAAAACTAGGTGTCTCTAAGAGTAGAGAGTGGGTGAACAACCTTCCCTTTCCTCTCAAATCCCCCTAAAAAGGCTCTATCCTAAGAATATCTGATTTCTGCATTAATGAGGAAGCCTCTAGAGTCATCACTTCTCCTTCCAAGTCAAGACCCTCATAAATGGAGTTTAAGACTCACATGGGAAGAATAAGATACTTTGCCCAAATTCTTCAAACTCTCTAATTTTTGCCTCTTTGAAAAGGGGATATTTTAGGGTTTTCATAAATGAGTTCAAGGGATCTTAATGGGATGAAAATTACCCTAAACCCCTAAGGTACCAAGTAGGGTGGTTAAAATAAACCCTAACTACCTTTTGGAAGCCTATTTGACCCTCCTAAACTCCACTTGAATTTAACCTGCGAAATTCAACTCCCTTGACCCAATCTAATATTCCTAAACCTTAGGGTATGCATGGGTACTACACTAGGTAACCCCTAGGTCAAGACTAGGTCTACCCTAGTTACATTTACTAGCCATGCCAACTCACAAGAACACATGTGTCAAGTGAAACCACATAATTACATTAGGCATGACCCATTTAAACATTTACAAAACTAAATTAAATATAACCATGCAATACACTTTCACAAATAAAATACATTACAACGAGGTCCATGTCTCTTCACAAACGAGATCTTAGCACTACAGTGAATACACATAGGTTATTTTTTGAAACCTCATTTTAGTACCATGGTCAACTTCATGTACACTAATTACACACGTCAATAGGTCCAATAAATCAACATATAATATAATGAGATGCATAATGTAAAACACACACTCGCTCACATTTGCATCAAAGTCTCAATGGCAATAAAACAACATCTACATCTAGTTCATACACATAAACTTAATTCTCAATCATTTTGCATCCTGATATATCCTAACATGTATATCTATCACAATGCATCATTAAACTTAACCATGTAGATAAATTGCATAACTAACATAGGGTGTCACCTGAATAGGTTCACATCAAATCACAATGTATAATAACATAGTATGGGATCTTACTGAACCTCAAAAATAACATATGTTCCAAGGAGTCCAAGTATCTCAAAATAGTATCAATTAGAAACATAAAAGTGAAATATGGTGCTAAGCTATAACGGACTGAGGTAGGCCTCACATACATGCTTAAAAATATTTGACCCAATTTATGGCTTCCTAACCAAGGGGTCTATATGGGAACACTACAAGTTAACCTCGGGGTACGTGTTACACTCCATCCTAATCACAAATTCTTGTCATGCCAACACAACACAAATTACAAGTGTCAAGTGACACTACAAAATTACACATCACATACAGACATGGAAAGGCCATTAGGATGATCATATATATATAATTTAATATCAATACAATCATACAACATCACAGTTATGAAATCAAATACATAACAATGAGGTATTGGCTCTTCATTAGATGCAACCTTGGCTTTCACTGATTTCACAATGGTCTAACCTCAGTTTCCCAATTTATTCCCATGGTCAAATTTCCTAGACAACTAAATCCAAATATTAGTATTCCAAGAAAACCGTACATAAAAATAATGTAAATAATTGATAACATTTAAGCATATTTCCTTTGCAATTGCATTCACATAATCCACCATTAATCAAAACAATATTTGTGATACAACTTCTACATGAAACACGTTCACTCACAAAAGCATATGCAGAATCAAATCATCATATAATTTCACATGTCAATACAGTTTAACCATTAAATCTATAATTCAATTGCATCATAATAATCCTCTAAATTAATCCATCATAATAAAGCATAAATTCCTCATCATAGAAATCATAAGTACTGAATCAATCCTAATATAAAGTCCATCAAATCAACTAATAGGAAATATATGTCAAATAGGTCTAAATATATCCTCAACAAGAGTGCAAAAAATAACATAAGAAAAATGTATCACAATCAAATGTGATCCAATCCCTGTCATGTAGAGTAATAATCTATAATGCCTCAAAATAGAGTATCAAATACTACGTCCATCATAAAATAAAAGTAATACTATGTCGGGTCAGGGTAGGGTCTCACATTTTTGTATCATATCTACACGGCTCAACACAATCATAAATTCACACAACTATGTTTGAAAATCACTTAAAATAACACTCGAAGAGCCACTGAATCCTAAAAAGAAACAAAAAACAATATTACTAATTTCCCTAAGCCCAATTGCAATCTCTAGATGATAATTCCCTCTACAATTAAAGGTTTTACATCTTGTGATCACCTAAAGCTCATGGGTTTTTGTTCATGTGCCTTCTTCAACATGCCTCCAAATGACCCAAAACCCCATATTTATAACCATCCAAGATCCAATTTCTATTGGATGTGTGACTATTGCATTTCCAATTGTTGAGTTGCTCTAAAAAAACTTTAATTTTATTTCTTGAATTTCTCACTCAAAAAACACATTTCAAACACCTCATTTTTCCTTGTAATTTTATTTTCACTTGTAGAATTGAAGGGGTGGATTTTACAACATTACATTAGGCCTAATAAATATGTTATTTAACATTTATTTGTTCCTTCAAGTTAATATCCTTTATATGTTTTTTTAATCAACCCAAGACATAAAATGGGTTATGTTTGCCAAAATCCAAATTTAAAGAAAAAGGGACATGACATATGACACATATATTTCACATGTGGATGTAGGTGTCCCTCTTTTAGGATCTTATATTTGGTATATGTAGGTGATAAGTGTCATGCTATGATATATTTATGATGGAATCTATGACGATTGTTACAACACACTCACATGTGACATCCTATGATATATTCTATGAGAAAATGGACAAGTGGTAGAAGATGCCTTTGCATGGAGAAGGTAGGCACCCAATTTGGGTTATGTTAGGTTATAAGAGAATGTTTTATTCATAGTTAGTTATGATATATTATCTTATGATTGTAAGTGTTGTAAGTTATGACAATATTTATGATAGCTATAAGATGTGTAAGAGCACGATTCATACTACTAGATAATAAATTTCAAGTGCCTAACTTAGGAGGTTTCAGTAGAGAGTCATTTAGAATGTAAACATGTCATTTGCACACTTTTAGATGGCTACAAAATTGTGTCAAATTTGTTTTGATAACCCCATCTTGTATCATCATCTAGAAGCTACCTCTTGAGTTGTATTTCTCTATATAAGGTGGTATTAGAGAGCATTATGTATGTTATATTTTACAAGTGAATTGTTATGTTTCCAAAATTAATTTAGATTGTGGGTTATCAATTATAGAATCCATTTTAAGAAGTAGTGTAATGCTATTGTATTGTAACTATTGTTTTTTATTAAGAAAAAAATAGGTTTTGATGGGCCCCTGAAACCCATTACAATTAGATTTTAAGGGGGATCGAGAACCCTACAAATACGAAATGTTGCAACAAAGAAAGCATTTGCAAAAAAACAACCCAAAGAAAAAAAAAACCAATAGATGTAAAGTACATATCATCAAAAGCATGAGATTCTCAAGAGAACACAACAAGAGACCAAAATCTTAAATCAAAGAGAAAATATATTAAGCAAAGAGATCCAAAGGGTTTTGATGGCTCCCCAAACCACAACAATTGGGTTTTAACATGGCTCCAAAAACCATACAATATCTCACAATATATCCTTCATCAACAACATTACACTCCACCTAAATTGGAGGCACAAAAGAAAGGAAACCAAGGATCATCAACATAAAAAAGGCCACACAAGAATCCACCTCAAAAGGAATACCCACCACCTCCTTAGGAAAATTAGCCAATAAATAAACCAACGGTAGATGAGGAAAGCTCCATCCCAAAAAAAGGGAAAAGAAGGAAGTAAGAACATTAATGTGTGTCCACTTAAAATACTACCAACCCAAATCTCCACAATATGACTGCAACAAAAGAACCACCAAAAATTGCCCCAAAAACTACTAGCAAGAAAAAGACCACTCGATGTAGAGAGGATTGAAGGAAATCCATGAACATAATAAAGCCCCCACCCAAAAGATCATCATAGCCAACCTATACACAAAACCCTATAACCAAGAACAACTCACGTGTCACCAACCAATCCCCCACCCACACAAGGAAAAGAGACCATTGAACAACAACACCAATAGATTTCAGCTCAAGAGAGAAAGGAACCAAGAGGAGAAGGGAGGAGAAGAAGGTCCAAAATTGTCAAAGCCCCCTATTATAATAAAATCAGCACCAACGACCATCACCCACCAACCTAAAAAGAAACCAATCACCCCCAAGAGGAAATCTTCCAAAGACTTCTGCAAAGAGGAACTGGAACTAGAAAAGAGAATCAAGGCATGAAAATCCCAAAAAAGAGAAGCAAGGAAGAGGGTCTTGACATCATTAAAGTTCCCTCCCAAAAGAAAACCAATGCCCCCAAACTCAAACAACTTTGAAATCAAGAAGTCACCACCAAGAAACTCAACACTAGCACAAATCTTCTCCAAAAAAATGAGACCTTGATCAGAAAGAAGGAGGCAGAAGGGCCAAGATCATCAAAGCTACCTATATTGTAACTATTGTTTCAGTAATGCAAAGTACTATATTTTGGAGTGTCTTATTTTTCTCCCAAAATTATTTTCCCCACGTATACTAGACATTCATTGAAGTATATCTTTATGCATGTTTATTATCATCGTGTGAATGCATTTCTTATGTTTTTTCACATATCTAAACTACATTCATTATCTTTTTGAACTATAAACATAGATATACACATCAAATATAGTCGAGTGCCATATTTTTATCTCCAATACATATTCTCTCTCTCTCTCTCTCTACCCCCATAAAATTACAATATAATGAGATACTAATATAGCATATATGTATATAAAGATATGTCCCTATATTCATCCATGCATATATTCAACATCAAGAGGTACCAATAAAATTTCCTTAATACAATTGCAACATGTTATTTGGAACCAATGCAACTACTTTGAGGTACCACACACTCCTTAATACAACCACACCATGTTTTTTGGAACTAATATAAACATATTCTCTATCTTATTCTATGAAGGATTAAAATTTTGAGACTTGGTTTCTAGAAATCTATCATGTTTTCATCATTAACCTCCATCAAGATTCCCTTTAAAGTTTTCAACCAAATAGGAATAAATTTAGCTTCCTTTTTGGGTAATCAATCAAATATAAGTCCTTTTGTAAATTCTAAAACCTACCAACATAAGACATAATGCTCTTACAACTCATCCATTTCCTTTAAAAATTATTCAGGCTATTAAACCATTATTTGACCTTTTATGATTCCTTATTCAATCTTAATTAGCCTCGATTCAAATTTATCTCCACCCTTGGTCATGGTGAATATGTTTATCCCTCTGCAATGGATTTGTAATGGTATATTATCATCATCTACCCAACAACACATAACAATCATCAATGATAATCACATCATATCAAACTTGATTTGTGTAACCTCCATTATAACATGCAATTAATCATTGCTCCTTTACAATAATCTTTGTACAACCATGAAATGCATAATGAATTAGGATGTAGTACTATTTTCAAGTTTAGTTTCTCTACCACCTTAGTGGACATTAATATATCAATGCTTTCTCCAACCATGATAATATTGCAACGCATGCCCCTACTTTGCATTCAGAGCTGAGTTTTCCTTAGTAGGTGTAGGCAAGACCTTGCACAATATGCAATGATCTCAAGATCTAGGAGTCACACTCTCTAATCACTACTTGACTCATTACTTCCATGTGTAATGTGAACTCTCTTCTCCACATGTGGTTGTGCTTATTTTTACTCTAGACATTCAAATGTTCCATTCCTTACTTATCTACATATATTATAGGTACCTTCAAAAGTACTTCCACACTTCCCCTTCCTCTATCTTCACTTTATTGGAAGTATTATTGTCTCTTGAATCATGTACAACACCACTAGTTTTTAAGGCCTCATTTTGTGCATTTCCAAATGTAAAAATTTACTCAATCCTCAATTTCCCCACCATGTTATCTTTATTAGTTCCCAAATAACTTCTCATCCACTATCAAAATGTTCTCATAAGAAGCCTTGATAAATTTATATCACAAAAAGTGGATCTTATTTTTAAGTTTAGTCCACAACCCATTCAAATATTTAAACACCTTCTCCATGTCATATTCTAGGTGACTTTATTGTAATGTTGATTCTATAAAGATCCTTGGTATAATTATTTATAGGTATTCCTTTTTTTCCACAAGTTTTGGAACTTCTTAAAGAACTCAAAATTGTAATTTGCAAGCTAAAATGTACCCTTTAATTCCTCTATTGTTTAATCTTTATGCACTTAGTGCCACCATATGTCTACATACATCTTCAACCAATTGATGTCATACTTGACACTCTTAGGGTCTTCAATAGATTTTATTTCAATTTACTTCTCAAGATTGATGAAATCCTCAATATCTAAGCATCCTAGATATCTACGGAAATCAAATATGAGGTTCCTTTGATATCCCCATCAATTCCTTAATTTTTTTTCATATTCTTCTCTTCCTTCCTCTACTAAACTAGAAGATTAATCATTGTATAGTTCTTCAATTAGTCTGACATCATTGTTACATCTTTAGCTATGACATTCCTTACCTTTAAATAATGTCAAGGGTTCCCCACCTTGTTGCAATAGCTTTTAGTAAGCAAGCTAGTTCACCATCATGTTTTTCCTTTTAGTCTTCCTCATACTCATGTTAGATTATTTGAATTTTGCCACCTCTTCATTTATTACCATATCCTTTAATGACTAACCTATTTTACACTACATATAATTTTTCCATGGGGTTACCTTCAACCCCTTTTCCACCTAACAAAAAATAATTTTTGATATGAATTAATGTAGTCATTGATAGAGGGTCCAATTAAATATAATTTATTTGTGAAAACATAAACATATAATACAAAATAATAACAAGAGTACATGATAGAGGTATAATTATAAGAGACAGGAGATAGGGCAAACTTAGTTTATTAACAAATTCTTTAACATGACAAATTTTATAAAAATCAACAATGGGTGCATATGCTAGTAGAATATTAGTTAATATTTCTATACTTTGAGAGATAAAACGTTCTATTCATTCAGATCTTCCTTTTCTTTCCCCTCCTTAAAGGAACTGATTATCTTTATAATGGATCCTCTATAACCCTTATTGGGATTGATAAGAAGTATTGCAATAGGAACACATTTTAGCTTGGTGCGAAGGCTCAAAAATGGCTCTCACTAGTCATGATAAGTGTTATAGAACCCCATAATAAGCCATATCATCAACATGTCATGTGGGAATATGTGTTGACCGTATACCACCTCATGATTCAAATTTGGGAGTTAGATATACAAATGTAATAACTTGTACTAAAGATTACTAGTTATGAGAATTATGATGTTAGTGAAAAAAAGATGTAAAAATTAGTTTATATGGAAAGATGAATTTCATGTAGGGCAACAAAAATTTTGAAACCAAAGGAAACATGCACTTTTTTTTCGAGAAATGCAAGATTGCTAGACTCTGGACATGTTCTTGCATAACTAAGGTATCTTTCATAGTTGCTTGTTATCTTCAATCCTTATTGTAATATTTTTAAATAAAGAAATGAGAATGACCATACTAGAAGATCCTTGACAAACAAAATCCTAAAGACATTTTTCACTGCCATATTTTATTATAGACATATATTCTAAAATGTAAGGCAAATAAATTTGAGGCATTAAAGGGTGGCAAGTTTATTTGTGCAGACAAAATTGAATATTATGTGAGATATTCATTTTTGTGAGTACAACTCCATTTTTTTTGCGAAGTTCAATTCTATGGATGAAAAGATTAATTTCATAAATTTAAATTCAATCAAAAGTAAAGAAAAATATATCTAGACATTTGTCAAAACTTAACCATCACAAATTTGATTGCTAAATAATTTTTTTAATTATTGTTACCTATTTTTTTACCTATCGGCTCAAATCAGGTAGAGCATTTTTTCTAAGAGGTATTCATTTCATGATTTGATCATGCATTTTATGCCATAGTATGAAAACATTTACTTTGATCCCAATTATGAACAAATATTACATTTTATGAAGGAAAGAGGAACAACATAATACAAATTGATACACCATCAAATTTCTTTTCTGAAAATGTAAATCTTCATTCATTAAAGCATTCAAATTGCTTCACATAATGGTTGAATTTAAAAACATGAATACATGTGTGAAAAGAAGAATAAGGCATGAAGATAAGGATGAGACCAGTCATTGCCTAAATGAATGGCGATGATGCTAGTTGTTTTAACCACTTATTTCTATGATGCCCTGTTGCTTCCACTCTCTCTCTCTCCAACATACCCCATACATGCATCCATATTTCCAAAATCCAAATCCGTATTTATTTTTCTAACTAATTTGTTTCTTGTGCAACAATGTGCCTATCATTGACATGTGGACGTAAATGTGGCTCCCATAAGGGTTTGAACCTAGCATGTTAGTGATAGGTGTGATCCAGTTACAAGAAGTAAATACAATATCAAAGGGACATGTAAATTCTATTCATGGAACCTTTTATTGTATCCAGATGCATATTACTAAAAGCAAATAAACTGATAAGCTCTTTAAGAGAATACTTTGTAATTGAAACCTTACAATTTATTGAACAATGTCATAAAATTCAATCAACAAGTAATGACTAATCACTATTAAAGATACAATATCATACAATTGCAATCATCAACAGTGGAAGTGTGAACTATGGGAAAATTGTAAGAATATTCATAAGCATCTAAAGATACAAATTAGAAAAGTAATGTCATCACACTAAAGGAGCATGCAAAATACGGTCATCGTGCATGAAGGTATAAAGATGTTCTAAGAAGCAAACAAAAGATAACAGTGAGTAGATCCATCTCAGTTAAGATAGCATTGCTACAGATCATAAGATGATAGACTGATGAAAAAACAAAGCTCTCAGTTAGGAGAGAATAAATGCTATGTAATACTCATGGAAAAACCAATCATGGGAATAGAAAGAAAGTGCTTGCATATATTCTAAAGAAGTGATAAAATCCTCAGTGTTTAGTGGCACAAATATATCAAAAATATTGATTCATATAATAGAAAGAATGGCTTTTACAGAGACATTATATGTTCCAGATCATTCATGGCTTGCAAAACATAAGTATACAATAGATTATATTTCAAGGAAATCATCAGAGTTATTACAGCAAAGAAGCCCTCAAGGGGCGACATTTGCAAATTTCTATCAGAAAAGAGTGATGACCATTTTCAATAACAGAAAGGAAAAAATAAAATTTCAAGAAAGGGAATTTTTTCTTTTCATTAAACCCCTCATGTTTATCATCAACAACCTGAATTTTGAAACACAGAGATTCATCACTTTCAAGCACAAAGAAGATTATGTTATAGGAAGAACAAAGGATGCAACATTGTGGGCTGCAAGAAAACCATATTTCTCTTTGAAGAAAGATTAAACCCATTTGGTTACGGATCAAAATGTGAAATATCTTCAAGCAAGAAACTTTAAATATTTCCAAACAGTGACACTATGAGCCGCAGTTACAAACCAATGAGAAAATAGTCTGTAGAATGCATAAGTCTGCATAAAGAAGTTTTAGAAAAAGATGGAAAGGAAAATATTGCAAAATCCTCAACATTTTAATAGAAACTCTCAATATTTCTCAGATTTCACATTAAACTTCCAAATCTAAGGAAAGTGACAAGAAAATGAGTAAAAATCACCTCTTTTACCAAATTGAGCAAAGGAGAGCCAAAATTCACAGTTCAAACATCTGTTTGAACCCAAATTCCTCAAAGGGTTTTTATTATTCCCTCATAATGGCGGCAGAACAATCCATTTTTTTCAAATCCAAAATACCAAAATGATTGCTAAGGTCGGTTTAGGGTTTCCATTAAACCCTAGAAGCTTCTCAAGAAAACTCATGTTTTGGTGGAGTTTCTAGTAAAATCCAACTTACCTAATTTCATGACCCTGTAGGTTATCCTTCCAAATGCCAAGTATAATGCCTTAGTCAAAAAGTGCTTTGTGTCAATGGTATAAGGTAGGGTAGGGTTATTTTTTTATGTTAGTGTTAGTAAATAATATTAATAGATATTATATTTATTAATATTTATTGAAGTAATATCATTATTATTTACCTATGTCACCTTGTTTGTTGTATTTTATATTTTGATTATTGATTATATGTTGAAATTGGTCAACATTTAATTGGTTAAATTGAAATATTAAGACTAGGGGTTATAAAATCCAAGTTACCTAAAATGGTCGCCTAGACTATGGGCCCCCATTCTTCAATTTATCAAATGATGGAACCAATTTATCAATTTCTTGAATCAATGCCTTGCAATATTTACAATTCAAATCAATTTCCTTGATCAAATCGTAATTAATTCAATTATTTCAATATTTCCTAAGTCTCATTTAATTAAAAGAACATGCTCCCTTTTAATTAAATAAAAATCTATTTTTAAATAAATAAAAAAATCTTTTAATTAAATAATAGAAATCACTTTACTAAAAATCATAAAAGAAAAAGAAAAAGAAAAGTGCACTTTCCAATGAGATAGAATCTTTTGACTTTTTAAAAAAGGTTTTTGCCTCTTTATCTCAACCACTCATTATTTTGCCTCTTAATCATGCCTATTGATTTTGCCTCTTGAGAATCTTGAGCACATGGATCAACCAAGATTTAATCTCCACCATTGCTCATTTCTTTTTGCCTCTTAATCTTGACCGTCCATTCATTTCCAAATCTTTTATAAAGAATCTTCTCCTTCTCATTTAGGAATCAATATTTTATGTATTGTTATGCTGCAAGTTTGGAGAGCGATATTGGAGGAGAGTTTGAGCACTTGAGCTTGAACATTGCAACTTCTATTTTCTTGTCTTCTTCTCTCATGCCTCCATGGCAATCTATTTAGATTACTCTTGCACTTGCATGTTAGATTAGATTCATACTTCATTTCATAGAATAATTTTGCATGCATATTTCCTTTCATAGATTAGTTTTCTTTCATGCATTGTTATCATATAGAATAGCTTCCATTTTCATTTGCATGCATATTTGATGATCATGGAGACTAGCACTCTTGTGTTTCCTCTTTGAATCTCCCATTTTATGGTGTACTTGCATGGACACAAACTAGGTCTAAACTGAGAGCCTCCATTATAAACCCTTGCACTCCATGAATAGAGAGCTATGAGTCACCATTTGAGACCTCATTCTTGAGCAATCTTGAATATAATGAATCATAGAAATGTGTCAACATTTTAGTACACCTTTTTGGTGCCCACCATGGGGTTGATGCTCCTGATTTTCCTTCATTTTATTCAGATTTTTAGATTTTATAATCTTTACATGGTTATTTTATTGAAGTTTTTCAAGCCTAACCCTTATGCAGAATGACTTGGAGATAAAAACCTAAGATTTTTTGAAAGATTTGATCATATCTTTCAAACGGTTGGGAATTTGGGTCTAAATTTTTTTTTGCAGGTGGGGGATCATCATAGTATGTCTTAGTCTAAAGCTTAGATGTTTCTGATCATTTTCCTGCGAGTTATGATTTTTTTATGGTTTTCAATGAAAATTCATTTATGGTCGCAAATTTCCATATTTTTCAAAAAATTTTACATTTTCGAAAAGGTCTGAGAATTTTACATATGGCATGTTCTTTGTGTTTTTTATTGTGATGCATGAATATGGCTCAAAAATTCAATCTTTGAAAACTGGTATGTTTTGATAAATCAAGTCCCTAGGGCACAAATTAAGGAATTTTTCCAAAAATTTTACATTTTTGGAAATCTCTCTATTTTTTAGTAGGGGTCTCTATTTGTATTTCTATTTTTGTGGCCAAAATCATATAAAAAAAAAAAAGATCTTGTTGACTAGGTCAAATGCAAAAAAAATAAAATTTTGTGATCAGTATGCACTTATTTTTCACATGGGTCAATGCATGATATGAGTTGTCATTTGGATTATTTTCTAGTTATTATTGCTCCTAACAATTGATTTTCAGATCTAACCCTAGGGTTTGCATAAGTTGAATATACGTTGCATATCTTGTTTGTTTATTTGCTTGTCTTACTTGTTGGAGAGTTTGTGGCTTGCTTGCACAGAAAAGCTCAACAAAAATAAAAATAAGGTAAAATATACTAAGCATGTTGCTTTGGACTTGAGGTATTTTTTTTCATCTCTATAACATTTAGATTTTGGAAATAAAAATGAACCTCTCATGTGTTTGACTTGAGTGTTTCTTGCTTTCATAGATCAAATTTTCAATTTTTTCTCTAAAGGAAAGAAGGAATCTAGATTTTATTTCTTGCATATATGTTTCACATAGTAATTAGGCCCTATGAACACTATTTGTGGTGTTCTTGAGAGAGTGGACTTCATTCGCTTGTCTTACATGCAAAGCTCTTCTTGACAATAGAACCCCTTGTAGGTAGGGAAGGACTTGTTATCATCTCATGGTCTTACTTGGTTTAGTCTTCAATCTTTAATGGTACGTTCTCTCTTGGTCCCATTTAGAGAGATCGGTAGTTATTGTTGTTGGCACACAAACCTTGGTTTAGTCTTCAATCTTTGATAGTACATTCTCTCTTGGTCATGTTTAGAGAGATCGGTAGTCATTATTGTTGGCATATAAAACTTGGCTTAGTCTTCAACTTTTGATGGTATGTTTTCTCTTGGTCCCACTTAGAGAGATCAGTAGTCATTATTGTTGACATAAAAATCTTGATGAGGTGATTGCAACTTAGCATGTTAATGAATTTGTTTTATATGTTTGGGTGAGGTGAAGAGGCTAGAGTATTATGCTCTGTTCCCTTTTGGGTGCATTAGAAACTCAGAAACCTCGAATCTAAGATAAGTCCCCATGTGATCCATTTTGTGAGTCTTCCTTGTTAGAGAGGGTTAACCATAGTGGACACTCCCTTTATTTGGTAAACCACGTGGATGGAACCTCAAGCGGTATTAGCCATTCTTGTTGTGGTAGCAACAACTGCTATATAAATGTCCTTGTGGAAGAAATCTCCACAGGTGTGGTCTCTTGTTGAGTTGTCAGATCTCCTCAGCAGCTCCTAATTGATTAAATTATCAGACTGTGTCAAAACCTCAGTGTGCTAGGATTGGATTTTTCCCACTTGAGATTACAAGAGTTGCAGAGTTGAACATTACTATGAACCATAGTGCAACCAAATTTTTCTTTTCTAGGACTATGTGTGTGACTGAAAAACAATTTGAGAACATACACAAGTAGAGTCCTTAGGGAGTAGAATACTATGTCACTGTTCTTGGTCATGCACAAGGTTGCTTTGTCCCTTGCTCATTGTTTGAAGACAATTTTTTTCTTGATCTCCCTGATTGTTGTCTTGCGTGCTTGATTAATGATAAGAATCTGTTAATGCATCTAGTTGGTCAATTAAAATGAACAAAAACTGAGTTCCCGAGTTGAAAAACCAACTTTTTACAACTTGCTCGATTTGCTATCCTATCATTTCCAGTCTTCCTCGGTTGATCTGGGTTAGATCAAGTCACTTAGCCCACTGTTAGAAGCCTGTTTGCACCTTGGATTCTTGCATTTTGACCTCTTGAACTAGTAGTCTTTGATTTCATGAGTGACCTTTCTTGGAGTCAATGAGCTATAAATCATCCTTGTTGAGAACATAAACCTTTGGATCATTTGATAACACACTTGGAGAGTTTTAGTAATCTCTTGTCCATTCACTTCCATACAAATTCAAATTCAATCAATATAACTTGGGTAAATCATCCTCCTGATCCATATGTATTAGGGTATTCACCCATTAAGTGGGCACCTCTGTGGCAGTGTTGGTTTATGCCTCTTGAAAAATTCTATCTTATCACCTCTCTTGTGGACAAGTGAGTGCTTTTACTATCCTAGTTTGGTACCAACATTTCTTAGGGTCATCCTATCACCTAGTATTGTTTCTTTCATGTCAATTACAACAAGATATCAAGTATATCAAGGAAAGCGACCTTAAGTATTCTTTGACCAATTACCCTTAGTTCAAACTCACCAAAAATGTAAGAGAAAAGAACCTGTATTTGATCAGTCACCCAGGAACATCTCAAAAGTTTGGTTTGATCCCAAGAGTAACCTTAGTGAGTTGAGTACACCCTTAGCATGTTCTCACTCAGATATGGATATGAGTTACACAATGACTCGATGAGAGAGGGAAGAAATGGATAAATGCCTTGATAACATATTTGAAAAACATAGAGATACCATTTCATTTGGTAGTTCCTCTCATGAACATCGACTAGTTTCACCCCTTATCTCAACTAGATATCTAGATGCACACCAAAGGGCTGAGAAGAGGCAAGCCTATCAAGAAGAAAAATCACAACATGAAAACCAAGATGATGAACCCTATGATACTCATGTGAATGCACCATACACCAATGACTTGTTTAGACATTCAAGACCAAGTTCACCGCTCAAAACAACTTCAAGATACATGAGTGAAAGACTTAAGATAATTGAGTGTGAAAGAAAAGCCTTCCTGGATGAACAAGCTGAAAAGGAAGCGTAGTTTAGACTCCTGGAGTCAGAGAGATGAGCCTTGTTGGAGATAGAAAAGAGAGCCTTCCAGGAAGAGCAAGATAGACTCTTATCCCAACAACTTAATGGTCAATTTAACACCATGCGTGTTGGTGGTGGAAACAGCTCTCCTCCATCCACTCCTAAGACTCCACGAAGTGGAAGACGTTCAAGAACACCTTCATAATCTCCTAGCACTAGAGGAAGAAGGGCTTCACAACATGATCATTGTAGGAGATGAACACCTCTTAGGAACTCAAGACAACCTTCACAACGTGCTCACCATGGTTCACAATATGGGGGTAGTAGCTCAAGTTTTGACCTCAAATCCCAAGACTTCATGAAGATACAACAAGAACCACTCTTCCAGCAGTATGTGGAGAGATACTTAGACCAAAACAAATACAAGTTCCTAGAGAGTTTAATTAACAAGGGCGCTAGAGTCCCCTACAACTTTGATGTAGACAAGAAGATTAAGAAGCAAGGTCCATCTCAAGAAGAAGAGATCAAACAAATTAAGAGTATGATGGAAAGATGTTTGCACCCAAGAGTTCATTCTCACTTGATTCAATTTGTCCTAATCCTTTTGAAAAAAGTGTTAACATGAAAGACTTCCCTAGAAAGGTTGAGATCCCTCAATATGACAAGTACGATGGGAATGGAGACCCACATGATCACGTGCATCAATTATATACCATGAGTTTTGATTTCCATCAAGATGACTTGTACCTCATGAGATTGTTCCCAAGGAGTTTTAAGGGTCAAGTGATGGAATGTTTCACCAACATAACTCCCCCTGTTAAGACTTTCAAAGAGCTCATCCATAGATTTGTCCAAAACTTTGCATACAACCTTTCAAGATCTATCACCATGTTGGACTTATGCAACTTAAAGAAAAATCAAGGGGAATCCTTTGTCACTTTCTTGCAAAGGTGGAGATGACAATGTTCTCAATACTCTAGGACCATTCCTGAAAATGAGAAGATTGTCATCCTTGTTAGCAACTCGGTTCGCAAAATGTGGTATGAAGTTAGGAAGATGGTTTTTGATTCCTTTGACACCATGGTTGAAACCCCATGTAGGATTGAGGATTTTTTGAGAGAACAAGGAATTTTGACCAAACATGGAAATAACAATGACAATAATGGTCAAAATAACAACAACTCTAACAAGGATAAAGGAAAGAACTCACATTGGAATAGGAAAAAACAAGTGGTCAATGATGGAGTTGTGGACTCCTCTCAACCCAAAGATTAAGTTGTTCTCCACTTTTCTAGTGTTGTTCAAGCCATGAAACTCAACGCATCAAATCAACATGAGAACAAGCCAAGATATCAAGATAAGTCTAAGAAAGAGAGATGTCAGTTCTCAAAAATTGGTGATTCATATGAGGATGTCTTAAAAACACTCATTGCCAATAACCTTGTGCATCCTCAAGATCCCACAAATCATTATATACCTAATGTTAAGCCACATTGGTGGGATGAGAAAGCCTTTTGCAAGTTTCAAAATGGCATTGGACATGATATTGAAAACTGCTGGAAACGTAAACATATCATCCAAGATCTCATTAAGAATAGAAAACTTAAGATAGATGGATTGAACACCAACACCGATCATAAGGCATTCAGAGAACCTTTTCCCAAGTATGAGAAGGGGGAAACCTCTAAACCTAAGAATGGCAAGGTTGAGGTCAATTACACTTACACAGATGCAGAGAATGTTGTCAACATGCTTGAATTTGTAGAAGAGAATGTCAACATGATGAGAAATAAAGATCCCTATGTTTATGATCTAGACATGGACTCTCCTATTTTTGATGAAGAACCCATCCTGGTGTTAAGGGGTCCTAACTCTAGAGTGTCATCTCAAATTCTCAATGCTGTCACATGAAGTCAAGGTCCCCTTTCATTAGAGGACCCAGTTCAAGTCAACCAAGTAAACCAAAGCAAGTGACATCCAATAATGTCACCTCAAAACCAGTAGTCAATCCTAAGTTGAGCTATAATCTTGTCAATTAGTTGCAAAGAACCCTAGCTCAGATTTCAATATTTATGGTCTTAGAGTTGTCCCCGAGACACAAGCAATTCCTTGAGGATGCTTTTCGCACAATGAATGTCCCCAACAACTTATACGTTGATCAATTCCAGAACATGGTTAACCATATTACCAACCCTCATTACCTTACCTTTTCGGAGGATGATAATAAAGCTTTGAGCCACCCACACAATCTTGCTCTTCATATTGAGGTCATGATTCATGTTGATAGATGGGGGTGTTGGGCTTAATATTTGTTCCTTAAGTCTTTTGAAGACGTTGGGTTATTTTGAACAAGTCATAGACACCAGAAAAAATATCACTATCAAAGCCTATGATGAGGTGGAAAGAAGTTCCAAGGGGTTGGTCATCCTTCTTGTTAGGATTGGCCCTGTTGAAAAAGATGTTATGTTCCAAATAGTTGATGTTGGTCCCCTCGTGTACAATATCTTACTCGATAGACCATGGATTCATGATATGCACGTAGTGTCGTCTACCTATCATCAATGTGTTAAGTTCCCTTACAATGGAGTAGAGATTTGTATACCTGGGGATAACACTTTATCTATTAATTCAGTTTCAACAAGTGCTCATGTTCCCCTCAATAGAGAAGAGAAGCAGAAGACTTCAATGCAACCTTAGCTGAATGTAAAGACAAGTTCAAGTCAGTAGACCTTGGCATGGGGGTGTATCAACTCAACTCCCTCACAACACTACTAGTTTCATCTAGGTCTTATGGCAAGCCTTCACAAGAAATGAGACCTTCCTCTTCAGCTAAGACTTTATTTGGCACATTTGTAGAGTCCTTAGTGCCTATTCAAGATGAGAAAGAAGAGGTGATTGTTAAAGACTGGATTTATAGAGAAGAGAAATACATGTACAATGAGAACTTCTCTCCCTCTCCTAAGGCTTATGGAAGAGGGTATACTTTTGTCAAATATATGGGGTATCCTAGACATGGCCCTCTCAGTCATAGATTGGATGCTAGAGTTGAACCCCTTGATCATGATCTTTTTGGACACAAGTCTAAGAAGATGGTTGGCCTAGGATTTATGAATCACAATAAGAACACTGCTCCTATCCTTGATGAGTTAGACAATGAAGATAAACTAGAATACATACCTAATTTGACAAATTAGCAAGATATGTGTGAAGATTGGTTCCCTTCCACTAATCTCCTTTGGGGAGATTCAGATAGTCCAGTCACTCATGAGATAGTTGCAACCTTAGAACAAGATGAATCAGATGTAGAAGATCCTATCAAAGAACCTCAATGCAAGAATATTGTTCATTCGATAGAGAGAAAAGGTGTTACCCTTGATGACATTAGAACTTCCACATCAAGACATCCTAAACCTTCATGGTGTAAACATCCTAGTCAAAGTTCAGAAACAAGTTCATATGAGTATGTATGGGACTCCTTCTCAGAGCCTTCCATAGTTGACATGGATGTTGATGTCATCCACACTTATAGTTCTCAACCCGAGTTAGCCGATGAGTCACGTGTAGGATTAGAGGATTTGAACCCACATGTTTCCTTAGTAGACAATTCTTCACTTGTTAGGACGAATCCCGATTTGGGTAGCTTAGAAGGATACTTGATGGACTTCAACTCTTCGGTCACCAGAGATGATATCATTCACATTCACAACCTTGAACAGTCATTGAATTACCTCTTGTTCATCCTAGCCTCGTTGATTGGTCCCAACGCTATCAAGAACTTAAGCTCTTAACGTTCCAAAATAATTATGAGATAACTTGTTACTTGAATGTCATCAAACCCATAGTCTCTTCCACCAGTGAACCAGCTACCAACATGACAGAGCCAGACATCAAGTACCTTAGTCACAAAATAAAAAGAAAATAAAATCAAAAGAATAAGAGTTATGATGAAGAAAACCACTATGTGGCGGTGTCAAAACCAAAAAAAAGTAAAAAGAAATGACGTATCCAAGGGTGGAAACCTCTCTGAGGTGCCTAAGGATGAGGTACTTGATCATATCCCTAGCTAATTTTAAGATAGATCTTTAGTGCTTATTGAACCAACACAAATAGTCAATTTGGGTGCAGATGAGGCTCCACAGATAGTACACTTGGCTCATTCCTTGTCACCATAAGAAAAAGAAGCTTACACTAAGTTTTTATAGAAAAAGAAGATCAACTTTGCATGGACTTATTCAGATATGCCAAGGTTGGACACTAATCTTATCATGCATCACTTGTCCACAGCTCTGGGTGTCAAACAAGTTAAACAGAAATTGAGAAAGATGCATCCTCACATAGCTCTCCTAGTCAAAGCAGAATTAGAGAAACTCCTAGGAGCAAGATTCATAAGAGCTATTGACTATGTTGAATGGATATCAAACATTGTACCAATTTCCAAACATGACAAATCCATTCGAATTTGCATAGATTTTAGAGATGTCAATCGAGCATGCCCAAAGGATGACTTTCCACTTCCTAATATAGACATGATAGTGGATATGACTGCGGGTTATGATATTTATTCCTTGATGGATGGTTTTTCTAGATACAATCAGATTAAGATAGCTCCTGAAGATCAAGAAAAGACTACATTCACTTGTGCATGGGGTACCTATTGTTGGAACGTTATGCCTTTTGGATTAAAAAATGCAGGAGCAACCTATCAAAGAGCTATGACAACCATTTTTCATGACATGATGCATAAAAAAAAGGAAGATTATGTGGATGACACCTTGGCCAAGTCTAAGAAAAGAGACACACACTTAGATGATTTAGAAGTCATTCTAGATCGCATGGAACAATTCTAGCTAAGGTTAAATCCTAAAAAGTGTGCATTTGGTGTCACCTCTGGAAAACTACTAGGATTCATCATTTCAACAAAAGGAATAGAGGTAGACCCTGAAAAAGTAGAAGAAATCATAGATATGCCACCTCCTAAAAACATTAGTCAAATGAGGAGTCTTCAAGGACGTCTTCAATCCATAAGGAGGTTCATTTCACAATTGGCAGATAGAGCTCAACCTTTCAACAAGAACTTACAAAAAGGAGTCAAATGTGTTTGGAATGAGGATTGTCAAAAGAGCATAGATCATATCAAGAAATACTTGGCAAATCCTCCCATTTTAATGCCTCCTATCCTAGGGAAACCACTTATTCTATACATTTCAGTGACAAAATCTTCCTTGGGGGCATTACTAGCTCAACTTGATGAACATGGGAAAGAAAGAGCAATATACTACATTAGTCGCACTCTTGTTTTATATGAGGTTAACTACACCAGCATTAAGAAAGCTTGCCTTGCAGTTGTGTTTGCTTCTCAAAAGTTGTGACATTACATGCTTCCGCACACTATACACCTCATAGCAAAAATAGATCCGATCAAGTATTTACTAGGTAAGGTTGCCCTCACAGGTAGACTTGCTAAATGGATGATGATCCTTTCAGAGTTTGACATAGAGTACATTGAGTGTAAAGCAATCAAAGGAAAAGCCATAGCAGATCAATTGGTTGATTTCCCAATACAAGATAATGCACCTATTCAAGTTGACTTCCCAAATGAACACCTCATGTATATGACTAAAATAACATGGAAGATATTCTTCGATGGATCCTTTATGCAAAATGGTTCAGGAGCTGGTGTGTTGTTTGTTTCTCCTCATGGGTACATGATTCCTTAGTCTTACAAGTTATGGTTCCCATGTACAAATAATATTGCTGAGTATGAAGCTTTAACAAATGGACTTAAGATGGCCATAGAATAGAGAATCACAAAGTTACACATTTATGGGGATTCACCGCTGATAATCAACCAAGTCAATGATGAATATAAAAAAAAATGAGAAACTAGTACCTTACAAGAAAATGGTTGATTCCTTGAAATGATACTTCACATTTGTCACATTTCAACAAATCCCTAGAGCAGAAAACAAAGCAGCTGATGCTATTGCTACACTTTCTTCACTCCTTTAGTTAGGGGAACATGAATCCATATTTGAATTCTTGGTGGAAGAGCTACATCACCCTATCTATGACTCCCAAGAAAGTCATGTCATTTGTACCATTGTTGATCATGAGTCATCTCGTTATGGTGCCATTTACTTATACCTTCGTGATGGCATTATCCTTGAAACCTTTAACCGATCTGAATGCAAAAACCTTACCCAAAATGCCTCTCATCATTCCCTTATCTCTGGTGATCTGTATAAGAGGGGCCTAGATGGAACACTTATTAGATGCTTAGAAAAGGAAGAATCTAACCAAGCGTTAGTTGACATCCACGAGGGCATCTGTGGGGGACATTCCAATGGTCTTGCCATGGCCCGAAGGTTGCTTAGGGTGGGATACTATTGGCCTACAATGCAGATTGATGATGTAGCTTTTGCAAAGTCATGTGAAAAGTGTCAAAAATATGGTAACCTAATACATACTCCAGGCAAGGAGCTCATCCTTCTATATCTCATTGGCCATTTTAGTGTTGGGCCTTTGATCTTGTTGGGAGGATTCATCCCAACTCATTAAGTGGACACAATTTTATTATCACTGCTACTGATTATTTCACTAAATGGGTAGAAGTTGTCCCACTTTTTGTTGCCTCAGGTAAGACATTTTCTCTATTCATTCTAAACCATATCATCTATCAATATGGATTGCCTTTCAAGATTATCACTAACAATGGAGGCCATTTCAAAAATAAAGACCACAAGCAACTCTGCAAGAAATTCAAGATTAAGCAACATTGGTTTTCCATTTACTTCCCACAAGGAAATGGTCAAGCAAAGGCATCAAACAAAACCATTCTTAAGATCTTATATAGAATAGTTTGTAAGAGTGGTAGAGATTGGCATTTATAGATAAATTCAACTTTGTGGGCATATAGAATGAGTATTCGTACTCCTACCAGGGCTACTCCTTTTTCCCTTACATATGGAATTGAAGAAGTGTTACCTTTAGAGGTTGAGATTCCTTCACTTAGAGTTTCCCTCAAAGGTCTAGTTACAGATGAAGACTACCGCGCCATGAGACTTCAAGAGTTAGAACTTCTAGATGAGAAACATCAAGCATCAATTGACCATATGAGGGTTTATCAAAAGCGCATGTCCAAAGCCTTCAACAAAAAGGTTCACCCTAGAGAATTCCAAGTGGGAGATCTTTTCCTACGTGAAAATCCTAAGAATCAACAACATAGAGATCAAAAGGGCAAATTTGAACCTAATTGGCTTGGACCTTACATCATTACAACAACTTTTGGGTCAGGTGCTTATTTACTGTCTACAATAGTGGGAGAGCAGCTCCCTAATCCTATCAATGTCTTGCACCTGAAGAAGTTCTATCCATGATGTCCATTCCATCTGGGGGCATCCTTTGTACATACTTATTGATCTTGAAAAAATCCAAAAAAAGATATATTGTCAACAATTTTAAAAATCTGAAAATGTCCTGAAAAAATGATCATCTTAGTGAAAACCTAGCAATAGGCACTTTGATGTATCTCTACAAAAAATTATATATTCCAAAAATACTTAAAAAATAAAAAAATTCAAAAAAAAATATAGAAAAAGTGCCTTGGTGAAAACTTGGAAATAGGCGCCTTGGTAGAAAAAATAGAAAAAAATTATTAAAAGTCTTGGAAAAAAAATTTGCAATAAAATCCAAGTGGTGAAAACTATGAAACGGGCGCTACTTGAGGCCTTTGCACCCCTATTTCTTAGCACGCATCCTCGACACTTAGCCTTTCTCCATCATGCCTTATCCTTGTTGCCTTGGTTTGGAATTGGTCTTTGTCTTTGTCTAGGGGGGCATAACTATGTTAGCTTTGGTGTTTTGGATGCGTTAGTCTTTAGGACACCTCACAAATGATGTTTTTCAACACCACCCCAACTATTTTTTTAACACAACCCCTGATATTGAGTGTTTTTCAACACTTATCGATTTGGTCTTACCCAATTTTGTCATGTGATCTTACCTACTGGCAAGCATTCGATCCTTATCCTCAAAACTTAGTATCAATTAACACACTTAAATTTTTAAACACAACACTTAATGCTTGAGCTATGTCATGATCTTTTCTTTGTGTGCTGACTGTTATTGATTTTCGTTGAGTGTCCTTGTCTAATAAGTCTCTCTGGTATGCATAGCTAGAGGACTTGGGGCATGGGGCATATTTTTATTTGCTTTCTTCTTGTGGGTGTGGTCTTGAAACTTTAGAATGTCTCTTGTTGTCCCCTTGAAACACTAAGGAGATTTGAGGCATCATCCTCGACTATTTTTGCACAACTATTCTTATGGTCATCTTGACATCTATGCCTTGATGCGAGCGTGGTTTTGCTACATTAAATTGGGTAAGCTAACGTTGAAGTCATCTTGACCTTTATGTCTTTGATGCTTATGTTAGAATCTTTCCACATTCTAATCTAATATAAATCACATTCATATCTTCATAATTACGCTTGTGACTAGTGATGATTGTGTGATTTTTCGATGTCCGTTAATAATGGCCCAATGATGAAAATAAGTTCCTTAACATTCTCTAATGAATGATGAAAACAAAATCCTATGTTATAGTTTCTCTATTGCAAGTACACCTTTGCATTTTCATGTAGCTTTCATTGTTAGACTTCATGTTAATTTGCATTTTTAGGCTGCATTAAGAGTTTGAGAGGGTTTTCCTTCATCTTTCCTTTGGACTTTTAATCAACTGTGGTCATGTTTTGATCTTCATTTCCTTATCTTCTTTCATGATCTCAATCAAAATTTTCTATCTTAAATAGTTGATTGATTTTGGAGCATTCTCTTTCTTAAGGAAAATTCTCTTTCTTCTCTCCATTTCTTTCCACCTCTTCCAAACTTCTATCTTCCATTCGCTTTCACCCCACTTCTTTTCTTCTAATTCAACCTTGGGGCATAATCTTTCATGCTTGATGATCTACCTTGGTTCTGTGATCCTTATATCTTTCATCTTACATCAAGAACCTTATTTTTAGTTCGATTTGATCAAATTTATCAATTTTTTATTTCTCCTCTATCTCATTTTGATTTCGATCACGAGGGGGAAGTACCTATCAAACTTTAATCCTTGATTCAGCTTTATCAATCCTATCAATTTCTCCTCTTGGGGCAACCTTGCTTGAGATTCTTACCTTGGACATGTCAATTACCTAATTATAGGGGTGTTGACCTTGTCTTTTTCAATCATCTTATCTTTGTCCTGATGTGTTCCTGTTCATTGATCACAGGGTTATTTTGTGATCCCAAATCGATCTCACACTTCAACTGCATTATTTGACTACATGTGTTCCCATAAAGATCACACATTAGTCAAAGAGGAGAAAATGTATGCACCCTAAAATGGTCGCCTAGACTATGGCCCCCATTCTTCAATTTATCAAATGATGGAACCAATTTATCAATTTCCTAAATCAATACCTTGCAATATTTTCAATTCATATCAATTTCCTTGATCAAATCGTAATTAATTCAATTATTTCAATATTTCCTAAGTCTCATTTAATTAAAAGAACATGCTTCCTTTTAATTAAATAAAAATCCCCTTTTAAATAAATAAAAAAATCTTTTAATTAAATAATAGAAATCACTTTGCTAAAAATAATAAAATAAAAATAAAAAGAAAAGTGCACTTTCCAATGAGATAGAATCTTTTGACTTTTTGAAAAAGGTTTTTGCCTCTTTATCTCAACCACTCATTATTTTTCCTCTTAATCATGCCTATTATTTTGCCTCTTGAGAATCTTGAGCACATGGATCAACCAAGATTTAATCTCCACCATTGCTCATTTCTTTTTGCCTCTTAATCTTGACCGTCCATTCATTTCTAAATCTTTTATAAAGAATCATCTCCTTCTCATTTAGGAATCAAGATTTTATGTATTGTTATGTTGCAGGTTTGGAGAGTATTTTGGAGGAGAGTTTGAGCACTTGAGCTTGAACATTGCAACTTCTCTTTTCTTGTCTTCTTCTCTCATGCCTTCATGGCAATCCATTTAGATTACTCTTGCACTTGTATGTTAGATTAGATTCATATTTCATTTCATAGAATAATTTTGCATGCATATTTCCTTTCATAGATTAGTTTGCTTTCATGCATTGTTATCATATAGAATAGCTTCCATTTTTATTTTCATGCATATTTGATGATCATGGAGACTAGCACTCTTGCTTTTCCTCTTTGAATCTCTCATTTTATGGTGTCCTTGTTGTAATACCCCAAAATTGGCACCTAATAAATTCAATCAATTTTGGTGCATTTTCGTCAATTTTACATCTTCAAAGTCCTACTTTGCTAGGCAATTTTCTCTCTCCTACCTGACTTAATTTGACTTGATGTCAATTGCAAAAACCCTAAATTGCATTAATCAAATATTAAAATTAATTCCTAAAGTCTTCGACTTTTATTAGCTAAATTACCCCTATGTTAAATTAATTTAATTCTAAAGTCCTAAGTGCTTTAAATTAAATTAAACCCACCCTATTTGGCTAATATACATAAAAAGGAATTAATATTACTTGTTATTTGAATGGACACCTTTATTTGAATTAATAATTCAAATTATTCGAATGGTCACCCTTATGTGGCAATAAACATTCTTTTAATTAAGTAATTTGTGTCTTTTTGTCTCAAATGGGAATGAAGAGTCGGGAGTTTCAAATCAAGAACCTCTTCATTCTCTTCTCGGGCTTGTCTATTTAATGAACCTCATTCTTCATTCGAGAGAGAGCAATTTTTTAGAGTAATTAAACTATAGCGCTTTTTTGTCTCAATTAATTCAAAGCTTTTATTGCATATTAATGTAATTTTTCTCATCTTAGTTTAATATTGCATATTCATTATAATTAGTTCACTTATTTTCTCTTAGTTTAATCTTCATATTTCTTTCAAGTTCTTTAGAGTAAATCTGCACTTCATATTTTTTTCAAAGCTATTTAGATTAATATCATATTTCCTTCAAAGCATTTTAGACTAAATTGCACTCATTCTAGATTAATTTCAATTTGATTGTCTTCATAGCTTCTAAATCCTCCATTGTAGTACTGGTCTTATGGTTGTTAGCTCTCGTTCTGAGAGTAATTAAACACCCCATTTACATAGGAGGCAACAGATTGCTTCACCATGGATTTCGAATTGAGTAATCAATACTCTCTTTCATAATTCGATTGTGTGAGCAATGACTATGTTGCGTGTGTAGTTGGATTAGAGGTCCACATTCAACTACATACATTTTGGCACCCACTATGGGGCAGAAAAGATCAATTTCTGGCCTCATTCTTGATTTTTCTGACAGGAAATTTAAGCTCTATCGTGCGTTTATATTGTCTGTGTACGGATTCTCACACCATAATCCAGAGCGTATCACATGAAGTTTCACTCCTAGTAGCACTCTCTCGCATGAACTATTACATCCTCGTGCAACACCCTATGTTTTCTTGTGCGCTGTGGAGTACTTCCTCACGTGAGATTTGGATACAGTTTAAAAAATTTCTAGTCTTTGTCTTTCCTGTTCCAGATTTTTGATAGTTTCCTATTTGCTGTTGTTTACTATTTCTCTATTATTTTCACAGCATAACAGTTTTCTGCAGGACGTTTGACGAAAAACATAAAACATGCTAATGGTTTGATTGTAGAACGATAGTCGAAGACTTGCTAAAATGTTGTGTTTGTTTCTTGCTTTCATTCACATAGTCTAAATAGGGCTCCGTTAAAATTTCTTGAGAATTTTGATAGTGAGTAGGGAATTTGGCTCTTCATTACATGGAGGTGATAACCATGAATGAACCCGAAAACCTAATGATCTTACTAATATGACAAATTCTTGGGGAAGCGGATAAAGGTAGTGAATCTTTACGCTTCTACTTGCCAGGGGATTATGCTCTTCTCTCTTTGAGAGAACCAGAAACCCAAAAACTTGTAGATGTGGTGGAGTGAAGCTAACTCGGTGATGAATCTTCTCAATGTGTTTGGGTGAAGTGATGAGGTAGAGAAGTATGCTCTTCTCTCTTTGAGAGAAATAGAAAATCAAACCCTCGGATCTAAGCCAAGTTGTGTCACCTTTAGAGGGCCTACCAGAAGTTGAACCTCCGGGAACAACCCAAGTGAGTATGCACTTATCACCGGTGATTCCGCCTCACTCTAATAAAGAAAGTTTTGTTGAGTCTAAAGACTCCAAAACCATGTTAGCTTCCTTCTCAAGATTTCGACTATCATCTTGAGAAGGCTCTGTATGTTATACTGAGCAGCGCCACTCCTAGCCCTGCTTGCAGGGGTGTATGACTTTCGGGTGTTGGTGTGGCTATGAGGCCTCAACCCTGTATCAGGGGCACCGAAGGTTAGCATGAATGAAAGCCTATTAAAAACTTTCTTTAGCTAGTGGCCTACTCGGTTCACCTATGAAAGGAGTCATAATATTTGTGCAGGGAGGGGGAAGAATCTCTCCCGTAGATTCCCATCATAGGCATACACCTGGATGCTTGAAGGTGGTAAACAACATTGGCCCCTGCCACAAGGGTAACCTTTGAATGTATATTATTGAGTCCTTGGAAACACCAAAAATATGGGCACCCTCTAGGGGGTGACACGACTATGTGAAGTGCACGTATGCGCATAAGAAATGGGGCAAAGGTTTTGTCTTCTCACCATTTTTTTGTAGGAATAAGCTATGCGTTTGTTATCGAATCTCAAACATTGTCCAATCATTATCAAATAAAGACTCCCCTGATGCTATCAAGTTGCTTTGTCCTTGATAGGTCTGTTAACGACTACTTCTATCACAACTATTTGATTTAAACCTTTGTGTCTTTAAACGAATGCTTGAAACCTCAAAATGAGATTGTTGATTAAACTGTTCTTCAAACTTGTCAGGAAACTAGATTTTTTGTCAAACATCAATTCAGGCTATACCTCAGAATTCAACTTTAACCTCAAAAATTGTGTCAGACTGTCAGATTTTGGACTTTTCCCATGTGAACTTTCACTTTTCAGAGCACTTTCTCGCACGATACTTTGTTCTTTCACACGAAGGTTTGTGTTCTCTCGCGCGGCCTGGTACTCTCTCGTGCAAGATTGTATCCTAATTTAAAAAATAGAGACCTATTTTTTGTTGACTGTTTGACTTTTTATCTAATCTGCTTTTTGTTCGAGGTCTATTTTTCTGTTTCCTGTCATTCACTGTCATAAACTAGTTGTCTCAAGTTAGGAATCAATCGATCTTTGCTTTGACTCATGTTGTCTCTCGTTGGTTTACCTTATCTCTTTATGCCTTTTGTATCTCATGTTGCGATAGTCTTATCTCGTTTGTTCTAGCCACCTCTTTTGATGATTCGTACCAGGTCCATCTCTCATCTTGGCTATTCTAGCCATTTATCTCCTTCCCGTTATCTTAGAGACAGAGTCTAGCATTATCCTGAGTCTTCTCTCATTTCATCTTCATCTATGACTATCATGACTAGAAGTGGAAAGACTTATCCCATTCAGAATACTGATCAAGGTAGAAGCGAACCTCCTAATCAAGAAATAGATCATCCTGAATTTTTCATGAAATCTGAACTTTGTGAGATATCCTCGATTTCTTCATTGAGTACTTCGAAAGATAGTCCGTCTCAACCATCACCTTTGGTGTTCCAAGAGTGTTTTAATCCATTGTTTGAAGCACAACCTGGTTTCTCATTTCAAGAGAAAGACAACTCGTTCTTCTAAGACAACTCATTGTTTCACAACTTTGGAAGACCTCTTCCTTAGACTAATCCTATTATCGTACCTATTGATCCTGCTGAGAATAGTCCTATCATTGAACCTAGTGATACTGTTGATGATATCTTCTAGCTTGAATTTGTTAAATCTTTTGATCCTATTCACTCACCAAAGTTTACCTTGGCGGTGCCCTTTTGACGTTGGGCATACCATTTTACTGAGTCTTCATGTACTACACAAGCCTACAACAAGATGGGAGATCCATTTGATTTCCAATCGCGCAAGTATAGTCAAACTTTTGATCAATCTCAAAACAATCAGTATCATGGTCAATCCTCTAATGACCCACGTCATGCTCAACCTTAGAATGAGCAGCCTCATGGTCAATCTCAACATGACCAAGATCAGTCCCACAATGATGATCAATCTCGAAGAAAAACTCAAGGCGATCGACAACTTGCGTATTTCTATCGCCCTCCTCCGTTCGATCAAAACCAAGATGATCAGCAACAAGATCAGATTCTGAGTATTTATGAGATTCTTGGGAATGAAAATGATGTGATAACTCAACATGATATAAATGCTGCCAAAGCTAATAAGAGTCTTGTTAAAATGATGGAGATCCTTCTCCTAGAGGAGAAAGAAAAATACTTCCTTGAGTTAGCTAAATAAGGGGCCAAGTTACCCCCAGACTATCAAGTTAAAACACTCGTAGCCAAGGAAGAAGAAACTGAGACCAAAAAGTTGCAAAAGATGGTCTGAGACATGCAAGATCAGATTAGTCAACTTGCGAAGAATAAGGACAAACCCGCTCAATAATTCACAATGGAAAGCATTTGTCCTTTCCCTTTTGATAGAAGTCTTCATATGCCACCTTTTCCCAGAGGTGTAGAACTCCCTAAATATGACAAATAATTAGGTGCAACCGATCCCCAAGATCACTTGAGGGAGTTTGGTGCATTATCTATGGAATTCATGTACAACCAAACATATCTTATGTGCTTATTTCCCCGTAGTTTGGGCGGACCAGCTATGGAATGGTTTTCTAGATTGCCTACTGGCATTAAGACTTTTGACAAAATGGCTAATCTATTTCTCCAACATTACTCACATAATATTCAGCATCTGGTCAACATCCGAGATCTTTGCAATTTAAAACAGTGACCAGGAGAATCTTTCCTAACATTCCTCCAAAGGTGGAGACATTTATGTACAAGGTGTCCTCACAAGCTACCAGAGTCCGAGAGACTCGATATTTTCTTGGACAATCTTGTCCCAGACTTTGGATACCAAGTGCAGTTACAAGGTACTCTAACTTTTGATAGCATGATTAGACAAGCAGTGCAAATAGAGGCCTTTATGATCAAGAAAGGTGAATTGACTTTGGGTAAAGACAACAAGCAAGGATCTTCAAACTTGAATAAGGATAAAGGGAAGTTTGTTAATAAGAATAGAGATGTAGTGAATGATGGAGTGGTCGACAATGTGACCCCGCAACCTGCTAAGTCTATTTTTAATCTCTCTTCCACCATACAAGCAGTTAAAGCGGCTGAAAAGCCTATGGTAGAAAATCAGCAACCTTCGAGGTTTTCTAGAAACAAAGCTTGGGCATCTTGACCCAAGCGTGAATTCACTTCCTTGGGAGAACCACTTGATGTGGTCTATAAAACTCTTGTGCAGAGTCATATTCTTACTCCTTTGGAAAAGCATTTTTATGACCCACAACCACAACCTCATTGGTGGAATGACAACGCTTATTGTGACTCACCAGAATAAGGGGCATAAGACTTCTACTTGTCTTCAACTGAAACATAAGGTCCAAGATTTGATTGATAGTGGTGACATTGTTGTGGATGGCCATAACAAGAATTCAGACCATCAAGCATTTAAGGATCCCTTCCCTCCTCATGAGAAGGGTGAATCTTCAAATGCCAAGAATACCAATTCTAAAGTCAATTACACATACACTAATGATGACAATGTTATTGGTATGATCGAACCCATTGAGATAGAGTACTGCGACATGATTACTATTAAGGGAAGCGACGATGCTCCCAAACCTAAGACTCCTTTCATCTTGTGTAGTTATGCGTCTCGTTCGTTTGAATCTAAACAACCTCAAGATTGTGCTAATGTGGTTACTTGATCACGAGGAAGAGTTGTTTTGAAAGGTCCTGATACTTCTACATCCGCTCTGAAGAAATTGTGGATGAGAGTCTCGATACTTCTACACCCTCTCCAAAGCAAACTACAGATAAGATTGTTGTTGGCCCTACCAACAAGAACATGAAATCTATTCCTACATCTAGCTCGGCCAGTTATAGCATCTTAGAACAACTCCAATGAACCAATGCTCAGATTACCATTTTTGAGTTGTTGAAGATCTCGCCTACTCACAGGCAGATTTTGGATAAAGCCCTCGCTGAGGCAAACGTTCCCAAGGATCTCGATCTCAATCGGTTCCAATCTATGGTGGGTCATTTTACCTCACCTCACTATCTATCCTTCTCTAAAGAAGATGATCACTCTTTGAGTCACCCGCATAACGCTCCCTTGCATATAGAGGTCATGATAGGTCCTAAGCATGTTCGTCGAGTGCTCATAGACAATGGTGCTCGTCTTAATATCTATTCCGCTAAGCTGCTTACTCAGTTAGGATATGATGAGAATTGTGTAGACTCCCACAAAAAGATTACCATCAAAGCTTATGATGAGGAAGAATGCAAGTCCCAAGGCTTAGTTGTGCTACCTATCAGTGTAGGACCTGTTGAGAGAGATGTTACGTTTCAAGTTCTTGACATTCCTCTTTCCTACAATATCTTGTTGGCTAGGCCTTGGATTCATGAGATGCAAGCTGTTCCGTCCACATATCATCAATGCATTAAGTTTCCATTCTATGGGGCAGAAGTCACTATACCTGCTAATACTAATAACTCTTGCAATACTCTTGTGCAATCTGCAGATAGCTTTGTTCTAGCAAATAGAGAATCCATTGAGTTTTATGATGCTAAGCTAAAAGAGATGGAACAAACTTTGAGACTTAAGGATACAAGCATGGGAGAATATCGAATTGAACCTGTGCTATCACTTGTTGCTCTACCTATGTCCCCGTGCTCTTATGGGATACCTTCCTAGAATAATAAACCTTCTAATGCTTCTCCTTAAATAGTTTATGATGGCACCTTTGTGAGGGCCTCTATACCTTTAGAAGATGAGGATGAAGAAAGAGCTATCAGAGCTTGGATCTATAAAGGAAAAGAAACAGCTGAAACAACTACTCCACCTCTAGATTTAGAGTAAGAGCCATACAGTGATGCCTTCAAGATCATGAAGCACTTCGGCTATAAGGGGAGTGGTCCTATAGGGAAGAATGACAATGGTTTGCTAAAGCCCATTGAAGCTACAGGTCGTCACACAAAAGATACTACGGGCTTAGGCTTTAAGAAGATCCCCTTTCATTTAGGGATTAACAAGCTTGTGCCGGAACCTGAACCTGAACCTAAACAAGAAATTGAAGATGCCACCCCAGAGGTAAATCTAGAGGCCAGCTCTGATGAAGACACATTTCCATATCCTATTCCTCTGGATCTTGCGACACTCTTTGCAGAACCTGATGAGCCTATCATACCTGTCCATATGTTAGAGACTGATATTGATATTGATTCTAATAAAACTTCTTCAGTGTATCAATTCACATATGAGGAATGGAAAGCAACACTAAATGATGATCCCAACTTTCCAGGTGAACAATATAGGCCACCACATTTTCAAAAGTATCTTGAACAAGAACAACTTCAGCAAGCTATTAATGCCACAAGGAATGAAGATGAGTCAGGTGATACAACTAGTATTAATGAAATTCCTACATCAAGTACTGACTCACATGAATATGAGTTTGACTCTTTGTCTGATGCTACTTATGATGTAGACATAGATACTGTTCACGTGTATGAAAGACTCCTCGAAGTAGGTGAAGGGTCTAGCGCTAGGCCGCATGAATTACATGCCATCGGTGTTAACTTGTCCTCTACTTCTGACCTAAGGTCTTATAGGGATTCAAACACTCCTTTGGACGAGATCGCTCTAGGTCTTGACTTGCTCATCCACGCTTTTGATGGTTATACCATGAACACGATTGAACCAGTCACTACTTCCCTTTCACTCTGTCGTCCTGATCTAATAAACTGGAACTCCCCTTCCGCACCCAATGAAGTCCTAACGTTCTAGAATGATTATGATCTAGCCTATTACCTCCATGTTATTGAACTTGTGATGTCCTCCACCAGTCAAAGCAGTGTCAGCATGACAGAGGTAGATATCAAGTATCTTAGTCAAAAAATTAAAAGAAGAAAAAATAGATGCTCTGATAGTGAAAACCACTTTGTGGCAGTATCAGAGCCAAAAATAGTAAAAATAAAAGACGTATCCGAGGGTGAAAACCTCTCTAAGGTGCCCAAGGATGAGATACTTGATATGCTTCTGAGCTAATTTCAAGAGAGGTCATCAATATTGATTGAGCTGACACAGCCAGTAAATTTGGGTACAGAGGCTGCTCCATAGATTATTCATCTAGCACAATCATTGTCTGCCGAAGAAAAAGAAGAGTTCACTAGCTTCTTTCAAAGCAAGAAAATAAACTTTGCATGGACCTACTCTGACATGCCTGGATTAGACCCCAATCTAATCATGCACCATTTGTCCATTGCACCAAGTATTAAACCTGTTAAATAGAAGCTGCGAAAGATGCATCCACACGTAGCACTTTTGGTCAAAGTAGAGCTAGAAAAGCTTCTCAAGGCTAGTTTCATAAGAACTATTGATTATGCAGAATGGATTTCAAACATTGTTCCAATCACTAAACATGATAAATCCATTTGTGTGTGTACAGATTTTAGAGATCTAAATAAGGCATGTCCAAAAGATGACTTCCCACTGCCTAATATTGATATGATAGTAGACATGACAGTAGGTTATGAGATGTATTCCTTGATGGATGGCTTTTCTGGCTATAATCAAATAAAAATTGTGCCAAAAGATCAAGAAAAGAATGCTTTCACATGTGCCTGGGGCACTTTTGCTGGAATTTCATGCCTTTTGGGCTTAAGAATGCTGGAGCAACATATCAGAGCTATCACTACTATTTTCCATGATATGATGCATAAAATGATGGAGGATTATGTGGATGATACTTTAGCCAAAAGCATCCAGCGAAGAACTCATCTTGCAGATTTGGGTCCCATCCTTGATCGCATGGAACAATTTAGTCTCAGACTTAATCCAAAGAAATGTGCTTTCGGCGTTACTTCCGGGAAACTCTTAGGTTATATCATTTTAGCTAAAGGCATAGAAGTTGATCCCGAAAAGGTGCAAGCTATTATGGACATGCCTCCACCCAAGAATATCAGTCAAATGAGAGGATTACTGGGAAGGCTACAATCTATTTGGTGCTTCATTTCACAGTTGGCCGACAAGTCACAACCGTTCACTAAAACTTTGCATAAGGGTGTGACCTATGAATGGAATGAAGAATGTGACAAGGGACTCACTCTCACTCAAATAAAATAGTATCTTTCTAATCCACCTATATTGATGCCTCCTATTCATGGGAAGCCACTCATACTATACATTTCAACAACGAACACATCTTTGGGTGCTCTCCTAGCTCAAGAAGATCAGAACAACAAAGAGAGAGACATATATTATATCAGCAGAACATTGGTTTCCTATGAAATGAACTATTCTGTCATTGAGAAGGATTTTTTAGCAGTGGTATTTGCTTCTCAGAAGTTGCGGTATTATATGCTAGCTCATACTACAAGGCTTATTGCAAAAGTTGATCCACTAAAGTACTTATTGAGTAAGGCTGCCCTCATGGGTAGGTTAGCAAAATGGGTGATGATATTTAGTGAATTTGACATTGAGTATATGGAAAGAAAAGCTATTAAGGGACAAGCAATTACTGATCAGCTAGTGAAAGCTCCTTTGAAAGATCACCAGCCTTTGAGTATTGAATTCCCAGATGAATCCATCATGCTTCTCACACATCAATCTTGGAGCATGTTCTTTGATGGATCATTCACTCAGCAAGGATCAGGTGCAGGCATTCTATTTATAACACCTCAAAGATACTCATTACCCAAAGCATACAAAATGTTGTTTCCCTACACAAACAACATAGCTGAATATGAAGCTCTCATCAATGGTATGAAAATAGCCCTTGAATGGCGTGTGGATGAGCTCAAGGTCTTTGGAGACTCTCAGTTAATCATCAATCAAGTCAATGATGTCTACCAAACAAAAGATGACAAGCTAGTACCTTACAAAAGAATGGTGGATGATCTCAAACAATACTTTGCACACATTTCTTTCCAGCAGATTCCAAGGGCAGACAATAAAGCAGTTGATGCTATGGCCACTCTTGCTTCAATGTTACAAATGCCAAAAAATGACTTCAGACACAAATTCCTGGTGGAGGCATTACACTACCCTGCTTATGATGTTCTTGAATCCAGGATGATCTGTTCAATCATTGGACATGATTCATCCCGCTACCACCATATCTTTTCCTACCTTCATGACCAAATCATTCTTGACACCTATACCCAGAATGAAAAGTGTCACCTAATTCGTACTGCTTCACAGTATGTCCTTGTAGCAAATGAATTGTATAGACGGGGTCTAGATAGTACCCTCCTTAGGTGTTTAGAACCCGATGAGTCCAAACATGTGCTAGCTGAGGTACATGAAGGTATCTGTGGGTCTCATTCTAGTGCTCTGACATTAGCCTAAAAACTTATTAGAGCTGGTTATTACTAGCCGAGCATGGAAAAAGAAGTTGTTCAATATGCCAAGACTTGCAAACAATGCCAATTTCACGGGAATCTGATTCATGCTCCCGCTAAAGAGCTTAGTCCTCTCATCAGTTTCTGGCCATTTCAGCAATGGGCCTTTGATTTGGTAGGTCAGATACATCCTTCTTCTTCAAGAGGACATAAGTTTATCATCACAGATACTGATTACTTTACCAAGTGGGTTGAGGCAGTGCCTCTAGCTATAGCTGATGGCAAGTCTATGGTAATGTTTATACTAAACTATATCATCTATAGATATGGTATACCCCCATCCATTATCACTGACAATGGGGGACAATTCAAAAATAAGGACCTGATAGACTTATGCACCAAGTTCAGGATTATTCAACATTGGTCATCTATCTATTATCCTTAGGGTAATGGACAAGTAGAAGCTTCTAATAAGACAATTCTCAAAATCTTGCACCGAACAGTTCATAAATCTGGTAGAGATTGACATCTCCAAATTAATCCAGCTTTGTGGGCCTATAAAACAAGTATCTGAACACCAATGGGGGCCACTCCCTTTGCCTTGGTTTATGGGGCAGATGCAATATTACTAATTGAGGTCAAGATTCCTACATTGTGAATCTCTCTGAGGGGCCTCATCACTGATGAAGATAACAAAATATCCCAGCTTCAAGAGCTTGAGTTACTTGATGAACATCGGAAGGTGGCATTCGATCATCTAAGAGCATACCAAAAGAGGATGTCTAAAGCCTACAATAAGAAAGTCAGATAAAGAGAATTCCAAGTGGGTGATCTTGTCCTAAGAGAGAACCCCAAGAATTAGCAACAACGAGTCCAGAAAGGGAAATTTGAACCAAATTGTCTTGGCCTGTATGTCATTACTGCAGCATGTGGGTCTGGTGCTTATCGACTCTTCACCACTGAAGGAGAACAACTCAAAGAGCCTATCAAAGCTCTTCACTTGAAGAAATTCTACAGCTGAGGCATTCTCTGTGTGCTCATGTACATACTTATTGGTCCTGAAAAAAATCCAAAAAATGATATATTGCAAAAAATCCTAAAAATTGCAAAATGTCCTTATAAAATGATCATCTTAGTGAAAACCTGGTAAATAGGCACTTTGATGTATCTATTATCTTGGTGAAAACCTGGTAAACAGGCGCCTTGATAATAATAAAAAAAAAATAGAAAATACAAAAATACAAAAAAAAATGAAATATTCAAAACTACAAAAAAATTTAAAAAAAGAGAAAAGTACAAAAAAATTGAAAAAGAAGAAAATGTGCCATTGATGAAAACTTGGTAAATAGGCGTCATGGTAGCAAAAATAGAATCTCTACCAAGATGGTGAAAACCTGGTTAACAGGTGCCTCTTGTTTGCTAAAGCTACAAATCATCTCAACATCGCTTGGCTCTTAGTTTCCTGCTTTAGTTTGCTTTTCTGCTTTCCTGCTTTTAGCTCATTTCCTGCTTTAGTTTGCTAGCTCGTGCACTTGCCTTCAGTTGTCTTTGAGATTTTCCTTGACTCTTCATGGATTGGAATTGGTTCACACTTGGGGGCACCTTCCTGGTCTAGGGGGCATTGTCCTATCACTTTCAAAAGTTTTGTTCGTACATCAGTCACCAACAATTTTCGTTGCATCTGCCTGCTGATGTCTAGTTACTTTTGTGATTTCTCTCCTTGAGGATCTCTCATGTATCGGTCGCCAGTGGTTCTCACTGTGCTTTCTTGCTGACACTTAGCTCTCGTTTGAACCTCTCTCTTTCAAGATCTCTTCCTTACATCAGTCACCAGTGGTTCTCACTGTGTTTGCCTGCTGATGTTTCGCTCGTGTTTTATTCTCTCTTTTGAGAATCTTCCTTGTGTTGGTCACTAGTGGTTCTCACTATGTTCGCCTGCTGATACTTGGTTCACGCTCTGATATCTTCTCGAGACTTCATCTCTCGTGATGGTCACCAGTGGTTCTCACTACGTCTACCTATTGTCGCTATCTCATCGAGACTTTGAATGTTGTTCACTTCTGATTCGACTTCAATCCGCTTGAACACAAACGTAAACTGAAACTGAAAACTGATTTGTGTTCCTTTAAAGCATGCTAAGCTTTTCTTGTGTGTTGTTCTATCGCTTCATCATTTCCCCATGAGTGAATCTAAGATGTCTTTCTTAACTAAGAAACGCGAAGACTGGGGGCATGATCTTTTCTTGGCTTTTTGTTTGCTGGTTTAATTCCAATGATCCAAAAAATCTTCATAAGAGGGGTGTCCGGCTGTAAGAGCCTTCATCTTGTATTGGATGGCCATGCGTACCTCGAATCCTTTTATATGGATGCTTTGGTGAGGTTGGTTCTTCTCCTTGTCTATTTTGAGTGACTTCTTTCTGCTACAAGTAAAATTGCTAACGCTCATCCTGCTAAGTGAATGTAAGGGTCACTGCGAGCAATCTTTGGCAAAAGAAGGAACTCTTGCATGTCTAGTGTGTTTGTTCGCACGCAACATTCAAGTCATTCTAGCAATTGTGCTTTGATGCTTATGTTAACTTGCTAAATCAAAAGGAATAGGTGTTCAGGTCATTCTGGCTTCTTGTGCCTTAATGCTTACACCTCATTCCGACAAATTTAAGACTTATGTCATATTCATATTCTCATGATTGCAATGTTAGTGAGGATTGTATGGCATCTTGCGATCATCCCGTGCTTAAAAAAACTCTATGATGATAATACGGTGAGTCCAACAACCAAGTCCTAGAGTTTGAATTTTCATTCTAGGCTTGCATTTTAGTTTAGGCTTGCATTTTCATGCTAAGCTTGCATTTGAGACGATATCTTGGTACTCTCTTGATTGCTTTCTGTTCATCAAAAGTTCTCATCTTTTGTCCCAGTTTCATCTTGGTTGCACAAGTGTTCAGTCCTCGCTCTCGATCTTTGAAACATATCTTTTGATTAGTACCTGTCATATATTGCAACAATCCTGCATGAGATGATTAGTACCATATACATTACATATCCATTGAATTTTCATTTCATTTCCATTTGCATTCATAAATTCATTTGCATCTACATTCACATATGCATCCACTATAAGCATAACTCAAATCATACATTACACATATGCATACATTCTATCCATCTATCACTGCATTTCACATTACATCATCATCATAAGGAAACATGTGCATATTCATATTCATAAAAGGAAACATGTGCATTTCATACATTTCTATCCATACATCTAAGCATATAGAAACATCTCATAAACATCAACATCAAAGCAATATAGCAACAAGTACAATGATATCAAAACTGTCAATCTCATATATATATATATATATATATATATATATATATATATATATATATGTGTGTGTGTGTGTGTGTGTGTGTGTGTGTGTGTGTGTGTGTGTGTGTGTGTGTGTCTCGATCCAATGTCATGTACAAAAGAGAAGGGTGCTACTTGAGCATAGTATAAAAAATGGGGCTACAATGTATATCAAAATGTGCTAACTATGTCCCACACCACCTGGAGGAGGTGGTGGCAGTGGTCTTTGTGGAAGAGGCATCGGTCGCTGTGGAGGTGCCTATGGAGGTGCATGTGGAGCTCCAGCATACTCAGAAAATGGTGGCACCTGCTCTGATAGATTCGGCATGACTCCGCAGTAAGTTGCATAGTAATAAGCTGCCTAAGTAGCCTCATATCTCGTCTCAATCCTCGACCATGCTAGCTCCTCCCGTAGCTGCCTGATCTCAGCATCCCTATCAGCTATGCGGGTCTCCTCTCTGATGACTCAGGTATGGTAGTCATCCCGCTCCCGCTGGACCTGCCTCACTCTCTCACGGCTCTTTCTAAGAGCCTCCTATAGCTGTGGTGTCTCCGCTCCCACTGGAATATCAAACATATCAGTATCATCATCCGGAGGAGCCTGCTCTGATGTATCACCTGTCTGCTGCCTAGTGGACCTCTACTAGGCCCCACTTCTCCTAGCTCCTGCATCTAAACCCATGGTCCTAGCAGAAATGTTGGTCTGTCCAGATCGAGGTCTCAACACTCTTTGTTGTTGTCCCTATGGTCCCTGCTATGCAACCGGCTACTGTGCAGGCTGCTAAACTGGTGCCTATTGGGCTGGTACCTACTGGGCCAGTACCTGTTGCTGTTGCACAGGCTATTGATGTGCTCCCATACCGACAAGATCAGTGAATCTAGGATGTGGTCGTGCTATCAATTGATCTCTGTATGCAGGTGTCACCCCTGCATTAGTGACATCCACCATATAGTCCCATCATGCAGCTGGTATACGTGCCTCTATCGCACATCATCTAGGATCCAGTCTCGTGTGCCACCCCTTCTCCTCATCGGCGAAGCGGGCATAGGGGCAGTACTCATGTGATATGTCCTGTTGCCTACCGAAATAGCGCAAGACACATGTGACAAGAAATCTCTCAATGATAGTAACACTCCGTCCAATCAGTGGATGTGACACAAACATGGAAGAAAGATCTCTCCGAGCATCATCCCAGGGTTCAGTGGAAACCCAAGGTTTCCAAACTACAACTGCCATGTCATCCAACTATCCTCTCCACTGCTCCATCTTACCCAGCAAAGGCTGAGTCATCAGACCTGCGTACTTGTAAATATAAGGCTCCAGAGCCTACCGTGTATCATGGAAAATAGGCCTGCAAATAGGGAGATGCTCCCAGGCCCAGATCTGCAAGATGAAGACACCTTCCGCCATCATCCTTGCACCCCGATACATGATCTCATGAAGCTCATGGTACATTTGTGTGAGCATGCACTCGCCCCATCCAAATCTAACTGTTAGTCTAGCCAACATCCTCTGCAACATTCTCCCCCAACCGCACTCTAAACCATGTTGACCTCGATCTGGAACAAGGTAGTAGCTCAAGAACATAGCGAGGACAACAGCTAATGGGTGAGCACCACTGTATCTGTGAATAAGATCCTCCCAGGAGATGGCCCGACCCATCACTAGATCATCTCTAAAGATAGTCCTCAAGGCTATTGTACTCGATTGCGGCTGTGTATCGTACTCTACTCAAGCACCATGGACGGGTATCTGTAGAATCCTGTATATGTCCTCGGGAGTCACAGTCATCTCCCCCATCAAAAAATGGAAAGTGTTCATCTCCAAATGGAAACACTCTATGAGTGCACCAAGAAGACCATCATTTACCCTAATGTCGGGTAGATCACGCAAGTATCCCAGACCGAGTCCCTCAATGTGAGTACTCTATGCATCCATCAATCTTTGAACTAATGTAGTGATCACGGGATGGTGTGTCCTGAAGGCGACGTCGGGGAAGTCAACCTACAAAGCAAGTGATGACATTGGATCAGTATCTCAACATGATGGTTTTCAACACAACAACAACAAATGCAGCAAGACATCTATCCTAGACATGACTCTGCAACGCTCTACTTGGTTGATTTTATGCAAATTTGACAAATTTTGATAAAGGCATTCAAACTATGCAACAACTTTTCACGCGAGGAAACTGTTTCCTCGCGTGAGATAGGACTTGCCCTTGCGCGAGCAGGAGAAATTTCGCGCAAGACTAGTTTTCAGCTCGCGCGAACTTCCAGACAAAGCCCGCGTGAAGAAACCCTAATTGATGGGAGGAAACTACTTTGTCGCGTGAAGGGAGATCTAGGCTGGCACGAGGAAACTACTTCCTCGCACGAGATTGGAAGAACATGTCCTAAAACTTGCTAGATCTACCCTAAATTGACCTAGAAAGTGGTACAAATCAAAATGCAAGGAGGTTTATCGACTACTTACAGGTGCGTCATACTCCGGTGGTCGGGCGTATCGTCGGGAGTGCTCAAATAGATGCATATGCAGTGGAAGACCCTCCATTTCTCTCTCAGAGCTCAAAATCAGCAAGAAGACAAGTGAATAATGAATTGAAAATGACCCCTCCGGGCCTTATATAGCTTTTGACCTAATTTTCAAAAGTGCTCCGTTTTGCATGAAAATTGCACCCTTGGCTAAATCGACTGCTCTGAATCCACTTTTGGGATCGAAATCAAAATCTAACATCTCTAGATAGCTCAAAATCACATTTTAAAATCTGGGACCCTTTGGGATCAGACGCTTGTGTAGTCAATTTTCTGGCGTCATCTTCCTGCCAAATCCTCATCTTTTCATAAATTTCTCAAGATCTTTGCTCTTTTCATCAATGTCAACTCTAGTCAAATTTGGTCAACCATGGTCAAAACTTGGTCAACAGGACCTCTTGATCACTCTATTTGCTTCTGCAGCTTCTCGAGTCTAGTCTGATTGCTTCTGCTTTGCAACCTCTCATTGTCAATCGTCCTTCTGGTATGCCATCTTTTGATTTCACTCCCGAGGGGGCAGGATGATTGCATCATTTGAATCTTGTTGAATCAATTCTTGAATCAGTCTGATCTGAATCATCAGTCCTCATTGCTAGGGGCATCTTGTGCCTCACATCTTGCTATCTGGTCATCTATCTTTCAGGTATCTGAGCAATCTAACTCGGATCCTCAAGGATCAAGCTTCATTTTGGAGATGGTTCTCAAAATCTTTTAGGTATTGGGGCAATCTAACCCTAATTCCTGGGAGTCAAGCTTCATTTTGGAGATGGCTCTCGAAATCTCTTTTAGACCGTTATCTGAGCAATCTAACCTAGGTCTCGGAGGGCTAAGCTTCGTATTGGGGCAATCTAACCTTGATTCTGGAGATAGTCCTAAGTTTGCATCTCTCATCAATTGGTATTGGGGCAATCTAACCCTGATTCTGGTTCTCTCAAGATCGTTGTCTTCACAATCTAACTTAGACTTCAGAAAATCACGCTTTGATTTGTTCGTTGTCTTGGCAACCTAACCTAGAATTTTGAATTTCTCATCATCTATCACTTCAGACTATTCTTTGAATCAACGCACTGTTTGCACATCAATTCAAAGAGGGGCAAATGTAATACCCCAAAATTGGCACCTAATAAATTCAATCAATTTTGGTGCATTTTCGTCAATTTTACATCTTCAAAGTCCTACTTTGCTAGGCAATTTTCTCTCTCCTACCTGACTTCATTCGACTTGATGTCAATTGCAAAAACCCTAAATTGCATTAATCAAATATTAAAATTAATTCCTAAAATCTTTGACTTTTATTAGCTAAATTACCCCTATGATAAATTAATTTAATTCTAAAGTCCTAAGTGCTTTAAATTAAATTAAACCCACCCCATTTGGCTAATATACATAAAAAGGAATTAATATTACTTGTTATTTGAATGGACACCTTTATTTGAATTAATAATTCAAATTATTCGAACGGTCACCCTTATGTGGCAATAAACATTCTTTTAATTAAGTAATTCATGTCTTTTTGTCTCAAACGGGAATGAAGAGTCAGGAGTTTCAAATCAAGAACCTCTTCATTCTCTTCCCAGGCTTGTCTATTTAATGAACCTCATTCTTCATTCGAGAGAGCAATTTTTGAGAGTAATTAAACTATAGTGCTTTTTTGTCTCAATTAATTCAAAGCTTTTATTGCATATTAGTGTAATTTTTCTCATCTTAGTTTAATATTGCATATTCATTATAATTAGTTTGCTTACATGCTCATAGCTTAATCTCATCTTTATTTCAAGTTCTTTAGAGTAAATCTGCACTTCATATTTCCTTTAAAGCTATTTAGATTAATATCATATTTCCTTCAAAGCATTTTAGACTAAATTGCACTCATTCTAGATTAATTTCAATTTGATTGCCTTTATAGCTTTCAAATCCTCCATTGTAGTATTGGTCTTATGGGTGTTGGCTCTCGTTTTGAGAGTAATCAAACACCTCGTTTACATAGGAGGCAACAAGTCACTTCACCATGGATTTTGAATTGAGTAATCAATACTCTCTTTTGTAATTCGATTGTGTGAGTAATGACTATGTTGCGTGTGTAGTTGGATTAGAGGTCCACATTCAACCACATACACTTGCATGGGCACAAACTAGGTCTAAATTGAGGGCCTCCATTATAAACCCTTGCACTCCATGAATAGAGAGCTATGAGTCACCATTTGAGACCTCATTCTTGAGCAATCTTGGATATAATAACTCATAGAAGTGTGTCAACATTTTAGCACACATGGGCATATTATTATTTTTTGCATTGATATCAATTGTTGAAATAGAGGATGTTATTGGTATTTTATAAACCATTAACTCCTTATGTTTAAAAAAATATATATATGCAAATAAGGAATATTATTAAACATGTGGCGAAAGGACTTGGTCTTTGAACTTAGTTGTAAAATTGATTGACTTGAGATATTTTAGGAGGGTGGAGGAAGTATTCCAACTTCCATAAAGGATATAGGACTTATTGGAGCATATTTAGGGATGTTGGAATTATTTTTGGAGGGTCTTTATAGTGGAAGGAATCAAAGTGGACTTTTTGATGATGTTAGATGCGTTCTGGAGCATATCTTATCCCTAGATTTTGAGGTTTTCAGTTTATTCTAACCCTAGAAGATTGAGAGCAGTTGATACTTAGTGAGTTTTCCAACTCATTTTTGACACTTCTTCTTCATTGTACACAAAAATTTTGGAGACTTTTTCAATACTAGAGTTTGTGTTTTTTTGCAGTTGTAACTCGTGATAATTTTGGAGATATTCTACAGTTGACAGAATAATATAGAGATTTTGGAGGCCTATTTTGGAGTTCTCTTTTGTATGCACATGTTTCAATTTGATGTTTCATGTTGTGATTTCTATTAATTCTACATGTGATGTCTTGAGTTTTGCATCTTAAGTGAAATTATTGCAGCTGGATAGGTTATAGTTTGTGAATGTTTTCTGGTTGAAAGTTTGATTAGTTGTGAAAAATACCTTTTTCCTATTAGTCCAAAGATCGAAGCTAGTGTTATTCCTTACTGTGAAACAATTATATTAAGCTTCTTGTATACCAAAGTTGTGTTTTTTCCATACCTAGTATTTCTATCTGCTACTGCTAAGGTTTTTTCTTCACTAAATATCATCATAATTTTGGTGTATCACCTGGTTAGTTTTAGTAACTAGTTTATTTTTATGCAAAGTTTACACTCTTAGTTTATCTCTACCCATTTACCTTCAAGTTTTAAAGGTGATTTAAGTGTGTTCAAGTGATTATCCAAGTAGGAGCTTACCTAAAACCCAAAGGTTTCACTTCTTTCCAAGTGTCCCACATAGAAGTGAATCCAATGTTTTACCAAAATTGTTGAACTTGTGTAGTTCAGAATGGGGTGCAAATTTTGGTAATTAACAATTACAAATAAAAAATTAATGATCATTTGACCATCTTGGCCTCTGATTCTTCCTCTAATGACTCTTCGTAGGTTGATGATAACCCCCCAGGGTGATGCTCCTACTGATTTGGCCTCCTTGGACTTGGTGGACTTGACTCTACCTCTTGTTGCTGGTGTGGTCCCCTTTGGTCGCATGAACCATCCTTATGATCTGCTTCAACCTTTGGCTATTGATATATAACATTGCTAGCACTCTAATCTTGGTGCTAACTATCCCACAAAACGGGTTCCATCACCATCCCCTTTTGGTGGGGACCCTAGTGAAAGTATCACCTGGATGGTTGTTTGTCGACAAATAAAAAATTTCTCTTCACTCTTTCATTCTCCTCCCCACGCCGTAAGTGAGTTGTCTACCCATTACTAGCCATGCATCTAGTGTGTTATTAATGATTTATTCTCAACCTTGTTTTTTTATAGGTAATAGGTTGTAGCTGATTTATTTTATTAATTCTTGAAAATTTTTACAACCTGGTTCAAAATGGGCATCGGTAAGAAAGAGCTAATGAAGAAAACCTTTGGTCTTGCCCAAAACATAAACAAAATTTTAGAATTACAATGTTTTACATTCAACCCGTCAAATATTTACATGATAGATATAAATTACAGATGGGATAGTTAGCCGTTTCTACATACATAAGGAATATGTTAAGAATTCACTTATTTGACTCCATTACTCTTGTCACGTGACCTGTAAGAAACCTTCTGGAGATCTTCCTTTAATCCTATACCTGCACATAATTCAAAGCCAACATCCAAAATTCTTGTTGACCTTATTAGTGACATATTTCTCAAATTGTTATTTATAATTACAATTTAAAATACCTTACTTAGCAAGCCCCTACAATAGAAAGCATACTTATAATCATTCCTAAGAACATCACAAACTACCATGATTCAAAGTTATTTATAAATCATGCTCGCCTAGTCTTTTCACTACAATGCATATCATCCCAATCATACAAACAAATTGCACTTATCAACAAATGCGAAAAGGAGAAATATAAACTTTTCATCAAGTCGCCAACTTAAATTAAACTTTTCGCAAAGTCACCAGGTCACAATTTGCCTCTAGCAAAATAGAAAATTTGTGCCATTTCGCCACAAAGGAAATCACCACTTGCGAAATAATGACCATTATGCTATTTCATTACAATGAAAGCTACCCTCCGCAAAATAGCAAAATTTCATCATTTCTCTACAATGGAACCCACCTTTTGCAAAATAGTGACAAGTTCATTGTTTCATAGTTTATTATTTAGGACTCAACGAAATAGCGACAAGTTTTTTATTTCATAGCCTACTATTTTAGGGTTAGTGAAATAGTGAAATATGAAACTTTGTGTGATTTATGGAATATCTTATGTGTTATAAGGGAAACTTCAGTAGCTTCACCCTGTGCAAGGGTTTATTCTAATTTGATCAAGAATATTGTGCTTGTTAGAACCTACTAAGATAAGGACAAGGTTTACCGCGTGAAGCTAACTATAGAAAGATTAGTGTCAACCTATGATTTCTAAAAATGCCTCATCTGCACCCAAATTGGCCAACTTGTTTGACTTACCATTACCCTCTCTGTAAACATGATTGATTGTATATTTCTTGAAGTATCCTAGAAGGCCCACTACTTTATTGAGGATTCCATTCAAGATCCAATTGGGAGTTGAGTTCTTCCTTAAAGAATTTATAACTAATGTTGTATTCCCTTCAATATCTATCTTTTCCAATTGTAAATCTTTGCAGAATAATAAGCCTTCTACAAGAGTAGTGAACTCTGTATAATAATTCATCTCTTCTCCAATTGGTCTTGATAGCCAAGCTATCTCTACTCCTTCCCATCTGTGAATGCTGCAACCAATGCTAGCAACACTTGGGTTGCCCCTTGAACCACCATCAAAATTTACTTTGAACAAGCCTTTCTTTGGAGGAACCCACTTGCAATCAACCCTTTTTTGCCTTTTTTGATTATCTATTTCCTTGCCAGATCTAATAAAAGGAGGAATCTTTAGGCCATTCCAATGATTTTTGATCTTCTCATCCCAATAGATAAACCTCCAATTGTTTGATTTATTATTCTGATTCCTGGTGTTGACCACTTCCATAATGGCTGCTTTAGTCTTGTTTGTTAATTGCTCCCACTCTATCTTTTTTTCCTTGAATAGTCTATAGTTTCTTTCTTTCCACACTTCCTAGATTAGTATAGATGGGGAAACAGTCCATATATTCCCATAAGCATTATGTTCTTTGATTTTGGGCCAACTTTGATAATGCTTCAAAATGTCATTTGGTAGGGGTGTCTTCCATCCCAACTTATTATTAAGCCATTGCCAACATTTGTTTTCAAAGTCATAATTAATCAGGATATGGTAGCCCATGATAGGATAATTAGTAAACCAATTTGTTTTTAAAATCTTTTTCTAAAGATTAGCCCATGCAAAAATTCCCACCTTAGGGAGACAATTCTTATTCCAACACAGGTGCAATGACAACTGAGATTTGGAGGAAGTATGCCTATCCATAAGATGTGTATACCCATCTTTTGTATTGTATTCACCATTTTTAGCCTTAACCCACACTAGTCTATTTTTTTCATTTCTAATTATTATCTTTCTTTTCTCCAATATTTCTTTTAACTTGATTTGTTTCTCTTTTGGAATATTCAATTCAGTTATTGATTTCCACTTCCATCCTAAAGCAGGATTACCATTTGAGATCTCAATATAATCTTTTACAAGGCTTCCCCAATTCCTTTTTAAGGTTTCCTTAAGTTGGTTGTTGTTTACTAATGAGTCTTATATAGAGGGGTAACCTCCCCATGGGTCATCCCAAAAGAAGGCTTGATCTCCCGATCCAATGTCCCAAGACAAACTTGTGCTGATGACATCCCTACATTCCAATATGAAGTTCCAGACCCTTGAACCCTTTGGAGGATGATTTGTTCTAAAAATGCTTAGTGTCTCTTCCCCATTTAAATACTTGTATCGTAGTATCTTAACCCATTTTAGGTTGAGGTTTTTTTGCATTTTCCAAAACAAGTTTTTCTCCCAAGGCTTTATTTCGCTCTTGGATATTTTTGAAGTTTATGCCTCCCTCTTCAATTGGTTTGCAAATTTTGTTCCAAGCTATCATAGCCAATTTTGTTTTCTCAGCTGTACCTTGCCAAAAAAAAGGTCCTTAGTTTTTTAATAATATTGTCTTTGATGTCGAGAGAAAGACTATTGCAATTTAGTTGATATACGAGACTGACAAAGATTACAGATTTAATCATTGTAGCTCTCTCTACTAAATAGGGTCATTTTACTTTCCAAGACTCTATTTTTTAATCTAATTTAGACAACACTTGGTCCCAGAGATGGTTTGCCCTGCTCCCTTTGTCCAAAGGTATACCTAGATATTCAAATGATAATTTTCCAATGTTGAAGTCAAGAATATCTCTGATTTTTGTTTCTGTGTTTGGGATGGTGTTGAAGACAAATAATTCTGATTTCTCCTTATTAATCTCCTGTTCAAATGACTTAGTATAAACCTCTAAGATTTCTTTAATGTTTTCTGCTTTCCCAACTAGTAGTGTATCATCAACAAAGTATTGACAGGTAATAGAAAAATTGTTCTCAACCTTGATATAAATAATTATTTTAATTAATATATTTTACACCCTCATAATTTTGTAAGGGGCAACACCCTTATTTTGTTACTTATTAATTTCCCTCTCGTCCTTTAAAAAAAGCATATTTGGTGTTATTAGATTTAAACAATTTAAAATAAAATTAATTGCTTGGCTCCCTTGAATGAATGAATGAAGAAATTTTAATGACGTCCACGAGACCAGTGGTCTAAGGGACCAAGAGAGGACCAATTAATCCGTCTACTGAAGTTTCTCCAAGTAGACCCTTTTGTTGTGGATCCTCATTAGGAAAGTAGCCATTTTGTATAATTTCACCTCTTCAAAAAGTTTATTCAGGCTGTTCACCCGTAAGTTGTCTTCGTAATGACTACGAATATCTTCATAAGCAGTACATTCCTTGATAAAATGCCACTCCGTTTCACCCACCACCTCTTAGCTATACAAGTTCTTTCTTCCCACATCTCTTTGAGAACCTTCCACCTACCCATTTCGCACGACAAATGAGAAGAGCACTAATCAAATTTTTTGCCTTGCCTTTAATTACCGAACTTAAGTATTTTTTATCACCATGATCCCATTTGAAACTTTTTTCTACAATTTTTTTATCACCATGATCCCATTTGAAGTTTTTTTCTGCCTTTCTATTTTATTGACATGACAATTTTGAATTTCTCTAACACCCACTTTACCAAATAATCTGAGTGGATCAGTTTATTCGTAGAGGGCAGTTTTGAATTTCTCTTAACACCCACTTTACCAAATACAAATCTGAGAGTATCAGTTTGTTTGTAGAGGGACAGAAGGCTTGCCAAATACAAATCTGAGAGTGAAAGCTGAAGTTAGCAATGGGGTGGAGACATCCGGATGTTGCACTGGAAGATTTGATGGTGTGCGTGAGGGCATTTGTGGATATGTTGATACTCACTGGCGGCTATCAGTCCACTGGCCATCCCGCCTTTTGGGATTCTCAGTCTATCCACACAGCTCTTCAGTGGTCGCTTTTCTTTCAAGCTGTGAGTCACTCTGTTTCTACCGCTATTAGAAACTATTTGCTCACTCAACAATTTTACCTCTACGAATTCTCTCTTCTGCGGTTGACATGACATGATTAAGAATGATAATAAAATTCATATACCAAACAGGAGGAACAATATAAGACATTTCCCTTTATTTGTTTCAATTCGCCGGTGAGTGCCCGGTGATAATGGACAAGGCTCTCAAGCGAAGTCGAGGACAGGATGATGCCCTCTCTCATAAATAAAAGATCTGACTTTCAGATTAGTTTTTATAAATCCTTACAAGTTTAAAATAGGGATGATTATCACCGTGTATTTCATCCCCCCATCCTGTAAACTGAGAGTAACACTAGTAGGCATGAACTTTCGAATTATCGTCATATTTTTTCTACAAAATCTTTAAAGATCATTGCAAATTCAACACATTGTATTCACTTTTTAAAACTTAAATCTGGGAAAAGACTTGACGTCCAAAAACCGCATTCCAAAAACTGCACTTGCTGTCACATTGAATGCTTGAGTAAGATAACTAGGGCCTTGAATGCTTCGTAAGATGTTTAGAGCCTCGAAGAGTTAGGTAAGGTAGTAGGGCCTGCCTTTGGTTTGATGGCATGTGTTCGAGGACAATGTGTGCTGATAGTTGGGATCTGCAAACTTTGTGCAGTAATGGGGGTGGTTGAGGGTGGTTTGAGTTTGACATCATTGAGATTGTAAGGCACTGTATTAACCATAATTCAAAAGTTTAGACTCAGCGAAAACTGGAGAGGCCAAAATTTTGACTTGAAGTCAGCACTCAGCAAAAACTTGAGGTCTTAAAAGCACAGCTCCCCAAAGTTTCTCGACAGGAGCTAGGGGGACGGGTTTCGGGCTACGTTGTAGGGTACATGTAATCTGGCCTCCCCACCAACACAAGGTTTTCCCAGGGGTATGCCCTAAACGAACTGGTTCCTTGTGTGTATCCACAGGGAATCTGGGGCGTCTAGGGCGCACCCTGGACATACCCTAGATGAACTTGTGGGCCAGGGCCAAAAAGTGCCTAAAACAAAATTATATATATATATATATATATATATCTTTTGCATCAAAACCATAAAATGCCCTTAAAAACATCATTTTGTCCAATACAAAGATTATTTTGTTCTCTTCTCTTTCATTTCTCATTTTCTGTAAAACAAATCCTCTATCGTTGGGTTTTTCTCACATCTAACACCTTGTGTGGCTTATCACTACTACCCCTCAAACTCAATAGGGTCTTCACTCTCAAACACCCAATAGTTTTTGGGAATTTGATTACAATGAGGGGTGTTTGGAAGTGGAGACCAGAATCAAGAACTTAGACAGTTAAAATTATCACTATTAAATGGCAATTGATAAAGATAAAAAATAAATATTTAACTATCAATTGACATTTAATATGTATCTTTATCACTACCATTTTGACATTTGGCATTGATCAATGATGAAGTATCATAAAATCAAATGTATTTATTTTTACAATTCTCTATATTTCTTTAAATTTTTGTACACACATGTACCCAAATGTACCATACCCAAGGGCAAAATAATTTCCTGTACCAACATTCCTGGTTCATGTACCCATACCCGTACCTGCATTGACAACTTAGGTCAATTATAACTAGTATGCAAAATAATAATAATTTTTTTTTGTATTAGATATCAAATGTAAACAGTATGATAGTCACATATGAGATAAGGAAGGTCTGAAAAGACCAACCATACTATCAAAAACACCACTGCCTATCAATGCATCACAATTAGATCGACTAATATATTAGTTACATTACAAAAATGAAGTATATCTTTTTTCATCTCTAAATATGTACAAAGAGAACCACTATGCATGCTGTATCAAGTGTCATTCTTGCTGCTGCCGCTGCCACTGCCTCCATTTGCATGCAAACGAGTTCTGCTTCTCTTGTCAGGCCTCTGTGCAGTCTCCTCTCCTGGATCTTTTTCATTGTATTGTGTTACCAGCTCCAGTAATTTTGGTAGGAAGGGTTGATTTTCGTTGTTGTTCACCCACGTCTGTCCGTATAGGATCTTGGATGCATTAACAGTTGCGAGGTCATCTTCTAATAGCTTCTCAAATTTTCTTTTGGATGCATTGACAGTTATGAGGTCATCTTCTAATAGCATCTCAAATCTTCTTTTGGAGGTCGTGAGAGTTACTGTAACCCGTGCAATATAATTGAAGAAAGGGGAGTTTTTAATAAAACTCAGAAAGTGTCAGTAAGTGTCCTACTTCTGCCTTGAAACTTTTCTTCATTTCTTAATGTACATATTTGCCAAAGTATTTCAGGAGAAAGGATGAACCAAAAATAGTTCATAGTTTTAGAAATATGATTAAATTTACTAATCAAACCATCAATCCAGTTAGTATTGCTGTGCCAACCATGAATTCAAAACAAAGCATATGCCAGATATCCTTAGCAACATAACTGTCAAAGAAAATGTGTTTCCCAGTGTCTGGAACTCTGCAAATGTTACATATATAATCCTCCTTGTGCACCAGTTTATAAGGCAGTCTCTGCAGGAGAAGGAGCCATCTGAGATTCTGAAAGAAGCCTTTTTTGGTTCTATAGTGCTGCTCCATATGCCATTTAGATTATTCTGCCAATCATTGTTAGAAAAATTGATATTCCAACATTTATTAAGATGATTGTAAAGAGAGTCATTGTTACATAAGATTCTGTTGATGCTCTTAGGAGAAATATTAGCTATCTTGGGGCCATCCGGCCAGCACGCCTTATTGACCTAGTCATGCATAGGATGGGGCACCTTGGGTGGGTTGAAAGTAGAAAGAATATCTCTCATGATGGAACTAGTACACAAGTGAGTGGTGGGAATGTTGAACTTCTCATTGAGGACAGACCAGGACTTGAGGCAACCATTGATCAAGATGTCCTTGAAGCATCTTATGCCCCTACAGTTCCAGTTCTTAGCCGAGCATCCTTGCAATTGAGCAAGTGGCTTGCCTTTGTATTGTGAATTCCACCAAATAGAAGCATCCAAGTTAATCCTAGTTTGAAGGTTGCCATTGGCAAGGAGAGGCCTTACATATTCCTTGGCTTTCCAAATGCTTCTAAAACATTTGAAATCTTAGGAGAGATAGGAAACAAACCTGCCAGGATATCTCTGAAGGGAAAGTCCTTCTCGGACTTGGCTTTCCTTGGGACAATTCTGCTAATGTTGTGACGAATTCGAATTTTCCAAGGTTCATTGCCATCAATGGCTTTGAATATCCATGATCAAGATTAAATTGGGAAAATACTGAAATTCAATTTTTTCTATGTTTCAGTAAACTGCATTTTTGAAGGTCTTCGGAGCATTTGTTGGCTTGGATGGTTACCTCTGAAATTTGATTCAAGATTTATTGAATACCTTTCCAACGAAATAAACGGTTTGCAATTCGGAGCTAGGAGTAGAAAGTTATGCCTTCTCCAAGTGGACCTATTTTTTATATATAGTTTTTTTGATAAATTTTGATAGTTTTAATAGTTTATGTCAAGAGCCCGTCTGGCTCTTAGCTGATGATGATATTTATTCCTGTATTTACTTGTTTCCCTGGTTTTGATATTTTAAAATGTGTATGTTTTTGTTGTTTTATTTCCCTCCAGAATTTAAATAACATACATAACAACAAATTCAAATAATAATGAATGCACACCAATAATAGTATTAAGAAAATTTCATTGTTCATAAATATCAAATATTTTATTCATGCTATGGGCACCTGGTAAATTGTAATAACCATCCAACCAATGCTGACGCACCCTGAATAAAATGAAATGCAGTCACAAGATGATGAACTGCAGCCTCTCTGGTATTCACGCAGCCTTGTGGAATTCCCACAACCTCAGAAAAGTGCGGCAGCCTTTGGAAGAGACACACTGCCCCTCTCACAAGTCACACAGCCTCTTGGGAAGAGAGCGCTGCCATCTTAATTGGTCACGCAGCCTGCTAAGGAGGTGACGCAACCTCTTGGTGTGGCACGAGCTTGCTAAGAGCTGTTACACCAGCCTCCAAAACATAAAAACGCAGCTTCCTTATTGAAGTCTGCAACCTTTCAATGCCATACGCTGCCTTCAGATGCAACCACAGCCCTTGTAGAAGATACAACAACCTTCCACAATACACAATAATCTCTGTAACAACAACAAATAAATAATTCTTCTCCAATTTGGCATACTTCAGCACCAAAAATAATATCCACAAATTCAGTAGTAAATTTTAGAATTCAATTTGCAAAATTCATCATCAATCAGTGATGATTCAAATTGCCAAGAGAGGAATTAGTCCTCAAACCCTAGCCATTTCTCACAGCTAAGAAACTTTATAAAATTTTCATCAAATGAATAATAGATAGATGAGAATGAGCTCTCAAGTCCCTTTTTATTCTTTCTCGTGAGAGCTCAAACACAATTCTTACCAATGTGGGATAAAAAAATATACTTTTTCCTTTTAATAATTCATTTACTCCAATACTTTAAATAAATACCTTGGCTTAGGCTTCCATGAATTAATTAAATAAATGGCCCCTTCCCATGATGACTCAACCCTCAACTTAAGTGAAATTATAAAGTCAAATTATAACTTTATAATTAGCCATTTAATGATTCAATAATAATTTGGCCACCAAAATAATAATAACTCCCAAAATACTTATCCTTTTAATATGCCGTCTGAAACAAGAGTCACACCTATTATTTCCCCATGTGACCAAATGCTGATGCAGGGCCCTCCATAGGTCATCATCTCATACAGAAACTTGTGGAGGCCATAACTTTTGACTCAGGTCTAGGTTTTTGCTAAATTTTTTCAGGTGCGTGCCTCAGGTGATGGCATTTGTTTTGCCAATGGATCTCGGATTGATTGGGGTCTGTTTTAGCACATTTTCGGGAGCTGAAAGTTTCATCTCGGGCTCCGAAATCAGCTTTTAGTGTTTTTTCTCTAGTTTTTAGAAAGTTCTATTTTGTAATAAATTTGAGTTTATGTTATCAAATCTCGGATATTAGTTGGCAATTCATTCTAACTTAGTCGAGGGCATGTTTAGGGAAAATCTCAACTTTTTAGGTGTTGTTTCGAAAATTACCAAAAATGGCAAAAAACACCCGTGGAAAAAAAATGCCAAAAAAGGGTAATTTTCGGATTTCTTGTTTTTTTCTAGTTTTTTGGTTACTTAAGAGTTTGCAGCGAATTGTAGAGGCGGTCGGTGATGAATGAACAATATTGAAGGTTTCAAATTTATGTCTTTATCTGGTAATTGAATATTATTGTTAACAGAGGATTGTGTGCTACATCATTTGGTATCGGAGCAGGAAAATGGCTGGGAGAGGAAGAGGAAGAGGAGGCGTAACGCCGATGCAAAGATTGATGTTGGATATGCAGAGACAGATTGAATGACTTAGTGAACGAATGGATAATCAAGGGATACAAGGAGGGAATGAATCTGATGAAGAGGGAAACCAAAGAGGTGCTGACCCGAATGAAGAATATATAGGAGAGAGGCTGGAAGAAATGAGCTATGAAGATAGAGTTCTCAGGGCTTTGGAAGGAAGGAGTGAATCAATCAAGGTTGACGTTTTAGACTATGCTGGTAGTCTTAAGCCAGAAGAATTAATAGATTGGCTAAATGAGATGGGAAATTTTTTTGAATGGAAGCTTATGACAGAAGAAAAGAAGATGAAGTTCGCATGCACAAAACTAAAAGGACATGCAATGATATGGTGGGATCATCTCCAAAAGGAACGAACTAGGAAAGGAAAGGAAAAGATTAAGACATGGAGCAAGATGGAGAAAAAGCTCAAAGAAAAATTCTTACCCATGGATTATTCACAAACCCTCTTTCGTAGGTTCCAGAATTTGAAACAGAATTTGTCTTCAGTGCAGGACTATACAAATGAATTTTACAAGTTATCCATGCGCATAGAGCATCAAGAAAATAATGAGCAGATGGCTGCTAGATATATGAATGGCCTAAAATTCTCCATCCAAGATGAGTTGAGCATGCATCATGTCAACAGTATGGAAGAAGCCTACCAATTAGCCCTAAAGGCTGAAGAAAAGCAGAATAGGCAATATAACCAGAGGAATAGAGGTGGTCGAAGGGGTACCTCAACTCCATTTCGAGGAGGTTCTAATAATGGTCGGGGAGATCCTTTTCAAGGATTTGAAAAAAATATAGGCACCAGGCAAGATCCTCCAAATCAAGAAAGAGGAAGGGGGTTCCAACGAGGACAAGGCTACGGAAGCGGAAGAGGCTGGGAAAATCAGAGAAGGCCTTTCACTTGTTTTAGGTGTGGAGAAGGACACAGAGCCTTCGAATGTTCAAATTATAACGCGCCAGAAAGAAATCAAGGAGGACAACCTAGAGTGAACTTGGTTCAGCTAGAATTCATAGAAGCAGGAACATAGCAAGAAGTCCTACCAGACGTGGGAGAAACTCTCATGATGAGGAGATCGATGATCAATCCAGAAAAGGAAGAAGTCCTTGCAAAGAGCTTTGATGAATCGTGGCTTCGAACCAACATCTTCCGAACTAGATGCACCTCAGGCGGCATACCGCGGCAAGGTATGCCAAGTTATTGTTGATGGGGGTAGTTGTGAGAATATGGTAGCTAAGGAAATGGTAGATAAATTAAATCTGCAATGTGAGAAACATCCTCGTCCCTACCGTATTGCATGGTTTAAGAAAGGAAATGAGGTTACTGTTGATAAAAGATGTTTGGTTAGGTTTACTATAGGAAAAATCTATAAGGATAAGATATGGTGTGATGTTATTCCTATGGATGCTTGTCATATTTTGTTGGGAAGGCCATGGCAGTATGATAGGAAGATCATGCACGATGGAGAGAAAAATACATATACCTTTTGGAAGGATGGCTCTAAAGTGACTCTCTTAACCACTTAAGGATGAATGAGACCATGTTGTCTGCAAAGGATGTTGTCAAAGAAATGAAGGTGACAGGTTGCTGCTATGCATTGGTAGTAAAAAGGGGAGAAGAACTAGAAGACATAATACCACATGATGCAACAAAGATACTAGAAGAATTTTCTGATGTTATTCCAAATGAGCTACCTGACGGTCTCCCACCAAAAAGGGATATACAACACCATATTGATCTGATTCCTGGAGCAACTCTTCCTAATCAAGCAGCTTATCGACTGAACCCAACACAACATGCAGAGCTCAACAAACAAGTAACAAAACTAGTTGAGAAAGGCCTGGTTAGAGAAAGCATGCGCCCATGTGCTGTGCCGGCATTGTTGACCCCAAAGAAGGATGGAACATGGAGGATGTGTACTAACAGTAGAGCAATTAATAAGATTACTATCAAGTATCGGTTTCCTATTCCTCGTATAGAGGATATGATGGATGAATTAGCAGGGGCCAAATACTTAAGCAAGATTGATCTACGAAGTGGATACCACCAGATTCGTATTCGTGAAGGAGATGAGTGGAAGACAACTTTTAAGACCCGGGATGGCTTGTATGAATGGATGGTTATGCCATTTGGGCTTTCTAATGCACCAAGTACATTCATGAGATTGATGAATACTGTTTTACGACCCTACATTGGTAAGTTTGTTGTAGTTTATTTTGATGATATCCTAATTTATAGCAAAAACAAAGGAGACCACCTACAACACTTGAGGATCATCCTGAGTGTACTGAGGAAAGAGAAGCTCTGTGCAAATTTAAAGAAGTGCAGATTCGTGCAAAACAATTTGACTTTTCTGGGCTTTGTCATTTGTGAAGATGGTGTTCAGATGGACCCAGAAAAGGTCAAGGCAATACTAGAATGGCCTAGTCCATCCAGCATAACAGGGGTAAGGAGTTTTCATGGATTGGCAACCTTCTATAGAAAGTTCATTCGGAATTTTAGCAGTATTGTAGCACCCATCACAGATTGTACGAAAGGAAGGGAATTCACATGGACAACAGATGCTGAACAGAGTTTCCAATTCTTGAAGAAAAAGGTAACTGAAGCTCCTATATTAGCAATTCTAAATTTTGATAAAGTATTTGAAGTAGAGTGTGATGCTTCCCATGTTGGGATAGGTGCTGTTCTTAGCCAGACAGGTAAACCAATAGCCTTTTTCAGTGAAAAGTTAAATGATGCAAGGAAGAACTATTCTACCTATGATTTAGAATTTTATGCTATTGTTCAAGCCTTAAGGCATTGGAGGCATTATCTGGTCCCACAAGAATTTGTACTGTTTACAGATCATTTGGCCTTGAAATATGTGAACACACAAAAGAAATTGAATAGTAGGCATGCTAAATGGGTGTCTTTCTTGCAAGGGTATAATTTTGTTTTGAAGCATAAGTCTGGAAAGCATAATCAGGTTGTTGATGCCGTAAGTCAGCGTGTTACACTCATAACTACAATGGAATCAGAGGTCATTGGTTTTGATGCTATTAAAGTTTTGGATGAGGCTGATGATGATTTTTGGGAAATTATAGAGAAGATTAAAGAACCAGGAACTAATCTTTTGGATCACATGAGAGGAGAATACTTTATGCAGGATGGTTACCTCTTTAAAGGGAAACAACTTTGTATACCAGCTGGTTCCATGAGGGAAAATATTATCCGGGAATTTCATATTGGTGGTTTGGCTGGTCACTTTGGGAAGGACAAGACAATAGCCTTGGTTGAAGACAAGTACTACTGGCCAAAATTGAAAAGGGACATTACTAAGTATGTGGCAAGGTGCAAAATCTGTCAAGTGGCTAAGGGTCACTCCCAAAACACAGGATTGTATACACCTCTACCTGTACCCATCGAGCTGTGGATAGATGTGAGTATGGATTTTGTATTGGGGCTTCCCCACACCCAGCGAGGTACAGATTCTATCTTTGTAGTTGTTGATAGATTCTCTAAGATGGCTCATTTTATTGCTTGTAAAAAGACTAATGATGCCACCAGGATAGCCAACTTATTTTTCTCAGAAGTTGTTAGACTCCATGGCATTCCAAAGACTATCACTTCTGACAAGAATACTAAGTTTTTGAGTCATTTTTGGAGGACCTTATGGAAGAAGATGGGAACACAGTTGCAGTTCAGCAGTGCCTATCATCCCCAAACTGATGGGCAAACTGAGGTAGTCAATCGGAGTTTGGGAAACCTGTTACGGTGTATTGTTGGTGAAAAGCCCAAGCAGTGGGACTTAGCATTGCCTCAAGCAGAGTTTGCTCACAACAATTCTGTTAACAGATCAATTGGAAAGTCTCCTTTTCAGATTGTATATGGTAAGAATCCTCAAGGTGTTTTGGACCTTGTACAACTCCCTGTGCAAGACAGAATTAGTGATGATGGGGAAGCATTTGCTGAACACCTTCAACAACTTCAACAAGATGTGAGGAGTAAATTACAAGATACCAATGAGCGATATAAGGTTGCTACAGATGCCAGTAGAAGGAGACAGGTATTTAATGCAGGTGATTTGGTGATGGTGTACTTGCGGCGTGAGCGATTTCCCACTGGCACATATCATAAGCTGAAATACAAAAAGATAGGTCCTTGCCGAATTTTGAAGAAGATCAATGATAATGCTTATGAGGTTTGTCTACCAGATGATCTGGACATTTCTCCTATCTTTAATGTTTCTAATCTATATGCATTTCATGGAGAACTACCTGAGCCAGCCAGTACAGATGAGGTGGATTGGCATCACCACCTTCCAAGCAAAAAGAAGGAACAGATTGCCTACATTCTGGACAAGCAGTCTACAGTCACCTGGAATGGTCATTATAATAGGTACCTGATTCAGTGGGAGGGATTACCAGCAGCAGATAGCACCTGGATCTCAGAATGGGAAGTGATGAAATTGGACCCCACAAAGTTGTAGCAGTTCACAGACAACCACTTGCAGGAGCTGCGTTCCTTTAAAGAAGGGGAGAATGATGCAGGGCCCTCCGTAGGTCATCATCTCATACAGAAACTTGTGGAGGCCATAACTTTTGACTCAGGTCTGGGTTTTTGCTAAATTTTTTCGGGTGTGTGCCTCAAGTGGTGGCATTTGTTTTGCCATTTGATCTCAGATTGATTGGGGTCTGTTTTAGCACATTTTCGAGAGCTAAAAGTTTCATCTCGGGCTTCGAAATCAACTTTTAGTGTTTTTTCTCTAGTTTTTAGAAAGTTCTATTTTGTAATAAATTCGAGTTTATGTTATCAAATCCCGGATATTAGTTGGCAATTCATTCTAACTTAGTTGAGGGCATGTTTAGGGAAAATCTCAGCTTTTTAAGTGTTGTTTCGAAAATTACCAAAAATGGCAAAAAAACCTGTGGAAAAAAAATGCCCAAAAAGGGTAATTTTCGGATTTCTTGTTTTTTTCTAGTTTTTTGGTTACTTAAGAGTTTGCAGCGAATTGTAGAGGTGGTCAGTGATGAATGAACAATATTGAAGGTTTCAAATCTGTGTCTTTATCTGGTAATTGAATATTATTGTTAACAGAGGATTGTGTGCTACATCAAATGCACTTTCCAAAAATAGAAAGGGTCATTCTCAAACAACATCATGCTTACTATAAATAGTAAACGTGGCAAAAACTATAGCAAATGAAGTCTGAATGACGCCAAACGAAAGCCAAACCAAAGCATATTGAATCCTGAAGCAGATGCCCACTGAAAGATTCCCTCTGTCCATCCTCATTAGCTTACGAGGGTCACATGATAGGCTAATCTCAAGAGCCTGAAAAACGGGGACATTACAGTCCTCCCTTCCCAAGATTGCTTGTCCTCAAGAAATCAGGAAAAACAAGCAACATCACAGACCACCTGAATCCCAAGGATGGTCATAAGTAATGTCTCGATCCTCACCATACTGCTGTGAAGAAAATCTCAACATCAACAGTACAAACACCTGCAACTGAAAAACCGCCCTCAACACCCAAATAACTAACATCACTTAAAACATCATCTGAAGGCCGATTGTAGATGCCGATGCAGAAAACAACCCAGCGGAACTCAACCCAACCGAAATATCAAATCTGTCAAAACTTGAGTCCTTGTCTAACCGATACTCACACCCAATTGCACTGAGAAGAAGACAATGACCAAATGTGTCTGAATCATTGTTACCAACTCTAACCTCTGATAAATTGTCCTGGGTGTGTGGATATTGCAAGTAGTCTAACTTGCAACTTCCATTTCCATCTGCAAAAGATGGTGTTAATCCATCCCATAATGGATGGTAAGAAACTGGAGCCAGTCTACACCTGCGTGAGACCAAATCCTCAACCCGTGGGTCAAAAGAAAAATGATGAGCATACCCCACTGTATAATGCCGGTAGAAAGCCCCAATCTCTGCCAATGGCTCATCATTACCAAATTGGGAATCATGAGATGGCTCTAATCTCTGACTCCGCATAACCACAGGCTAGGTAGGAGCCTGAGCAACCCTCTCAGCAAACCCAACTTCGAAATCCCTGTGTGGAAGCATAGTAGATAGTCTCTACAATCTTCCCTACCAACCTCCGAATAGCACAAGAGCCTCGGATGAGAGTACCCTTAGACACTCTGTATGAATCCTCTCGCACATCTGCACTCTCAAGTACATACTCCATGAATGACTCGGTGCAGTAAAAATTATACGTGGAAGCATCAACTTGCTCCCCCACAATCCATAGCTGATCTCTCTGAAAATGGGGCACTGCCAACTGTCCCATGCTATCAGCGATATGAGATGAAGAAATAGATTCACTTCCAGCAAAGGGAAGCAAATCAACATGAGAGCTTGATTCCACTGATAGTCTTACCTCATCCGTACCTACTACACCCATATCCTGAACAGATGTGCTTGCTACATCATCATGTCGCTCATCCCTAACTGTCGAAGCAAACTCACCACCAACCACCTCAATGTGCAACCGAACTGGGTCTGGGGCTGGTGTGGACCGTACATGCTCCAACTCCACAGTCACTTCCTCTAACTGAAATTGCGACTCCTGAAGAGCCCGCTGAGTGTCCTCTAAAGCCTCAGAAGTTGCTGTGAGCTCCTGAGTAAGCTCACTCACGTCCTCTCTGTCCATCAGTGCCTCATATGCTGTACTCCCCCACTCAACTAGGTGATCTCGGTCGGCTACCATCTGTAAATAATCCTGTCTCAAAATCTTGACATCCTCACGCAAGGAATGGATCTCTGTCAAGGAAAGGTAACCACCCCTGTGTTCATCTGTCATAGGAGCACCCCAATCATAAACAACCAACAGCTGACGAGCGGCATCAAAATGCTTGAGAGTAGAAGTAATATCTCTCTCACCAACTCGCAATTGGCTAGTCACATGATGATTCTGCACAAGCACTGTCCACACTATGGAAGGAAGCTGCATCCAACAAACTCCCCTCAAGATCACCGTATCTCTCTATGCTTTCATCCGAGCACCCATCAACAAATTGAGTACAGACATCAGACTCGTCCTCCACTATCCCCGAGGAAGCTGCTGCTGAATCCGACTCAACACAATCTCCAGCTACCTCATCCTCTGCAACCACTTGACAATCCAGATCATGGGATCCATCCTCATTCACTAACAACTCAGTGTCCTATCCCAAGGTTTGATAAATCAAGCATGACTCTCTGTAGGACGAATCATCCTCATGAGTCACCGAAGAAGTAACCCCCTCTCTAAAAGTGGAAGCCCTGGCTGTAACAAAATCTTGCCACTCATATGCTTCCCCATCCTCATCCGCGAGTCCCTGTAACAAAGAATCCTGGAACCCACCACCACCATATGACAACACTGAGTCCACACCAAAAGTTAGATATAAAAAGCCAGAAACACTGCAGCACCCATCATCGTCACTCTCAACATCAGAAATATCTGTGATGCTAGTGTCCACATCGTCTATCCGCGACTCCACTAACTTTGGCTGCATACATGACTCAATGTCATCATGTGAATCATTTACACTGTGGCATGAATCTATGTCACCCAACTCAACTGCAACACTCTCATCATGAGTGTCATCACAAGATAGCTCCATGCACACATCCTCAATACAGGAAAAGACCACCGTCTCCTGCACTGATTCCACACTGCGACTGCTATCATAAACCTTAAAGCTGTCAGAGCTCATACACTCCTCGCAATCATCACCCAACATCTCACAAGAGGTGTCATCCCCAATGCGGCTCACAACATCCTCAAAAGTATCATTAGATGTGTCTATACTATCTGCATCCACATCTCCTGCTAAAATCTCAACTGCTGACACCTGACTCTGCACACATGACTCAACGTCAGACTGTGCACCAATAATGCTGGAGCATGAATTGTCATCAATTGACTCCGTTGTAATGCCCAGATCACCAACATCACTACTAGGAGACTCTATACATGCATCGGTCCCATATGAGGAAGCAGCTGCCTCTTGCATTGGAGTCTATAGTTGACATAAAAATCTCCAATAACAACTCCCTCCACAGAAGAGTCTGAACACTCAATGATAACTACAGCATCATCTGCCTCTGTACAAACCGTAGCGACTACTCTGGGAGCCTCAACCTATTGATGCTCAAGGCTGCTGTCAACCAATGGTACTGAAACATCCACATGTTCCTGTGAAATAAATCCATCATCAACACTGCAGATAGGACTAGCAGGTGCCGTACTAAATATAGGTACATTGGCATCAAGGGCACCTGTTGGGGAAAACTCAAGCTTTCTTCCTTGCAATCTTGATGTTGGCCTCTTAAAAGCAGAGACCATATACCTCGCTGCCCTGTCTATTGTCACTGGATCCGACAAACTCTCTGCCAATCTCTACTGATGCAGCCTAAGTCTTTCCATACTTTCCACTAAGGCATTTATTTCCTCTTTTTTTCCCATACTGCTACATCGACTTCCAGAACTAGGCCTCCTGTATTTGTCCATAGCTAGGAAAAGAGAGAGTGCTGATCACTTTTAAAATATCATCAGAATATAAAAGAATTCATACCCCACAGGGTGGTAGGAAACACGCTCTTATACCACTGTCAAGAGCCTGCCTAGCTCTTAGCTGATGATGATATTTATTCTTGTATTTGCTTGTTTCCCTGGTTTTGATATTTTAAAATGTGTATGTTTTTGTTGTTTTATTTCCCTCCAGAATTTAAATAACATACATAACAACAAATTCAAATAATACTGAATGCACACCAATAATAGTATTAAGAAAATTTCATTATTCATAAATATCAAATATTTTATTCATACTATGGGCACCTGGTAAATTGTAATAACCATCCAACCAATGTTGACGCAGCCCGAATAAAATGAAATGCAGTCACAAGAAGATGAATTGCAGCTTCTCTGTTATTCACGCAGCCTTGTGGAATTTCCACAACCTCAGAAAAGTGCAGCAGCCTTTGGAAGAGACACGCTGCCCCTCTCACAAGTCACGCAGCCTCTTGGGAAGAGAGCGCTGCCATCTTAATTGGTCACGCAGCCTGCTAAGGAGGTGACACAACCTCTTGATGTGGCACGAGCTTGCTAAGAGCTGTCGCACCAGCCTCCAAAACATAAAAACGCAGCTTCCTTATTGAAGTCTGCAACCTTTCAATGCCATACGCTGCCTTCAGATGCAACCGCAGCCCTTGTAGAAGATACAACAGCCTTCCACAATACACAATAATCTCTGTAACAACAACAAAAAAATAATTCTTCTCCAATTTAGCATACTTCAGCACCAAGAATAATATCCACAAATTCAGTAGTAAATTTCAGAATTCAATTTGCAAAATTCATCATCAATCAGTGATGATTCAAATTGCCAAGAGAGGAATTAGTCCTCAAACCCTAGCCATTTCTCACAGCCAAGAAACTTTATAAAATTTTCATCAAATGAATAATAGATTGATGAGAGTGAGCTCTCAAGTCCCTTTTTATTCTTTCTTGTGAGAGCTCAAACACAATTCTTACCAATGTGGGATAAAAAGATATACTTTTTCTTTTTAATAGTTCATTTACTCCAATACTTTAAATAAATACTTTGGCTTAGGCTTCCATTAATTAATTAAATAAATGACCCCTTCCCATGATGAGTCAACCCTCAACTTAAGTGAAATTATAAAGTTAAATTATAACTTTATAATAAGCCATTTAATGATTCAATAATAATTTGGCCACCAAAATAATAATAACTCCCAAAATACTTAATCTTTTAATATGCTGTCTGAAATAGTTGTCACACCTATTATTTCCCCATGTGACCAAATGCACTTTCCAAAACTAGAAAGGGTCCTTCTCGAACAACATCAGGCTTACTATAAATAGTAAACGTGGCAAAAACTATAGCAAATGAAGTCCGAATGACGCCAAACGAAAGCCAAACGAAAGCATACTGAATCCTGAAGTAGATGCCCACTGAAAGAGACCCTTTGTCCATCCTCATTAGCCTACGAGGGTCACATGATAGGCTAATCCCAAGAGCCTGAAAAACGGGGACATTACAGTTTATTTGTAATAAACATTATGATGACTTTTCATTTCATTTCCAAGGGATTTTTGTGACCCTTGGGATCCATCAGATTTGTATAAACTCCAATTTCGAATAGAATGGATCACTTTTTGGCTTGCAATCTTGTTGTTAATCTTCTCAATTTTTATGTTGAATTTAACAATACTGCAGGTATCACACTAGGTATTGTAATCTGATTTTCTTAATTCAAATCAGTGGTATCAGAGCGGGAACGCTCCTTTATGCCAATTTACACATGGCCTTCCTACCAAATATTAGGATTGGATACACAAGATTTGTCAAAATATCCACCTTTGAGACGCACACGATCGAAGATGTCAGACTATGCTATTAAGCAGTTGGTGGAGGAATCTTTAAATAAACAACGAGAGGAGATGATGAGTCAATTTTCACACCTATGGAATAAAAAACCCTCTAGATTAGGAACATCATTTCATGGAAGTACCCCTTTCAAAGTGCAGGTCAATTTTGACATCCCAAATTTTGAAGGAAAAGTTGATTCTGAAGTTGTTGTTAACTGGTTATCAAAGTTGGATAGATAATTTTCTGTAAATAATTTCTCAGATGCAGAAAAAATAACATTTGCTCTCCTCAAAGTTGAAACCCACGTGAAATTAGCATGGGAAACCAAAGTAGCAAATAAAGAAGGAGAATTACCTATTGAAGACGGTTTTGGAATATCTCTTGATAAGAAGGCCACATGGGGAGAATTTGTGGAATGCATAAAAGAAGCTACTTTCTTGAGGATGTATATGAACAAAAATACATAGAATGGCAGTTGCTTCGACAAAAGAGGGATCGGTCTGTGCAAGATTACACCAATACATTCCATTCACTTTCAGCAAAACTTGGTATTGAGGATTCAGAGAAGCATCGAATTTTGAAATATCGTAGTGGACTTCATAGGTATATTCAAACAGAGATGGAGTTTTTGAATATTGAGACATTGGCAACTGCCTATAAATATGCTACAAAAATTGAAGAGAAATTCAAGTAGAAAGGGAAGAGGGACTACTTTGCAAATAATAAGCCAAGGGTTGAAGGTGGCAATAAATTTGTAGGAAAACAAGTGACCAAGGAATCTCATTCGAATTCACCCAAGAACACATGGTGGGCTTCTAAAAAGACAAACAAATACAGGCATGTGGTGTGAGATGCATAAGTCCCCAACCCATAATACGAAGGATTGTCGAAGTATTAAAAATTTGATGACAAAAATACGAGAGGAAGCTGAACCTGAATTGTCACCAATAGATAACTCTGAGAAATAGGAGAATGATTCCATCATAGAAGCAAACCCATATGCCGTAGTTGGAACTGCTAAAGTATTGCCCCGTGAAGGTGAAGAGAGACTTTTTCATTCACAGATGTGGGTTGATGGAAAGCCTCTGCATTTTATTGTTGACAGTGGGAGTCAAAAGAATTTGATCTCTAGGGAGACAGTCAAAAGATTAAATTTGAAAGTGACAAGACACCCACAACCATACTCTATGGGATGGGTAAATGAGGGACAAGATATTCAAATAAATCAACAGTGTCGTTTGCCATATTCAATCAAGCCTTTCAAGGATGAAGTGATATGCGATGTAGCACTGCTGGATGTATGTGATGTTTTACTGGGCCAGCCATACATGTATCAGAGGCATGGGGTGTATGAGTCCAGGCCACGTAGTGTTACAATCAAGCTTGGTGGGAAGAGGTATCGAATACCAGAGGTATGTCCAACACAAACTGCTTCTTTAATTAGTGCTAAACAATATAAACGCTTGATTGCTCAAACTGGAGCTTTTGTTCTACTCATGATTCGCCCTGAACAAACAAAGTATGTTGTTCTTAATACACATGCTAAGGTAACCATAACAAAAAATCAACAAAATTAGATGGATAAAATTTTGAAAGAATATCATAGTGTGTTTAAACCACCAGTGGGAGTGCCAACACACTGTCAAGTCAAGCACTCTATTGATTTAATCCCAGGCACACCACTACCACATGAGCCAATATATAGGAGGCCAGTTTTGGAAAATGATGAGATTAAGAGACAAATTCAAGAGTTGATTTAGAAAGGACACATTTGTCCAAGTGCTTCACCTTGTGACAGTCCAATTGTCCTTGCTAGAAAGAAAGATGGGACATGGAGACTTTGTATTGATTATAGGGCATTGAACAAAATCTCTCTAAAGAATAGATATCCAATCCCTTGAATTGATGATTTGTTGGACCAACTTAGGGGGGCTAATTTCTTCACAAAAATTGACTTGAAGTCTAGATACCACCAAGTACCAATTGATCTAGTAGATGTGTGGAAGACTGCATTTAAATCTAAGGAAAGTTTGTTTGAATGGTTGGTCATGCCTTTTGGCCTAACAAATGCCCCAGCCACATTTATGAGGTTGATGAATGATGTGCTTAGACCATTCATTGATTCTTTTGTGGTTGTTTATTTGGATGACATACTCATCTTTAGCAAAACTTAGTCTAAGCATTTGTAGCATGTTGAACAAGTGCTTTCAACCCTGCAAAAACACAAACTTTATGCCAATATTGACAAGTGCTCTTTTGGTATGCAAAGTATTCAATACTTAGGGTATATCATTGATACTGAGGGTGTTCATGTTGACCCAGCAAAGATTCAAATAATCAAAGATTGGCCATCTCCTAAAAATTTCATAGAGCTTCGCAGCTTCTTGGGCTTAGCCAACTTCTATTGCAGAGTTGTGTTTGGTTTCTCGCATATATCATGGCCTTTTAATCAATCACTAAGGAGTGGAGCACAAGCAAAATTTCAGTGGACAGAGGCAAAGCAAAGAGCATTTGAGGAGTTAAAGAAAAGATTATGTTCAACACCAGTATTGGTCCTCCCAGATCTACAACAATCATTTGACATAGAAATAGATGCATTTGATTATGCTCTTGGTGCGATACTCATGCATCATGGGCATCTTGTTGCCTATCACAGTGAAACTTTTTCTGATACAGTATGTAGGTACCCCACCTATGACAAGGAGTTGTATGCCATTGTTCAGGCCTGCAAACAATGGAAACATTATATACTAGGAAAGGAAACTGTTATACATATAGACCATAAACCACTTCAATTCTTGCAAACACAAGGGAAGCTGCAGAATGATAGACATCAAAGGTGGTTAGCTTATCTACAACAATTTCACCTCAACATTCGTCATAAAAAAGGAAGCAATAACAAAGTGGCAGATTGTTTGAGTAGGCCTCCAATTGCAGGTTTGACAATAGTGTTGGATTCATGTGGTCATCAATCATCCACTTGGGAACAAATATATGGTACTGATCTTGATTTTGCTAACATCTATAGTAATTTGGTAGAAGGAAAGTCTGTCTCTGATTTTCACTTGCAGGATGGGTTGCTTTGCTATATTGGTCATATATGTGTACCCATCGAGGAACGAAAGAAAATGATATGGGAAGCTCACTACAGTCGTGTTGCAGGACATTTTGGTATTGGTAAGACTACTGCTATCCTTCAAAAGTATTTCTATTGGCCAAAAATGAAGTAGGATATCATTTCACATATACAAGATATCATTACCAAACCGGGAATCAAAAGATGGCTCCAATCTCTGACTTCGCATAACTGTAGGCTGGGTAGGAACCTGAGCAAACCTCTCAACAAACCCAACCTCAAAATCCCTGTGGGGAAGCATAGTAGAAAGAGTCTTCACAATCTTCTCGACCAACCTCCGAATAGCACAAGAGCCTCGAATGAGAGTACCCTCAGACACTCTATAAGAATCCTGATGCACGTCTACACTCTCAAGTAGATACTCCATAAATGACTTGGTGCAGTAGAAATTATATGTAGAAGCATCAACTGCTCCCCCGCAATCCATAGCTGATCCCCCCGCAAATGTGGCACAGCCAACTGTCCCGTGCTATCAACTATGTGAGATGATGAAGTAGATTCACTCCCAGCTAAAGGAAGCAAATCAACTTGAGAGTCTATCTCATCTGGTACTCCTACCTCATTCGTACCAAGTGCTCCCATCTCTTGAACATGTGTGTCAACCACATCATCATGTCCCTCATCACCAACCGTAGGAGCAAACTCACCACCAACCACCTCAATGTGCAATCGAACTGGGTCTGGGGCTGGTGTAGACCGTAAATGCTCCAACTCCACGGTCACCTCCTCTAATCGGATCTACGACTCCTGAAGAGCCCGCTAAGTATCCTCTAAAACCTCAGTAGTCGCTGTGAGCTCCTGAGTAAGCTCACTCACCTCCTCCTCTCTGTCCATCAGTGCCTCATAAGCTGTACTCCCCCACTCCACTAGGTGATCTCGGTCGGCTACCATCTGTAAATAGTTCTGTCTCAAAATCTTGACAGCCTCATGCAAAGAGTGAATCTTTGTCAATGAAAAGTAACCACTTTTGGACTCTTCTGTCATAGGAGTACCCCAACCATAAATAGCCAGCAACTGATGAGCGGCATCAAAATGCTCGAGAGTAGAAGAAATATCCCTCTCATCAACTCGCAACTGGCTGGTCACATGATGACTCTGCACATCAGGCCTCCTATGTACCACCTCAAATGCACTGTCCACACTATGAGAGGAAGCTGTAACCAACACACTCCCCTCAATATCACCCTCTCCTTGTGTACTTACATCTGAGTACACCTCTACAAACTAAGTACAGGCATCAGACACATCCTCATCTAAATCTGGGGAAGCTACTGCTGAAACTGACTCAAAACAATCTCCAGCTTCCTCGCCCTCTGCAACTATCTAATAATCCAGACCCTGAGATACATCCACATGAGTCACTGACGAAGTAACCCTCTCTCCAGAAATGGAAGCCCTGGCTGAAACAAACTCCTGCCACTCATAAGCTTCCCTGTCCTCATCTGTGGGTCCCTGTAACACAAAGTCCTGGAACTCACCATCACCAAATGACAACGCTGAATCAACGCCCAAAGTCAGATATAGGAAGCCAGAAACACTACAGCACTCATCGTCCTCGCTCTCAGCATCGGAGATATTTGCAATACTAGTGTACACATCATCTATCGGCATCTCCTCTACTAACTCTGGCTGCATACACGACTCAATGTCGTCATGTGAATCAACTAAACTGTGGCATGAAACTATGTCACCGAAATCAGCTGCAACACTCTCATCTTGAGTGTCATCACTAGGAAGCTCCATGCTCACATCCTCAACATAGGAATAAACCACTGTCTCCTGTACTGATCCCACACTGCGATTGCTATCATAAATCTCTGAGCTGTCAGAGCTCATACGCTCCTCGTAGTAATCGCCCAACATCTCACAGGGGGTGTCATCTCCAATGCAACTCACAGCATCCTCAAAAGTGTCATTAGATGTGTCTATACTATCAGCTCCCACATCTCCTGCTGAAATCTCATCTGCGGACACGTGTCTCTGCACACATGACTCAACGTCAAGCTGTGCACCAATAATGCTAGAGCTCGAACTGTCATCAACTGACTCCGTTGTAATGCCCAGATCACCAACCTCACCGCAAGGAGACTCCGTAAGTGCCTCGGTCCTATCTGAGGAAGCAACTGCCTCCTGAACTGGAGCAACACTACTACAGCTGACATAAACATCTCCAATAATAACTACCTCCATGAGAGAGTCTGAATACTCAGTGATAACTGCAACATCAGCTGACTCTGTACAATCCGTAGTGACTGGTCTTGGAGCCTCAACCTGGTGATCCTCAGCACTGCTGTCAACCAATGGCACTGAAACACCCACTGGCTCCTGTGCAATAAATCCATCACCACCACTGCGGATGGGAACAACAGGTGCTAAACTAGATGTAGGAACATCAGCATCATGGACTATTGTTGGAGAAAACTCCAGCCTTCTCCCCTGCAAACTAGATGTCGGCTTTCTAAAAGCAAAGACCATATATCTCGCTGCCCAATCTATTGTAGCTAGATCCGACAACCTCTCTGCCAATCTCTGCTGATGCAATCTAAGTCTCTCCATGCTTTCTACCAAAGCATTTAATTCCGCTCTATTTCCTTTACTGCTATGACGACTTCCGGAACTAGATCTCCTATATTTATCCATAGCTAGAAAATAAAAGTGCTGGACACTTTTACAATAACTTCATAAAATTAATGTATCCAGACCCCACAGGATGGCAAGAAGAAAGCTCTGATACCACTGTGATGAGCCTGCATGGCTCTCTTCTTTAAATAACAAATTTCTTCTTTAGAATTTTAAATTCCTCACAACAATTCTTTGGCTTTTTCAAAATACATGTATTTCCTTTTAATAATTTTCACCATTAACAAATTAACTACCTTTGAACCAGCTATCGAAGTACTGAAAGAAATCTTAAATTAATCTAATAACAACAACCAAGTCTAATTTTAACAATCTTTTAATATCTTGGCACCTTGTAATGGTACAACTGCTGTAGATATAATTCCAACTGCATGAAAGGAAGACGCTTGCATTAGACCCATTTCCTCCAGCCGCTAAGTACAAGACAATGGGCAGAATTGGCTAAATGGTAAACGGTTCAACCCCAAGAAACATGTAGCACCATCCACTATCGAATTCAAACACAACCAACACCCAACAAAATGTAGCGTACGGCCCCAGCTGAAAGTGAAAAACGTGCCTGCAAGCTGCCGCAAGCTCCCAATTCCACACATGCCTGACTGCTGGGTTGACGTCAGCAGTTTTGTTGTATTTATGCTATCATAATGACGTCTCCCAATACTTTAATGAATCGCAGCCCAAAAACTAACAATTTGCAATGAAACCGATAATCTTCTTATTTGCACAACTTCTGATAATCAGAGATGGATAAATCAGCATCCACCCTTAATTTTCAGAATTCAATTTGTTGAATATTCAAGCACACATTCAACACAAACTTCAATCTCCAGATTTCAGACTTCCACAATTCCGATATACAACAGCATTGAATTGCAAACTCAGTAATAATCAGTTGTGAAATTCACCATTGACAGGCAATGGTTCAAATCACGAGAAAGAGGAATCAGTCCTCGAAACCCTAGCCAGGTTTGTCTTCTTCCCAAATTCCAAGAAATAATAATGATTGCATAAGATAATCAAAAGTGCTTTTTCGAGTTGGTTATATAGCTTTTTCGGAAAAAGCACTTTTTAATATTTTCACTTAATTGGCTTTTAAAAATAATCTCACTTTATAACATTAAGTTATAAAGTCACAAGTTATTAAATTAAATCAAAATAATTTAATTTAATAACACATTAAAATATAAGCCACTGAACTGTCTGACTGCAATCAATGAACTTCTGACAATGCACCAAGTCCAACTGCCCAATTAGGAATAGGCACTGCCCTGCTAGAAATAGCCACTGCTAAAAATAGACTTACTATAAATAGTAAGTCTCTCAAACTGGAGATTCTCTGAAACTCAATCTTGAGATATCTGACGTTCCGTGTAGACACCTTGCTAATCCTGGCCATACCCAAAATACCACTTACTAAAAATAGTAAGTTGACCAAAACGATCCGAACGAAGAGTAGACTTGATAATCTGAACCTCCAGAATGGAATCCCAACGCTGGCTCCACCATCTGACCCCCTTTGATCGCTTGATTAGCCTATGAGGGTCGCCAAACCAAGCTAATCCCATAAGTCTAAAAACGGGGACATTACACAGATGGGTAGACAGAAGTGGTGAATCGAATGATTATTCATATTTTACGGATGTATCATTCAAAACATCCTCGCACATTTGATGAAAGCTTACCCTATGTGCAACACAGCTACAACCGTGCACTCCATAGTACTATTGGGCACAGTCCATTTGAGGTTTGTCTTGGGTACTAGCCATTGGTACCTATGGATGTAGCAATACCGGCTCTACAATCTAATTGTAATGTCCCTTGTTATTCTCCCCTTATAGTTTCTTGCAAAAACAACGTTAGTCACAAAATAATATTCAATATTTAAATGACTCATACTCTATTCTACGTTAGTAAGGGGGGGGGGATTTGATTCTTAAGGCTGCCTCCAGGTCAGGCTTCACAGAATTCCCGATTCTCGGCTTGAGGGATAGAAGATCCACTCTAAGCAATCGGGCTATCGACATGTCATCCCAAGAGCACTGCCCATAAGAATCTCTTGGAAGCAATTGAGTGCATTCCAAGCCTACGCATATGCATATGACTGGCAATCAGTATATATACTGCCTACCTAAGATTATAACAATCTCGAGACTAGGAAAACTATAACAGTTTCCTCTAGTCCCCTCCAGATACAGGGATCCATCCGTATCATCCTTTTGGTGAGATAACAATCTCGAGACTAGGAAATTATTATAATTTCTTCTAGTCCCCTCCAGATATGGGATCCATCTCTTAATGAGCATAATATTCATTTTCTCTATGGTCCCATATCATCCACATATAAATGTACAACAATTGAATTCAGATTTATAAACAATTCAAAAACATGTGATGCCCATAGCATAATTTGATAAATTCTAATTGCATATATCTTGATATACATCAACTATATTATAACCATTTATATATGAAAAAGAATAGAATATTCTGAAAGTATATATTTTTATATATTTTAAATAAATAATATTGTATTTTAATTTCACACCTTAAGTGACTGCAGGCTTTCGTAAGTATCTGCAGAATTCCTTAAAGCGCTTAATATTCCTTTTTCTTCTTTTTATATTACCTTTACTGTTTTCCTTATACCGTTCGTACTGTTCTCTGCTGTGTGCTTTGGTAACCGCATGGTTTGCATATATATATATATATATACATATGTGTGAAGAGGGGAGTCACGTCCCTCCCACACGGTCGCACCCCATAGGGGTGCGACGGGTCGGAGCCTAGGCTGTGATCAGTCGCTTCTCTAAGGTTGCAACTGTCCCATGCTCCACTTACCAATATAATATATATATTATAATATATAACATTTTACTTAAAAGAGTTTTTATTATATATTATAATATTTATAATATATTATTTATATTAATATTATAATATTATAACATTTATAATTTGACTATAGTTTTAAATATTATTAAATGTTATAGTATTATAACATTTATAAATTGATTATAATTTCAAATATTATTTAATGTTATCAATACAATATAATAAATAATATTATAAAGTATAAATTGACATATATTTTCTAAGGAAGATGACTACAATTGTTTAATACTTAATTTTGATATAAAATTTACATTTGTAAGAGATTTAATTGAGGGTCATCATAGTTCGCCCATCTTCAATTTGCTTGTCCTCAAGCAATCTAAGGTTCTCCTCTCTTTCCCAAGTGGCATCTTGATCTGGCAGATCTTTCCATTTCACTAGATGCTCAGAAATGGTCCGGTTTCGTAGCTTCCTTTTTTCGTGTGTCTAGGATGATTTCTGGCTGCAGAATGAGCTTCCCCTCTTCATCTAGGGGTGGTAATTCCTCACCAGGAAGTGTATGTTGTCCGAGGACTTTCTTAAGTCTAGAAACGTGGAATATGTTATGTATTTTGCTTTTCTTGGGAAGTTCTATCTCATTGGCTACTTCTCCGATTCTTCTTATTACCTTGTAGGGTCCATAAAATCGGGGCTTCAATTTTTCTGTCCCATTCTTCTTAATGGAAGTTTGCTTATAGGGTTGTAATCGTAAAAATACAAGATCTCCCACTTCGAAGGTTCTTTCAGTGCGCTTCTTATCCGCATAGATCTTTTGTTGATTTTGAGCTTGTTGGATATTCTCTTTCAAGGATTTAAGGATATCTCTACTTTGCTGAATAAAATCTTGTGCCTTGGGTACCTTACTCTCTTGATGGATTAATTCCGAAAGAGGTGACCTCATACCCATACAATGCTTGGAAAGGACTCATTCCTATAGACATGTGGTGTGTTGTATTGTAACAGTATTCCTCCACATGCAGCCACTTGATCTATAGGGTCTGTTGTTCGGTAACATAATTCCTTAAGTAGCCTTCTAGCCATTTGTTCACTATTTCAGTTTGTCCGTCAGTTTGAGGATGGTAGTTGGTGCTGGGGGTTAAGGTGGTACCGGCTAATTTAAAGAGTTCTTGCCAAAATTGGCTAATAAATTTACTGTCTCTGTCACTGACAATACTCTGAGGGAGTCCATGGAGTCTAAAAATTTCTGTAAAGAACAAATATGCTATCTAGATTGCCTTGTATTCAGTTGAGAATGCAAAGAAATGGGCATATTTGGTGAGTCTATCCACTACCACAAAGATGTTATCCTTCCCTTGTGTTTTTGGTAATCCTGTGATGAAGTCCATAGATATGCTCTCCCATTTTTTGGTTAGGGATAGGCAAGGGTTGGAGTAACCCAGCGGGGTAGGAGAGTTCAGCATTATTGCGCTGACATGTCATGCATTCTTGTACATATTTCTGTACATCCCTTTTTAGATCCTTCCACGAATATTTCTCTCGAATATGCTTATATGTTTTATAATATCTTGGGTGTCCTGCTAAGGGGTTGTCGTGAAATTCTTGGAGAATTTTATTTTTGAATCTAGATTGAGGAATCAAATGCACTCTTCCTTTATAGAGTATAAGGTTATCTCTAACTGTATAATTTTCATTAGGTGGGTTTCCTTCTAGAGTTTCCCTTGCTGGTGAGTCTTGGTCACAGTCTTTGATGATTTCTTCTTTCCACTCCTTAGATATACTAGTGATGTTATTGAGGTGTGCTTTTCTGGATAGTGCATCTGCAGCACCATTATTCACCCCTTTAACATATTCTATATCAAAATCATAAGCTTGTATTTTGCTTACCCATTTTTGTTGCCTATCATTGAGATCTTCGACTTAGAAAGAAACGTAAACTGTTATGGCCTGTTTTCACAATAAATTTTCCACAAACCAAGTATTGATGGAATTTGGCTAAGGATTGCATAATAGCTAACATCTCTTTGTCGTAAATGGAATAGTGTTTTCCTCTGCTGTGAGCTTGTGGCTTTCGAAAGCTATGGGATGCTTCTTTTGCATGAGTATGGCCCCAATACCTTCCCCAGAGGCATCACATTGAAGTTCAAAGGGCATAGAAAAGTCAGGTATAGCCAGGACTGGACAGGTGCTCATGGTTACCTTAAGTTGTTCGAAAGCTTGTTGTTCTTTATCATTCCAAGTGAAAGCTCCGTTTTTAGTTAGATTGGTGAGAGGGGCTGCAATTTTTGAAAATCCTTTCACAAATCTTCTGTAATAACTGCAAAGTCCCACGAATCCCCTTAGTTGTGTTAGGGTTTTTGGGGTTGGCCATTCTTTAATAGCTTTTATTTTTTCTTCATCCACACTTACTCCCGCTTCACTGATTTTGTGCCCTAGATAAATAATTTCTTTTAACCCAAATTCACATTTGGACATTTTTGCATATAGTGATTCTGATTCCAAAATGCTTAATACTTCTTCAAGGTGCTTGAGGTGTTTTTCGCATGTCTCATTGTAAATAAGGATATCATCAAAGAAAACAAGTAGAGATTTCCTTAGCTGTTGTTTGAAAATGTGATTCATACATGACTGAAAGGTAGCTGGTGCGTTAGTGAGTCCAAAAGGCAAGACTAAAAACTCAAAATGTCCATAATGACATCTAAAAGCTGTTTTGGGAGTATCTTCTTTCCTCATTCGAATTTGATGATAACCTGATTTTAGGTCAATTTTTGAAAAAAATGTAGCTCCATGTAATTCATCCATTAACTCATCAATTCTAGGGATGGGATATCTATTTTTTATAGTCTTTTTATTCAAGGCTCTATAATCTATACACATTCTCATGGTACCATCTTTCTTTTTTACCAATACGACAGAGGAAGCAAATGGACTGCTGCTAGGTTGAATATGACCCATTTCTAGAAGTTCTTTTATGGTTCTCTCAATCTCTTCTTTGAATTTGTGGGGGTGTTGGTAGGGAGTTGTGATAACAGGTTTAGCTCCCTCCTCTACTTCTATGGAGTGTTCGAACCCTCTCTTTGGAGGTAATCCAGGTGGAATATCCTCAAAGACCCTCTTAAATTTTTTTAGGATAGGATGAATGTCATCATGAATTTCTTGCTCTTTAGTGGAAGATTTATCAAGGACCATACATTGAACCATCCACTCCCCTTGATCATGCCTGAGGATTTTCTCCATCCGGTTACATGATGCCACTTTTGGAGAGCCATCTGGCATGCCTTTTAATATTATTTCCTTCCCTTGATGCTGAAAACAAATTTCAAGGTTGGGGCTATCCATTGTAAATCACCCTAATGAGTTTATCCATGGCATTCCTAGAATGAGATCATTTTGCAAATTCACCACAAAGAAATCTCTTTTGATTATATGTTCCCCCACTTGGACTTCTAATTGGGGTACCATCTTTATACACTGATCAATTGTCCCATTGCCCATAATTACTTCAAATCCTTTGAATTCTTGGGTTGGTATTTTCCTCCTTGTTACGAGTTGCTGGCTAATGAAATCATGTGAGGCTCCCGTGTCTACCAAAGCAATTATCTTTTGTCCTTTGATTAGACCTTTAAGGCGGAATGGTCTATTTTCATTCCCCTGGGCGATGACGGCTAATGTTCTTGGTTCCGACTCTTCCAATCTGGCTCTTTTAAGAGGTGTCCCTTCCTTAGGTGTCTCCTTTGTGTTGTTCATTTGCCCTTTTTTACATAGGTGACCTTTAGTCCAAGGTGCTTTGCATTTAAAGCACAATCCTTTTTGGAGGAGTTCTCCCCTTTCCTTACAACGATGGTCTTTGCTCTAGGGTTGTTGAAAAATTAAACATCTTGTGGGATCTCTCCTTGGAAGTTCTCCTTTATTTGGTGCCCTGAAAGAGTTGCCTTTTTGTCTTTCTTTAGATGCATCGTACTCGGACATTTTTGCCTTCCTAATAGCATCTTCCAGGGTTTGGGGTTCGAACGGTCTCACCCTTATTTTGATGTGCTCTTTGAGTCCTTCAATGAACATATAGATCCTCCTTTTTTGAGATATATCGGGGACCATGACTGATAGGCTCTGAAATATATTGGCAAACTCCTCGAGTGTTCCTGTTTGTTTGAGGTGAGTTAACTCTTGGAAGTACCATTCTGGTTCTTTTTGGTCAAACCTGCTAATGAGTTTTTGAGTGAATTCACTATAGGTGTTAATACTTTTATGACCCAATGTAACTATTCTATGGTGCCACCAATTGTGGGCTTCCCCTGTTAGGTGCATTATGGCAAATTTAATTGCATTTTCTTTAGTCATCGGGCTGAGAGATAGGTAGGTGTCTAATTTTTGGACCCAAGCTTGAGCTGTTTCCTTTCCCATGCCTTCGAAGTGTGGTAGGGACATTTTTCCTACTTTGGATTTAATGTCTTTTTCCCCATGAATTCTTTTTCGTCCATTACTTGCCATGGTTTTGGTTTCATAGTATTCTTTGAAGGGAATGAGTTTTTGTATTTCTGGTTCTAAGTTAGCTTACACTTGGGCGATCTCTTCTACTGAGTGGGTGGATGGATCTTCTCCTCCTAAGATAGGTTCCTCTCTTGGAAGGAACGAGGGTATTGTTGGTCTCATGGTGGAATCTTGGGTTGGGGGTTCATTTTCAGAATGATTAGAATGTAGATCTCTTCCTATTGGAGAAGTATGACGACCCTGGTGATTATTGTTATTATTCATGTTTTGGATGGCTTGAAGTATTAACTGATTGGTTGACTCAAACCTCTCATTAGTTTGTTCTATGAAACTTCTTAATTCGTTGGCTAATTGTTCGGCCATAGCTTTCGGCCCTTTCTTCCTTTTATACGTTTGCATGAACTATCTTCCACAGGATGGCAGGATTATACTCTGATACCACTGTAATGTCCCTTGTTATTCTCCCCTTATAGTTTCTTGCAAAAACAACGTTAGTCCCAAAATAATATTCAATATTTAAATGACTCATACTCTATTTTACGTTAGTAAGGGGGGGGGGGGATTTGATTCTTAAGGCTGCCTCCAAGTCGGGCTTCACAAAATTCCCGATTTTCAGCTTGAGGGATATAAATCTAAGCAACCGGGCTATCGACACGTCATCCCAACAGCATTGCCCATAAGAATCTCTTGCAAGCAATTAAGTGCATTCCAAGCCTACGCATATGCATATGACTGGCAATCAGTATATATATTGCCTACGTGAGATTATAACAATCTCGAGACTAAGAAAACTATAACAATTTCTTCTAGTTCCCTCCAGATACGAGGATCCATTCGTATCATCCTTTTGGTGAGATAACAATCTCGAGACTAGGAAATTATAATAGTTTCTTCTAGTCCCCTCTAGATATGGGATCCATCTCTTAATGAACATAATATTCATTCTCTCAATGGTCCCATATCATCCACATAAATGTACAACAATTTAATTCAGATTTATAAACAATTCAAAAACATGTGATGCCCATAGCATAATTTGATAAATTCTAATTGCATATATCTTGATATACATCAACTATATTATAACCATTTATATATGTAAAAGAATACAATATTCTGAAAGTATATATATGTATATTTTAAATAAATAAAATTATATTTTAATTTCATACCTTAAGTGACTGCAGGCTTTCGTAAGTATCTGCAGAATTCCTTAAAGCGCTTAATATTCCTTTTTGTGTTTTTATATTACCTTTACTGTTTTCCTTATACCGTTCGTACTGTTCTCTGCTGTGTGCTTTGGTAACGGCATGGTTTGCATATATATATACATATGTGTGGAGAGGGGAGTCACATCCCTCGCACACGGTCGCACCCCTTAGGGGTGCGACTGGTCACAACCTGGGCTGCGATCAGTCCCATGCTCCACTTACCAATATAATATATATATTATAATATATAACATTTTACTTAAAAGAGTTTTTTATTATATATTATAATATTTATAATATATTATTTATATTTATATTATAATATTATAACATTTATAATTTGACTATAGTTTTAAATATTATTAAATGTTATAATATTATAACATTTATAAATTGATTATAATTTCAAATATTATTTAATGTTATCAATACAATATAATAAATAATATTATAAAGTATAAATTGACACATTTTCTAAGGAAGATGACAACAATTGTTTAATACTTAATTTTGATATAAAATTTACATTTGTAAGAGATTTAATCGAGGGTCATCACACTAATAGTCCATTGAATGGTGACAAGGAGGTAGATAAAGAAGAAAAATTCATTGATAACATTAGACACCTACAGCAACAAGTTTATGAGATTTTGGAGCAAAGTAATCAGAAGTATAAGGAAAGGCATGATAAGCATAGAACTCCTCATTAGTTTCAGATTGGTGACAAGGTATGGTTACATCTTCAGAAAGAGCGCCTGCACGGACCAAATAGGAAGCTTTGTCCTCTTCGTTATTGGCCCATATACTATTGTGAAACAAGTTGGTGAGAATGCTTTTGAACTTAATTTGCCATCCTTTTTGGGACTGCATCCAGTTTTCAATGTGGAATTGTTGAGAGCCTATTTTCCTCCTTTGTTGGACATTTCCCAAGCTACGGAACACATTCAAGCTGTAGAGTTAAATCCATCTACTACTGCTCCAGTCCAGTGTGACCATGTTATTGAAGTCATTTTAAAGACTTTGAGAAATCAGAACATTCCTCTGTATTGGGTGGTTCGAGCTGGTCAGCATTCTCATCAAGGCAAGTGGTTTACTAAGGAACAGATTGAAGAACAATTTCCTCATCTGTTGCAGTAGATTAGTGCAATGGGGCCCATTGCCTCTGGAGGGGGGAGGAATGATCAAGATTAACTTTGAAAATACTGAAATTCAATTTTTTCTCTATGTCAATTTACTGCATTTTTGAAGGTCTTCAAAGGATTTCTGGGCTTGGATGGTTCCTACCTCTGAAATTTGATTCGAGATTTATTGAATACCTTTCCAATGAAGTAAACGGTTCGCAATTCAGAGCTAGGAGTAGAAAGTTATGCCTTCTCCAAGTGGACCTATTTTTTATATATAGTTTTTTGATAAATTTTGATAGTTTATTTGTAATAAACATTATGATGACTCTTCATTTCATTTCCAAGGGATTCTTGTGACCCTTGGGATCCATCAGATTTGTATAAACTCCAATTTCGAATAGAATGGATCAGTTTTTGGCTTGCAATCTTGTTGTTAATCTTCTCAGTTTTTATGTTGAATTTAACAACATTGCAGGTATCATACCAGGTATTGTAATCTGATTTTCTTAATTCAGATCAATCCATTTTACTGCAAGGGTCATGCCTTGAATTCTAAGATCTTTCAGCCCTAAGTCTCTCCATTTCTTTTCCATAGTTCACTAGTTCCACTTAACTGAGTGTTACTTTTTGTTTCCTTTCCCATTTGATCATAGGTAGTTCCTGATTAGCTTTTGGATTTCATTCATTTGATAGCCACTAAATAACCAAACAGAAAGTAGTAAATGCAGTATGAGAGGATTTTTTTAACAAACTTGCAATCTACCAACTAATTGTTGATGTATTGGTAGCTACGAGAGAGATTTTTCGTCTTTGCTTTTCTTGATTGAAGTTGCTATTATATTTGTGACTCTCTTCGTTGTTCATCTTTGCCCAGCTAGTAGCTAGTATCGATATTTGATGACTTGGCTCCGGTTTGCCTTGCCGTCGGTTCAGGAATTGCCGTTCATGACTTTTGGTCTTCCCTTTTGTGACTACGTGATGTGGCGATGTTTCCTATTCATGCCCGACGATGATTATTATTGTTAATGTTACTACTCATTATCTTTGTAACTGACGACGCTTGGAGTGCATGTGTCACTTCATCATTTGTCTTTTGCAAATATGTTTGTGTGTGGTATCGAGAAGTTTACTTAGCATCTTGGTCTTCGTCTTTGTGATTACACTTGAGAGTATTATTATTCATATGCGTAAGTGATCGAGTATTATCTGAGATTATTCATCTATTCAATTAGTTAGTTTGTGTGTTTCAGAATCACATATCATTGTATCAGATTGATTTCTCTGTCTTGCATATGAGCAGCTATCGTGATATATTTAAGGGTCTTGCTTGTTTAGCAGTGTTTTTTGTTCATGTATTTTGTCTATCAGAAGCTCTTAGCAGTGATTCTCTGTTGTGTATGTAAGCTCTGATCATTGAGTGATCAGTGAGCATTGAACACATAAAGGGAGCAGAGTTTTGTAATTGTTTTACACATATAATAAGGAAACTTTTTGTGGTGGGCTGGGTTGTTTCCCTCGGTGAGGAGGGTTTTTCCCAGGATAATATTTGTGTTCTCTGTTATTGTGATTTCAGTTTATTGCATTCTTATATTCTGTTTCAAAAACATTAACATGGTATGAGAGCGGGTCTAAGGAAACAATCCGAACCAGAATAGGACATTTGGATTCTAGAAGGATCACGATGTCTAATGGATACGCTGTTCGAAGATTCGCTGCATGTGTTTCAATCTCAGCTATTGAGGCTTCTCATGCAATCTTCTATGCTGGGGTTTGAATTTGCATTCTTTGCCTACACTATAACTGTGTGATGGTGAAAGATCTATTGGCATATTGTGAGGAAGATTAAACTATGAAGAGATAAGTATTTTATGATTGTATCTTTGATAACGAGTTCATGAATTTTATATATTTAATTTATGCAATAACATTGAGAGTAGTGAATCATTTATGCTTCTAGCATTAGTCTGTTTGATTCTATTACTAATCTCTCTAAAATGCTTCTAGGATAGATCGAGGAGCACATGATGATGAGAGATTGTAGCTTGAGCTGAGTTGTTGGCTCTTGAAGAAGAAGTACCTATTCAAATTATCTTGTGATCAGTTTATTCTAAGAGGAGGATATGAGATTCAAAGGAAGCTTGTGTGATAGATGAAGAGTGCCAAGACCTTTTGTAGAGGATCAACAAGCTCGTGTAGCAGTGTGACTGCTAAAGCTCATTGTTGGACAAATATCGGAGTCAATTTCTTGGTATTGTGATTATCAAAGCTTGAGTATGCTGTCCCTGATGAGATGGAGTCTCGGCTGAGAGGGAGTCTCAATATTCAGATCTATTCTGTTATGATAATCAATGCAGTATGCTGCCTCGACTAAGAGGGAGTCTCCATTCAGAGGGAGTTTGTCTATTCATCACAAGCAACCTTGGATGAGGAGGTCAGAAGGTTGATATCAGATTTAGAGGGAGTCTGATTTGAGAAGCCAAAAGGTTGATATCTGTCTCAGAGAGAGCCTTATCATCATGAAGACTTGTTACTGAGTTCTTCACCGTGAGGGAGAAGTTCGAGGTGCAATCTCTTGTTAATAAGTTCTCTGCAATCCCTTGTTAATGAGTTCTTCTTTGCGAGAGAAGTTCGAGGTGCAATCCCTTGATAATGAGTTCTTTGTGAGAGAAGTTCGAGGTGCAATCCCTTGTACCATCCTCTGTGAGTAGGCAAGGTGGTAATGCATTCTTCTCTGGGAGAAGTTTGAGGTGAAAGCCCTTGTTCCACCCTCTGGGAGTAGCTATGGTGGACCCACCCTCTGGGAGTAGCCATGGTGGAAATCATGTGTGTGATTCCATGACTTTACTTGCTGTTTCTTTATTTCACCCTCTAGGAGTAGCTATGGTGAATATTGCTATGCTGAGATAACAATGTTTTATTGAGAAAATCTGTGATGAAATTTTTGTTGACATTTTTTTTTTGTTGCAGCTTCATTGTGCTTGTTAGGTTGAGACACTATGACATTTGAATGATCTCTCTCTTGCTAAGAGGGAGTGTTAATGTATTGGTAGCTGCGAGAGAGATTTTTGGTCTTTGCTTTTCCTGATTGAAGTTGCTATTATATCCATGACTCTCTTCTCTATTCGTCTCTGCCCAGCTAGTATCGATATTGGATGACGTGGCACTGAGATGGATAACTTGGCTCCAGTTTGCCTCACCATTGGTTCAGGAATTGCCGTTCATGACTTTCGATCTTCCCTTTTGTGACTACGTGATGTGCTGATGGTTCCCATTCATGCCCGGCGGTGATTATTATTGTTAATGTTACCGCTCATTATCTTTGTAACCGATGACACTTGGAGTGTATGCGTTACTTCATCATTCGTCTTTTGCAAATATGTTCGTGTGTGGTATCGGGAAGTTTACTTAGCAGCTTGGTCTTCGTCTTGGTGATTACACTTGAGAGTATTATTATTCATATGTGTTAAGGTTTTAGGATCGCTGCAAATGTAATGGCACTGCCTAGATTGTGTATAGTATGTATTTTCCAAATGCAACAATCTCTCTTATTTATATTGGGAATAAGGCTATGAGAGACATGTTCCTTCATGGGACATGTCTATTCATTTTATAATGTTTCATTAATTAATCATATATTAGAATAATATACATTTGAATAATATATATTAATAATAATATATAATATAACATATATATATATGTATATATATACAAATACAAAATATTATTATTAATCAATATCTAAGTATGATATGTATTCTAAGTGATCATACAACTGAAGCTACAAACATTAACACTCCCTCTTAGCTAGGGAGGATGATCAAACAGAATGTGTTGTGGTCTCCCTTGTCAACACATATGACCCTAATTATAGCCATACAAAACATTAGCACTCCCTCCTAGCTAGAGAAGATAAAAATCCATCAAGGTAATAAATCATTAATTTTGAAAGAGAGGAGATATCACCCCATTGTGATATCAGGAGATATGGTCTATGCAAGAGTATCAAGTCACATGATGTTCACCATAGCTCATAAATATCCATGGTAAGTCTAATGACAATACCTCTCATGATGTTTGTCATATGGATACTAAGTTTACGTAGGGACATGTCACTATGTGATATGTTTCATAGGGTCCAATCAATATGTAATACTAAGTTCAGAAGGATCCTAAATTGATTAATATGGATACTAAAAATTACATATCACATAAATCGTGATATGAAGTATCACCTAACTTGTGATATAGAGTATCATATATCACATAATTCATGATATGAAGTATCACTTAACATGTGATACCAAGCTTTACATATCACCTAACATGTGATATGAGGAATCACCTAACATGTGATACCCAGTTTTCAATATCACCTAACATGTGATATGAGGAATCACCTAGCATGTGATACCTAGTTTTCAATATCACCTAACATGTGATATGAGGAATCACCTAACATGTGATACCCAGTTTTCAATATCACCTAACATGTGATATGAGGAATCACCTAACATGTGATGCCTGATTTTCATACCACCTTGATATGAGGAATCACCTTAGATCGTGATACCTGATTTTCATACCACCTTGATATGAGGAATCACCTTAGATCGTGATACCTGATTTTCATACCACCTTGATATGAGGAATCACCTTAGATCGTGATACCTAATTTTCATACCACCTTGATATGAGGAATCACCTTAGATCGTGATACCTAATTTTCATATCACCTCAGATCGTGATACAAGGATATAGTAAATAAGAACATTACATTCCATTTACATATAACCCTATTATGGTATGTGCACAGACAAAAAGTCTACCATAACGAATCTCTATTACAAGATCGTCACCTTGTAATATCAAATACAAGTGTTCATTGTCGAAAAGTTGTCACCTTTCTCCAATGTTCACAGGAGGGCCCATAAGTCTTGGGGTCACACACATGAAATCCACCTTGACTCACCTCAAAGGGTGAAACAAGGGCTTTCACCTTAGACTTCTCTCTCAAGGAGAAGAATGCAATAAAATACAAGATAATAGATGAAACTCCTTTTCATCTAAGGCTTCATTCTCCAACATGCCAATTTTATCTCGAAGGTACACAACTTTACCTCTAGCAAGAAACTTGGTGAGAATATCAGCCATATGTTCTGTAGGGATAATGTACCTTTAATGGCATACTGATATTCTCTTATATAGTTTGTATCACCTATAGGAGATAGCATAAAGGCATTTCAGCCAGCACACATTCGACTCAATCTCATGATCATAGTCCTCTGGATGCTTCCTTTAAGGTCTTGTAAAAACCTCCTCACCTCCTTGTCCAAGGTTGTTTTAGATGAACTATCATTCTCCGTCTGAATCTACTATCAACCTTCTGCAGGAAAGTCGTGTCTTTCTTCTTTAGTCTGCATTAAGCTCTTTTCGTGAATTTCCAACCATCTATCTAGGAATATCATGACCAAGATATCTGGATAAAAGCCTTCTAGTTCACATACATGGAATTTCATCATTTGAATCGCAATTCTTTTCCTTTCACAGTTTCCTGGTCACTAGGGAAACCATCATGATATGGTTTACTCCCTCTAAATCAATATGACCAAGATCCTTGGAAATTAAGGCATATCCTCTAGATATTATACTGACTCCCTCTGAGTACTAACATCAACATTTAACCTTCTCGTTCAAGGTTTCCTCTTATGGTTCATCGGACTTCTTCTGAATGTGATATCAACCTTCTGACCTTCTCGTCCAAGATTTCCTTCTAATAGATAAAGTGTCAAACTCCCTCTGAATCTGGATCCTCGGAAGTTCACAGATGCAGATCTTGTAGTTGCTCCCTCTGAAGCTCAAGTTTGTGCATCAACCTCTTGACCTCTTTTTTTTTTTTTTTCAAGGTTGTCTATAATGGATTGTCAGACTCCCTCTGATTCTGATATCAACTCTCAACTCAGTTCCATAGCTGCAGGCATTAAGTTCTTTCTCCCTTGAATGCAATCTTGTATGCTTCTAGATTTGTCCTTAATGCACTTCAAAGAGAGATTACAATTAGTTCATAAAACTAAACTATCCTGAAGGAAAATATGAATTATAGAAGTATAAAAAATTTACTATCCCGATCTTATGGCATGAATTAATGACTCAAAATTTATAAACATTATTCAAGAATAGAAATACTTATCTCTTATTGCCAAATATTACTAGCCTCAGGCGGTTTCTTCCACCAACTTATATTGTCATCTTGATGCTAACATCAACATCCAACACCTTCATCGAAGGGGATCCTTGTGGAGTGTTTCGATAAACCACGAAGTTCATAACTATACATGAGCCTTCTAAAATATTCCTATCTTGCTATAGGACTATCGAGCCAGTATATTATAAGACAGTCAAGCCTTTCACAGTCACTATTCACTTCTATATGATATAGATGTCAAATTTGTAAAAGGGGATTAAGTTGTGTTCGAATATTTATCTGTGAGGTGGGTATACACATAGATGCTAAAGACACCAACAAAACACTTCTATGCCACTTGCAATTACCACATTCGATGGGATTGCACCCTATTGAGGTAGTCATCAAATAATTTATGTACCTCGCCATTGCCATGAAGTCTCTAAAGTCTTTTCACCACATCCATTCTGAAAAATCTCGCAAACATTGAGGTATTTGGTCAAATAGTTGTCGTGCCAAGTCTAGACTTAAACATTTTGCTTATAGATTGACCATCACATTAAGAGAAGGATTATAAAACGATGCAACTGATAATCAAATTTGATGACATAAATTAAATGTCTAGAGTCTGCAAATGTTGTGTTATCTTCATTCATCAATGTCTTCCTCTACCATAATCAATTTCAAAGAATATGAATTGCAACGTTTTGTTTTTAGATCCAACTTGTATCACTTAATCAGTAATGGTCATCTTTCATATCTTTAACGTATGGATCCAATACACGTGTATTCTAAGTGTTCGACCATGAGATTGTTGATGACCCATCAATTTAACTTTAATATAATTTCAATTTGTGACCGCAATCTATTAGAAGAGATACAAGGCTATCTCATGTTTCCATCTTATTAGCGATTGCTTCCCAATTTACATTATCACAGTGCCACCTGTGTGTGCGCTGATAGCTTAAGTTGCAAAGTATAATGCTCCAAATTTGATAACCTATAATATTTGTCTTGAGACAAAGACCCTCGCTTCATCACCAAACGTAGAAGGAAGCCGATCATGAGAATTTTGGAGGAATTTGCGTCGTATTACTTGGAGACACCTTTATTATCAAAAGTTAGTCATTTGGAGGCTTAAGAACCAGCTTAAAAGATCATAAGCATGCCTGATCATCTTCTACAATTAAATAGACTTGGTGACTTCGATCGAGGTCTTCAATGTTTGTCGGCCTTGTTGCATATTCTTTAGAAGAAAACAATCCTTTGATTGGGTCGTGATAGCCACCATCAAATTCAAATCAAACGCCTTATACATCGTTGGAGATAGACAATCCACAACTCCAGTGCATTCTATTTTTCACACCATAAATTCCATGGTTGTCGATTATTGAGAGTGGAAGAAATATGACAGTGATACATCACTACAATATAATAATGAGTGTCCATTCACACCCTTAGGATTTACCAATGAACACGTCGGGTGCTTAAAGATTCAAGATGTCATCGGTTTTAGGTGAGTTGGCAGTTGTGAGCCTGCGAGACGGTTCTCGATGGTCATGAAAGGTGTTACTCGTAGTGTCGAGGCTTTAAATATGGCTAATGACTTTGACTTGTGTAGCAGCAATAGAATGCCAAGTTGCATCACCTGAGACCATTTGATAAACTGAGTAAAGTATAAGGATCACACCCTCACAATATTTTCTTGATTCCCTTATTGTTTGAGATGACTGTAAATGTTAGTCACAACCTCACGATGCTTAGTGGCTGAAGTAATTTCAAGTCGCGAGCCCGTGAGGAAATGATTAGGGGTTAAGAAAAGGTTTTCTCATATCCTCGTAACTGAATGTATGAGACCCAACTTTAACTCATGGAGTGGAGAGAATGTTACTCATGACATTCATATGTGCGGTGGAAGCTGAGGTGAGTTTTGAAAGCAAACAAACTTTCGATTACATATCGGGAAATTGGGCACTTCAAGAAGTTTAGCACCAACCAACTATGCTTGGGAGTTCTGTAAAACCCAATTACCTGGTATAGAGTAGACTTCAACTCATTTCACAACTGTATTACAAACTATCAGATTTGAGAGGCTTGGAATGTTGTTTTGAATTGAGTCTAACAATTTGGTGGCTCTTGAACCCGCCGTAGACCCAATAATAAAGACTTTTAATTTCACCGGAATAAATACCTTTCATCTGATGTAGGATGTGGTTGCTTCAGGTTTAGTATGAATCTCAAATTCATTTCAACTATTGCAACAATGTGCAATAGAGTAAACTTTTACAACTACCAAGCAGTCTTGGGTATCTGGAGTCTCCGATGGATGCAGATTCCGAACACATGCTGTTGGAATCAAATAATACGATTTAATCTCATAACCAACATATTGCTTGATAATGAATGCATTCATCTTCATTTTTATATTCTCTAAATAAATTTCTTTCTCACATATGCAGTCTGGCTCTGATACCATGTTAAGGTTTTAGGATCGCTGCAAATGTAATAGCACTGCCTAGATTGTGTATGGTATGTATTTTCCAAATGCAACAATCTCTCTTATTTATATTGGGAATAAGGCTATGAGAGACATGTCCCTTCATGGGACATGTCTATTCATTAATTAATCATATATTAGAATAATATACATTAATAATAATATATATAATATAACATATATATATATACAAATACAAAATATTATTATTAATCAATATCTAAGTATGATATGTATTCTAAGTGATCATATGACTGAAGCTACAAACATTAACAATATGCATCAGTGATCGAGTAGTATTTGAGATTATTCATCTATTCAATCAGTTAGTTCTGTGTGTTTCAGAATCACATATCATTGTATCAGATTGATTTCTGTCCTGCATATGCGCAGCTGTCGTAATATATTTAAGGGTCTTGCATGTTTAGCAGTGTTTTTCTATTCATGTATTTTGCCTATCAGAAGCTCTTAGCAGCGATTCTCTGTTGCGTATGTAAGCTCTGATCATTGAGTGATCAGTGTGCATTGAAGATATAAATGGAGCAGAGTTTTGTAATTGTTTTACAAATATAATAAAGGAACTTTTTGTGGTGGGCTGGGTTGTTTCCCTCGGTGAGGAGGGTTTTTCCCAGGATAATATTTGTGTTCTCTCTAATTGTGATTTCAGTTTATTGCATTCTTATATTCTGGTTCGAAAACATTAATGATAGCTGCTGTTTGTTCCACTTTCCGATCTTATTCATAATTTATTTCTGACCCAATCCCATGTATCTTTGAGACAGGGGTTAACAACAAAGGGTATGCCCAGATACCTTTACTATCTTAGATGGACCATCCCATTCAAACTCATGTTTAGAGAACCATGATGTAGGAGTGTGTTGCCAACTTAAAATGATAGATTTAGCACATGGCAATTTAGAACCTGAGGCAAGACATAAAGTCTTCAACTTGAGAAGAAGGGAATCCATATTGGGTTCTTCCAACTTGACGAAAAATGCAGTGTGATCTGTGAACTGCAGATTGACGAGCTCTTCTTGGTTGGGCAGAGTGATTCCTCTGATTTTAGGAGAGAGGCTGTCATTTCTAAGCAGATAATGTAAAGCATTTGAGGTTATGCAAAGAGAGACAGTGCCAATGAGCATCCTTGTCTGATTGATCTCTCAAGTTTGAAACTAATAGATTTATCTCCATTGATGCCTATTTATGCTTCTACATCTTTCTAGCAACACCTTAACACAATTGCAGTAACTGGAAGGGAAGCCAAAGGCTCTGAGCACCATTTTCAGCTAAGTTACCATATTCGGTCTGCTAACCCGAAATTCGGAATTCGATTCGGTCCGAATTCGGGTCCGGTTCGAATTCCATTCAAATTCCTTGTTTCCCTGTGTCATTCGTCCCAAATTCGTCGATAGGGACCCTGGACGAATTTGCCGCTTAAAAACCGAATTTGCATTCCTCCACGCGGGACCCGGAACGAATTTCTGGGCAAATTTTCGATTTTAGGGCGAATTAGCGGGAATGAGTTTGCGTTGAAAGTCAACGGTTTCTTTTTTATTGTTTTTTAATTTATTTTCTAACCTAAAGCGTCGTGCGTGAAAGGCAGTGTTTGTGTGAGCGTTTGAAGTGTTTCTATGAGCGTTTGGTGTGAGCGTTTGAAGTGTTTGCAGGGTGAGCGTTTGAAGTGTCTGCAGCTTGAGGCAGCGTGAGAGGCAGTTTGAGCGGCAGCGTGAGGCAGCGTGAGAGGCAGCGTGAGCGGCAGCGTGAGGGACAGGTATTTAGTTTAACTATTACACTTTGTATTTATAATTTTAATATTGTATTAGTAATTTTAAATTTAGTAGTATTACAGACTACTATTGTAGTCTGTAATATAATGTAATATATTATAATTTATATTGTAATATAGTAATAACTAATATTAAATATACTGTAGTCTGTATACAGTATTTAATAGTATTACTGATTAGACTGTAATATACTATAGTCTGTAATACTATTATACTGTATACAGACTACAGTATTATAATTTATACTGTAAAGTGTAATATATTGTATTATTGTAATATACTGTAATATATACTGTAATATATTATAAATTTTTTATTTTTAATATACTCTAGTCTGTAATAATAAATTTTACTGTTGTATTTTTTTATTTTTAATATACTGTAGTCTGTAATATACTATTGTATTAGACTTTAGTAGTATATTCAGTATATAATAATATACTGTAATAGTGTAATACTATTATATAGTATTTAGTATATTCAGTATATAAATAATAATAATATATTACAGTATATTCAGTATTACAGTATATTTAATTAAAAAAATTGCTAATAATTTGCTAATAATTTTTAATTTTCATTTTGTAAATTGTTGTTTGTAGATTTCTTTCAGACTCGAAGAATGGCTGCAAGTGCTTCTACCACCGAAAACTCCCACTTCAAAATAGACAGACGCTCTCCACTATGGAAATATGTGGAAATGGTTAGACCAATGCCAGGCGGAGGAGGTTATGTGTGGATTTGCAAACATTGTAGAGAGGAAGCTAGTAGCTCTTACAGTAGAGTGAAAGCACATTTGTGCTTTATTCCTCAACAGGGCATTAAATTTTGTACAGGGAGACCAAGAGTTAATGGGGTACTAACTAAAACCCTTCTTCCAAACAACATTGTGAACAAATATATTCAAGAGCAAAAACAAGCAGATGAAGCAGCTGGGAGGTCAAGTTCTCATCCTTTGCAAAATGCTAGGAAAAAAACAAAACTATCATCTATGTCTTCAACTTCCACTCCCAATGACCCACCCGTAGAGGGCCATCCATTCTTGCGTGGTCATCAAGAACTAGTACAGAAGAGAGCAATGGGGCCCTTGGAAACATCATTTCAAAATGAAGCTAGAGACATTGCTGAGGAAGCCATAGCGAGATGTGTCTATGCATGTGGATTGGCGTTTAATGTTGTCCGCTCACCGTATTGGCAAAGAATGGTGAGATCAATTAATGAGGCTCCAAAGGGGTTCAAGGGCCCGGGTTATGAGAAGGTGCGCACCACTTTATTGGATAGGGAGGTGATCAATGTAGAGGCTTCCATGCAGCCCATCAAGGATTCATGGATCGAAACAGGTGTGACCATAGTATCAGATGGATGGAAAGATGCAAGAAATCGTCCTTTGGTCAATGTGATTGCAATGTCCACAAGAGGTGCAATGTTTCTAAAAGCTGTGGATTGTGAAGGAGAGGTGAAGGATGGTCCTTTCATTGCAAACATTCTCATCCAAGCCATTGAGCAAGTTGGACCTCAAAATGTTGTTCAGGTAATAACCGACAATGCCAAGAATTGTAGGGCTGCCGGCTTATTGGTTGAGGAGCGCTTCGAACACATTTTTTGGACGCCTTGTGCTGTGCACTCACTCAACCTAATGCTGCAAAAAATTGGCACTAAGATTGAGTGGATTAAAAAAATGTATGGAGAGGCACAAGAGATCCAAATGTTTGTCACGAACCACCATATGACTCAAGCCATATTTAGACAATTCTCGAAATTGGAGCTCTTGAAGGTAAGTTCAATTGTTTAAAATTTGAACATCTTTTAGAATTGTAGTCACTTTAACCTTGATCTTAATTTTAAATTTTAATTATTGTTTTGAATCTTTTTATCTTAAAATAGGTTGCCGAGACCCGCTTTGCTTCCAACACTATTGTTTTGAGACGCCTTGTCAAGGTTAAAGAAGCATTGTCTAGAATGGTAATCAGTGCTAATTGGAGCATATGGAGGCAATCTAATAGTGCCAAGGCAGCTGCCATTAAGGCATTGATACTAGATGACTCTTGGTGGGATCGTGTTGATTACCTTCTGAAGTTCACTGAGCCTATTTTGAGCATGATCCGATACACTGACATGGATAGGCCTTGCTTGGGTGAGGTATATGATGGCATCGACTCCATGATTGAGGATATTAGAAATATCATAAATGAGAAAGAGCAAGATCCAGATGAAAAGTTCTTCAAGGAGCTACAGGTAATCATGGTAGAGAGGTGGAACAAAATGACTACCCCTTTGCATCTACTTGCCTTTGCATTGAGCCCCAGGTTCTACAGCCAGTCGATCCTCAGTGGGAGTACCACTAGAGTTGCCCCATATAGAGATCCTGAAGTTGCTCAAGGGTACAAGGCAGCCCTTCGAAGACTCTTTCCCGAGCACCTACGAGCTACAGTGAGGGCTGAATTCATGAGTTTCGCGAGCACCGATGATTGTGGTCTTGAAGCTCTTGCAGATAAGAAAAATGCTGATGCTCATAAATGGTGGTACTTCCATGGACAAATGTACCAGCTCCTGCAACCCATTGCCATCAAAATTTTATCACAAGTAAGTTCTTTACTCTTAAGATTCTAATTTCTATTCAATATTGAATTTATATTTTAAAAATTTATATTCAAAACTCTTAACTCTCTAATTTCAAAATTGTAAATATTGCTAGGTTGCTAGTTCATCATCATCTGAGAGGAACTGGAGCACATACTCCTTCATCCACTCAATAAAACGCAACCGACTAAACTCCAAGAAGGCAGATAACTTGGTCTTTGTGCATTCAAACTTGAGGCTCACAACACACAAAGAAAATACTTACAAAAAAGGGGAGGCACATCATTGGGATGTTGAACCAGAGTCTGCAGAGTTGGAAGCCCACTTTGATGCACTTGCAATTGATGATGCTGATCGTGAGCTACATAGTGATGTTGAGGCTGATCCTGAGCCTGAGGCTGCTAGTACTGATGCTAGTGGCACTATTTGTGCTTCGAATCTGCAACAGCATAATGATGATGATGATTTGTTTGATGATTTTTGATGATATTTGGATCACTAATGAAGACTGATAGTGATTATTAATGTTGATGTTATTGTTTTTGAATCGAAACACTGATATGGTGGTGTATTTTGACATTTTGTTATGTCATTTGAACTAAAATGACAATATACGTGGTGGCGTATTTTGCTATGTTGCTTTATTATTAGCATAGTATTGTATGAACTTATTTGCTGCTGCATATGTTTACATATAGATATATATTTTGTATTTTTTTTATAAAAAAAAAATTCTTGTACGGACAAACCCAAAACGAATCGAACCCAGCCCAAAAAAATTTCGAACGAATTTCGAACCCGAATCTCGAACCCGAATCCGAACCGGCAACTTAGATTTTCAGGAATGACCATTCTATTCTATCATAGGCTTTCTTGAAGTCCAACAAAACATGCCTCAAAGCTATTAGATTGCCACAATCCATATGAATGCTAGATAGTTTTTGGATTTGATTGTGTGAAATTTTTTTATCATAATTTTTTTTCACACAATCGAATGCAGAAACTATCTAGCAAAAACATGCCTACTTCTTGGTTGTCTTGCTTGACCTAGTGGATTGCTTCCCAGCTGGCAATGAGATATTCTAGGATATTGTCAATAACACATAAGATAAAACAGTTTAACAGCAATCTGTAAGCAAAGTAGCAATCCTAAATTCTATTAAATGAATACTAAACATCGAATCAACAACCATGAACCCCGATTAAGTCTTAGAGTATTGAACTCTAGTATTGATCTATATATGAAGAAAATTAGTAATATTCTACCTAACAGTTAGTGGCATGCATGGTTTTGAAGAATATTTGTTATTTAATGTTAAAAAATCTGCCAATTTTTGTCCCAAGTTTTCTCCGAGTCCAAGTATTTTTTTTTTTGGGTCAGCTGAGTTATTGCTGAGTCCAGTTTTTTCAACTATTTTCCAGACAATAATAAGAAATGCTTCATGAATGCTTTCTATAAGAGAGAAAATGAAATGTGGAATTGGCAGAGATGAGATTTGGATATTTGAAACTTTGGCCAAAAAAAAATGATTCAGCCACACTTCTAGCCCTATAGTCAGATCATAAATGTTTCCCACTATGATCTATAAATCTGCTTCCTCAGATCTTCTTCTGCTCTATAAGTTTGTAGAAACTTATGTATTTTTTTTTCAGCTGTAGGCAGGTTGGTGATGCTCCATTTACTGTTGAGCTTGGCCATGGGGTCAAAACTCAAGCGTTCACCATCATGTATTTTTGTTTCTTGAACAATATATACTCAGGATACGTTGAATCTGAATTCAATCAGTTGTGATTCACTTTATTAGTATCATTTTGCAGTACAAGTAGTTTATAATTTGTTAGATTTCTAGAGGCTTATTCACGTTGAAACTTGAAATTTTTATTTATCCTTTTTTGATCCAGTTAGGAGCCAAACACAAGAATGGTTGACCTTTTCATGAGAGTCTTGAATCTTAAGAGGAGTGTTGTTCAAGATCTCCTTACTCTTAATGACGTACTTCATGACTGGATTTTTCTCTATGCTTTTCTCAGGTTTTGGAGAAGCTCCCTGCATCAGAAGAAGGCAATGAATCCAAGCAAGAGCTTGATAAAGCTCTATTGGATCTGACATCTGATCCTCTCTTCCCACAGGTTGAGTGGTTTTACTTTTTCTTTTGCCTTTCTTGAATTTGTAAACAAGTTCTGTGCTATTGTTGATTTTGATGGCATATAATCAAATTTAATTTTTTTATTTACAAAATGGTTGATATCTGAATGACATATCTCAAACTGCAGGGCCTGCCGCGGCTCTCTGTTGCAGCTCTCACAGAGTCCAAAAAACTTCTTTTGGGTAACCTACTGCAGGCAGTGAATCTCAGGGAAAATCATCTTTCTTCTCTATTAACTGTAGCCCATGAGATAGATTCTAGTGACCTAGGAGATAATTCCAAACCACCAGTGTCTTCTAGTGGAGTTTACAGATTTGCAGGGAATGAATTGGAAGTAGTCCAAAAATCTGACATTCCTATTTCAATTGACAAACAAAATGATAGTCTTACGAAGCAAGCAGAAGTTTTAGTTTCACCACATTTCAATTTCTTGGCAAAAGAAACCATAAATAAAGCTCCAGATTCCAAGGAAGAGTTTCCAGAAACTGAATTAGGTATAAAATCAATTCATCATGGTGGTTGTGCAGGTGCTAATAAAAACTCCAAAAACTGGCATTCAGATTATGTTGTTCAAGAAATTACAGAAAGGCATGCAGCAGTTAACTGTACAAAATCACTTGAGGAAGGATTGATAGTGTTGGCTGATTCAGTCCTGCAAAAGAAAGAACTGGGTTCTGAGCATCAAATATGGGAAGACAACAGTGACTCTGTGAGCACTTCCAGGTACCTGGGAGCTTGGAGTCATAGTGGAACTCAAGTCTCTAAAAAGCTGTGTTGTGACTTCAATGCTTTGCTTATCATTTGGCTGGTTAGGATTCTGGTTCTTTTCATTCACAATATAATGTGATCATGTTAAAATATTATATGCACTATAGACATTTTACTTGGAGCAAAATAAGTTTACAGGTTTAGAAAGATACAAATGCCCACAAATGAATACATGAGGATGTTTGACAAATCTCATTGATGTTGAGTAATTTATCATTCAATTTAGATGTTTTCCTATTCACTACTTATGAATCACGATGTGCTATTGAACAGACCTCTGTCAGACTTTTTACCTTATGCTATATGATGCATTAAAGATATATGGCTTGTCACCGGTCTAAACATTCCATTTTCAAGCTATACTTATTAAATTTTCATTTTATTTTGGCACTTGTCATAGTGTAATAACCACCTGAATTTTTTTTGAAAATTTTCAACTGAATTAAAGCTATGATGCAATTTCCCTTTCACTTTCTAATCATCTACTTTCCAAGATGGGCAAGGAAAGAGCATACGGTGTACAGGACCACGCCAAGTTAGCTAAGGTGGAGCAACATGAAGTAATATCATCAACTAAGCACACTAGGTGGCATTACTAGCCAAGTCTACACTTATTCAGTGGAGTGTCCTTGATGCAAGAACTGAAAGGAAACACTTATATGCTTATTCAGTGGATTTTGTAATTACAATAAGCACAGTCACTACTCGCTTATTCAGCAGAGCACAACTACAACAAACATAACCACTTCTTGCTTATTTAGTGGAGTGCAATTATACAAGCATAGTCACTTCTCGCTTATTCAGTGGAGTGCAATTATACAAGTATAGTCACTTCTTGCTTATTCGGTGGAGTGCAATTACATAAACACAGCCACTTCTCGCTTACTCAGCGGAGTGTGCAATTACAATGAAATTCACTATGAAACCATTGACAATATCTGTGATAAGTATACTTATCGCGATATTTTTGCGTCCCGATAAACTATATCAATTTATCGCAGTTAAGTTGAAATTTATCACTGAGAAAATAGCTAAATATCAGCGATATTTTGGTTATTTATTGTGGAATCAGGTATACTTATCGCCCGCGGGCTTGTTATAGGCAGTGACAGCCCAGAAAAGGCCAAAACACTTTTTTTTTATTGGAAAAATAGATTTGGAGAGGAGAGAAAGGGCAAAGAGGAGAAACAGGAGGGCGGATTCACAACGGGATTGGATGACATTCATGAGGAGTATACAGCTGATGAGGAGTCATTGCCAGTGTTAGCACCATCTACATCTAGGATGGAGATCGAGTCACAGCCACAGCGGACTTCTACGGCTAGACCCCCTCCCATTCTAGCAGTTTTTACTAGAGCTGCGGGAGGGGGAAGAGGAAGATGTAGACTATTTTGATATTGTACTTGACACTTGTATTTGCTTTTAGTTTTACAAAGACAATTTGCTATTTTTAGTTTTCTTCAGATTTCAGACTACGGCTACGAGCCATCAACATTCCATACGAGGATGCGATTTTGTATCCTATTTGCATTTATATATATTTAGATCAGTTTGTTTGGTTTGTTTACTCATTTATTGACTCATTAGATGCATCTCCTTATTGAATTTTGCAAAACAAATGCATTTCTAATTAAATTTAAGCAATTTTTAAGTTCTCAATATTCTCCCGAGAATTTCCCGACTTATCTCCAACATTTGCCGATATCTTTTTTTTTGCCCTCGCCAATAAGTTGTCGATAACGATATTTTGAACTATGGACAATACTACCATCCAGGGTATTCCAACATATTAATGCATTGCGATATCATCATAAGGAAAGATATGGTACTGATATATGGTTATGTAAAGTTCTGGTCACAAATAAAGACTACTGCAACCATCCAAATTAGAACCAAATGACAAATAAACCAGCTTATCAATAAATCAACTGCAGAGTACTTTTGGTTGATGAAACGAGGGCTGGTGTAGGTCTGATGTAGCTCAATAACTGCTGATTGGACTGCTCAAACAGGTCTGATACCCACTTAAACACACTGCCAAACACTACTGTAAACTGATGCAACACTCCAAATGGAAGAGACCACACTCAACACTGAAACACCACCCAAAAGATACTCAATTTGCTTCCAAACAATGCCCACATACACCAAATGAATATTTGCAGGTCTGATATAGAAGACAGAGGTTGCTGGAATGACTGAAACAGCAAATTCACCACTCTTAAAACTCATTAAAACTCCATAAAACTCAATTTGTTCAATACCAAGATCATGTTGGGGAGTTCCTAGATGCTAGACGCCACCAACACATGCCCAAAATCAAAGGGAACTGTAGTGTTTCTGTAATGGCTCCTTCTGGAGAGTAGTCCGGAGCGACCCTTAGCCTATTTAATTCCAGTAGGCTAAAGTTAGGGCGAAGGGAATAAATTAAATTAATTATTTGATTTTATCCAATAAATTACATTTTGCAGGTAATTTTAGTTAATTTATATGATAAATTGAAATAAAGTGACCCAAGTGAAATATTTAAAAGGGCATAATAAAGTCACTTTATTAAATGGTCATTAATAAATAATTTTGTTGAAAAACTTGCTTAGTACTTGGTGACTTTTAAAAACTCGCGAGTTTTTGTGTATGGCTATTTTTTTCTGCCAAGAACTTGCTGACTTTACTCTCCGAGTTTTTGCCAAAAACTCGGTAGTAGAAGAATATAATGCTCAAGACGCAAAAAAATTCATTCAAATTTCATTTTGATTGATTTCTTTTGCTCCTCCAGTGAAAAAACACCCTCCCAACTTTCGACGAGGTCATTTGAAAAGATTTTGCACCAAGTAGTGAAGATTTGTAGTTCATCCAGTTGTAAGTGCAATTGGAGCTTGTTCAAGGCCATCCACACAAAGAAGAGGAATAATTTACCTCATAAATGCTTCAATGACCTTGTCTTTGTGCAATATAATCTTTTTTTGTACACAAGGAAGGTAGAGGAAATATCAGATGGTCCAATTGATTTGTGGATGATATAGGTCCTAATAGTGATTTGGAGAGGCAGGCTATGGAGGAGGAGGGGGGGGGGGGATTTGGTTTCACATTGGATGAGATGAGGAGGTTGGGGATACTGATGAGTCATTTCTACTTCCAACAACGTTTTCATCTAGGATGGAGGTTGAACCACAACCCATCGTGTTGAGTGAGGAGGCGCAGCCACAACGGACTCCTAGGACTAGACCCTCTAGTTCTACCTCTCCCCTAGTTTTCATTGGAACTGGGAAGAGGAGTTGCAAAATGTTTTGATACATTTACTTTTGGTTTTACGAAAATAATTTTCTATTTTAATTTTGCTTCAGACTATCAGGCTACTAGCCATCAACATTCCACATGACGATGCCATTTTGTACCCAATTTGCATTTAAATCCATCAAATATGTCTAGACTCAGCTTGTTTCTTTAATATACTCATTTATTCACTCAATGGATGCATCTCTTCATTGGACTTTGCAAAAGAAATGCATTTCTAATTAAATTTAAGTAAATTTTTATGTTGCCAAGTTTTGTGCTTCAATCTGATATCCAAGTGTTGATAGCTGACCTCTTAGTGCAGATATTCTCATAAAGTATGCGTTGATAGATTCTCCTTTGTTCATACTTATATGATTGATTTCTCTCTTTAGAGCCAAGTTCTTGCTGGAATTATTTATTTCGTATGTGCTTTTAAGTGACTTAAACATATGATATGCAGTTTCATGTTTTGTCAAGATTGACACGATATGATCTCTAACTCCATCAACTATGATTTTCATGGCCCTCTCATTTCCTTCAATCCACGTCATCTTCTCGGGATCATTTTCCAATTCTGCTTTATTTTATTTCACAAATGACTCAACTTTATTCTCTTTTAATATCATCATAATCCTGAACTTCCATGATGAGAAGTTATTTCCTCCTAGCCTATCTTTGAATTTGATTACACTCGCCATAGAGGAATGTGATGTACTTAGATTTAAATCTGAATATCTCAAGTTCAATCATTGCTTGGATCTTCCTTAACGTGACTCTAATACCATGTAATGCAGATCGTACTTCTATTCAAATTTGATAGGTGATAGTATGTATATATTTCAGAATATATATATGTTTATATGTTACTAATGAAATAGTGTTTTGTAGGTCCGTATAAGGTTGAGTATGTTCGATTACAATATCTCTTTGTTGCCTTATCGGGTCTGCATATATAGTATATCTGGGGGGCATGCCTTGAGTGAACATGTCTCCATGAAGTAGAGGCATGTCCGTTCAAGACGTGCCTCCTCTTTTGATTATTCATAAACATATGTTTAGAGGCACCGATTTAGATTAGCATGCTTAACTAATTCTTAATGCTTAATCGGTCAACTTCAGTTTGCATGGCAAATACACCGATAAGGATATCGATTTGTTTATTATCTGGGTTGATATTAAATGCTCAATCAATCAAGGCTGATCGATACTTATATTAATGCGATTTTCAAACTCATATACGATCAAGGTTGATCGATGCAAATAATATGGTCTTCATACTTATAATGATCAAGGTTGATCGATGCAAATAAATAATAGACAATGAGACTAATCTCATAATCGATTCTTTATCTGATCGATGCTACAAGATTCAACAATAGTCAAAGTTCTTTTTGAGTTTAAACTTTTTAACTTTAATCTCTTGTAATTCAGTTTCCATACACTTTGCCTTTAGTGAGGTAATTAGTGCATATCTCCCTATTTGGAGAGGGTTTTGGGTGGAGATGCCTACTTGTTGGCTAAAATTTTTGTAGGTCCTGTTACCACAACTTACAAAATTGTGACTTTAGGCAATGTCTCATGAGATTTCTCTCTCCTCTCAGCAATAGGGGAGGCTCCCTTCTTATTGTAGGTGGCTTTAACAGGAACTTAACTGAAATTAAAAAAATGGTGGTTCTCTTAATCAATTCCTCTTTTTTCAGGAATGATTTGCATACAACTACAACTTTCCAACTTAACAAAAAGTGCCTTATTGCAACGATAATACCGGTGACCCTAAAATTGCCGTAAGAACAATACCAAGGGTAGCAGTTTTGTCACAAGCCATAATTGGTCTATGTAAAATATATTTCTTAATACAAATATAATTGGTTTAAATACATTGCTTTGATTATAAATACATAATCAATCCTTTATTTACATAATCAATAATCAGCCCCCTATTCAATTATGTTACGGCTTCAATCAATATTAATAATGTTAATCAATATAATATATATAATTTTGATCAATCAATATAATATTAATAAATAATTAATAATATTCATTAATATAATCAATAATATTCATCAATATAATAATCAATAATATTGATCATTATCATAATCAATAATATCAATAATATTAATCAATAATATTGATAATAAAATCAATATATACGTATGTTATATAAAAAGCATCCTATAACTATTGACTAAGGGACACAATGATTATAAGAAATCAAATAATTATTATACATGTTGACTGAACTGGATTATAAATACAGCGATTAGTAGTGAAGTGATGTGGTTTGTAAAGAAAGTGATTATGGAAAGACATAAGGCATGTCTTTTGGCATTGTGGCTTACCATTATGGAAGATTAAGGTATAAGAATGACATTCACAATCATATTAGGGATATAGGATATAAAATATATACAGTATGGATTATAAGACAGATAAAAGGATAGTGTAAGATATTTTAGTGCTGGCAGGCATTGTATGACATCATATTTAGTATAATGTAAATTACTTACAGATCAATATTGGTCTACAAAATATGATTGGAAATAAGGGATATATATATATATATATATATATATATATATATATATATATATATATATATATATATATATATATATATATATATATATAATGGTAAATTGGAGCCATCTCTTGGTTCTTGATTTGATGATGATGAGCCTCTGATGGAGATCAGAGCATTTTATTGCAACTACACAGTAAGGAATGCTCATCATCTCTCTTTTGACCCACAAGTAGAGGACTTGGTTTCGTGCAGGCGTGGGTTGGCTCCAGGTTCATTCCATCCTTTATGGGATGGTCTTATACCCTCTTCAGTTGATAGAGTTAGTTGTTGCAAGTTAGTAGGAGGCTACTTGCAGACTCAACATATCCATGACGGTTTTGCAGAGGATGGATATCTGGGTTATGGTACAGATGCTTTTGGGAGTACTAGATCCTATTGCACAAATAGACTTCATACTCATGGCAGATTGGTAGAGTATGCAGGGAGGTTTGATCTAGCAGATGATATCGGATATCCATTTTTCCTTGTTATAGATGGATGTGAGTTTTGTCTCTACTGGGATTTAGGTGGAGACAGGATTGGCACTGCGGATTGGGTGAGTCACTATTGTTGGTATGGTGACAGTACGTTCAGGATAGCTTTGTGGATTGTGTTATCATCATAGGAGTTTGCAGGTGACGCCAAAGACATTATATATATTTATCCTTGGGATCTGGGTGGATCATTGTGTTTGTTTGATTCCTGTGATTGCTTGAGGACAAGCAATCTTGGGGAGGGAGGACTGTAATGTCCCCTTTCTAGCATGACCATGATAGTGGATGAATTTAGCCTATTACTGGGTCCTTGTAGGCTAATCCTGATGATTAGAGGACGCTATTGAGGGTTATGGCTCCGTTCGGTGGGACTTACTATTTATAGTAAGTCAAGGGATGGTTCCGATGAGCTTAGATGAGTTAGAGGAGTTGAATGATGCTCTCAGTTTTTATTTTTGGCTTCTAATTTGGGCTCCAAGAATCTTGGAGGGAGCGTCTATTTTTAGTAAGTCACCCCGTCAGATTCATTCATCGTCTTTCTTCATCAGGATCACGCCTGTGCTATCAAATTTCGATTCTGATGCTTCTTCTGTCATTTTCGAAAGATGGGTGAATTATGATTATTATTTAATTAAATTGGCTAAGGTTGCTATTTTTATTGGGATTGCATATTGGGCACCTTGGTGTTATAGCTTGTTGGAACCGGGTTGAGAAATTTTAAATCTTGAGCACATAAAATAGGGCCCCTATGTGTCATAATATCATTATATTAATGAAAAGGTCATTTTGGGAGCAATGGGGGAGTTTAAATTAATAAAGTAACTTTATTATATGTCAACTTTAAATTATAACATAAAGTTGCTTTATGAGAAATGAAATTAAAGTAAATTAAAGGAGATGAACACAAATGGAAATTGAATATTATAAAAGGGGATTTGGATTTCATTTCATTCATTCTATTGTGCATTTGATATTATTGATTTGTGTGAAGAGAAATTTGGAAGAAGGGTTTCAGTATTTCAGACTTGGAGAATTGTGAATTCTTCAAAGTTTTTACAAGCATTTGAAGTGTTGAAATAAATACTGAGATTTGCTACAGTGTGGGCTTCATTTAGAAGTTCAATTTGAGCTTACAAGAGAAAAATCAATATAGGGTTTGAGTTAGTTTGAAGATTTTTTCTGAGGGTGATAGCAGCATTATACTCTAGGTGGTTATCAATGATTAAATCGTAGCTTTGGTAATTGTTGTGAAGAGAGTTTGAGGCCACACTTAGCTACAAACCCACATGAGTCACTGGATGCTAGACGACTGGGTCTAGAGCAGAACAATATTATCTTGGCATTCAATTTCAGATTGGAGTTGGCTGTTGGAAAAACTCAGGCATTGTTTAGTGATTTTGAAAAGTGTTGGGCTCAATATTTGTGCTGTGATTTGTTTCTAGGTTTTTTCTCAGTTGCATTTTAGTTTTCAGAATGTAATAAATATTTCTCCATGCATTGTATATACATATAAATCAACAAGAATTTATCATAGTTTAATGCATTGGACAATTGTTTTAGAATAACTTTAATGCAAAGTGATTATCTTGCCTGGCAACATTTTTAAAAAATTCAAGGAAATGCTTATTTATTTAAAAAATCAGTTATATATAAAATTTGCATCGCAAATTAGTAGTTTGGTAGAGTTAGAGCCTTTGGGGTTCTTACACTGCCAAAGAAGGGCAGTCTAAATCCAATAGGATAGCTCCCAAGATAGGGTAGCGATTAGCGACCCTCTAATCCTTGAGGGCAAAAGTCCCAAGGGAGGACTTGGATCTGTAAACTTTGAGGGAGCCTATCAATGGTCTCTAAGCGCTTTGGTTTGCCTCCAATGTCTTCTCCCTTTTCCAAAATTGAAGTAATAATAAGATCAGTTCTATAATATGGATCAAAGATTGTCAATTTCTTAAGTCATTAATAAAGTACCAGTTTTCTTGTATTATTATTGATGTTGATTTATTGACAATTTAGCTTAGTCATGAAAGAATATTAAATTAAGTTAGAACTGGTAATGACTGAGTCCTCACTTAGGAGGGGACATTACAAGTTTACTTTTTATATTTTGTGGAATAAGTATAGGAACCCAAAGTCTCCTGCGATTATTCCAAATTAGGATTCAAGTAGAATAACCAGTAAGGCACAAAGTCTGTTACTAGATACTCTCAAACTTAATAAAAATACCTACAACGGAAGCCCAAAGTCTTCAGTTCTAGGTAATTGCAGCCACTACCAACTATAACATTTTGTCCTCCTGCAGCACAAAGTCTTCAAAAATTCAAATTGGCTCTGAATGCAATAGGAAGCTCAAAGTCTGCACAATTGAATTCAAATTCCTCTTGAGAAAAACTCCAAAACTGACAATCAATATCCAAAAAATGTCGTCACATAACACCTTGAATCAACACAAAGTTTGAAAGCAAATTGCCCCTTTTATTGAAAGCAATTCAAATTTACTTCTAAGCTCAAAGTCTTAGAGTGTAGATGCAAATTGGCAAAATTTTCTTGTATCGCCAAAAGATGATTATTTACAATGAGCTCCGTCCTTTATATAGGAAAAGAGTGGGAAAAAAGGTGGAGAAAGAAGGAGAAAACCCTTAACCACTCCGACTTATTCCCTAATAATTAACTAACTTTGACTTATTCAATGCTACAAGGCCTAAAGCACTTGCAACTTGATTACATGTTACAGCTTTGCACATGATACCATCACATGCAATTACATCTTGTTTTTACATTACATGTAATCTGTCAAATACAAATTACAAATACATGATGAAAATATTGTAAGTGCTTGACAAGACACGACTTCTATTATATCATCCTTCATTGGTCCCCATGCTGCTATAGGATGCTTGATGTTTGATATGCTTTGGTTTGGTGAAAGCATTTTGATTTGGAACAAGAACCTGCATCCTTGACTTGACTGTTATGTATTTATGGCATCAACAATTCGCTTGCTTGAAGTTAGTCTTGAAAGCTTTGTATGCCGTCATTGTTCTAGTCTTCCACTCTTTGCACTGGCATGGGAAGATCTCTCTCTCGTAAATGGGGTTTTTAAATCCCATTACATGTCATTTTGGAAATTACTTGTCACCCACAAACAAGGTTTAGAGGTCCATTTTCAGCTTTTGGAAAAGCGAGAAAACTGTATGTAAACGCTTGGAGGTGGGCTTTTAGCTTGCATTTACATGATGGGGAAGAACCTTCTTCTTCTTGGGAGGAACTTGTATTGTTTTTGAAAACAATACAATCACAAACTTTTGAAGCCAAAAATCCTTCTTTGAATCTCCAACCATGTAGCATGTGACATGAAAATTCCACAAGTTGAGAACATCTTCATGAGATGGATCCATTGCACACTTTTTGATGCACAATTATGAGTTTTGGGATGTTATGGATAAAGAAAATGGCTGGAAATTTTGGGACAGCAAAACGGTGGATGGGTTTGAGCTCAAAATGGGCACTTATATGGTGAGAAAACCCAAAAAACGGGTTTTTTGAAGGTGATTGCACATATGGACAGAAAACATTATGCATGGAAGAATGTGTGAAAGATGTATGATATGGCGTTTACTTATAATGAAGATTTGTATTTCTATTATAAGAGGTCCGACAAGCAACTATAATCATGAAGTTAAAGTTGCAGTAGCGGTAAGTCAAGTCTAGATAAGGATCATAGAATGCATGAAAGTGGGTTTTTGAAATGGATTTGCATGTGCATATCAATGAGTTTTCTTTTCCTTGTATGCTCCAATCATAAAACGAGGTTTTTAATCCCGACTACATATGCAAATAAGATGAAGCACTTGCATATGCAACTTGGAGAAATGAAGACGGAAGATAGAAGGAACAAATCACAAAACATCATGCAAATTTGAAAATGGAAATGAAATGATTTGCAAGAATCAAAAGAATAAACATATATACAACATAACCCTATGAAATTGACAAAGATCTTACCTCTTTCTCTCAAGAAGCAAAGGAAGAAAGCTCTTTAGTCTCTTATGCAAAATCTGAAAATGAATCCAATGAGATTTTCAGATTTAGAATGATTGCATGAATGAGACTTAAATAGACTTCGAATCTTGACTCAATCCTTGTAAAATGAATGCATTCTTGAGTCAAAATCCGTAGCTTGACAAGTGTGGGAAGTTGGAGATTAAAAATGCACAAGAGTAGCAACCATTTTGACCAAAATATATGTAATATGTAATGCATATAAAAAATGGCATTCAAGACATCAAATTCAATTTGAAAAGAATTGTAAACAAGCTGGAAATGAAAAGCAATGCCTTAGAACATACCTTGAGGCAACAAGTTGAAGATTTGGTGAAGAAAATTGTTCAAACAAGAGGCATTTTTGTGCAAAAGCGTTCCCTAAAAGAGGAGTAATGTGAATAAAATACCTCCAAATCTGCACTTTTGATGAGCCAAGAATGATCCTCAATGAATTTTATGCAAAAACGCCCCTATTGGAGGCACAAATCTTTGAGTTTTGGTGATGAATCTTGTGCTTCTTTACTCCAAAAACACGTTTTTGCTGAAAACTCTCAAAATGAGTGGGTTTTTACAACTCAAAAACACATGCTTTTCATTTAGAAATCGCCACCAAAGGAGTTTTGATCAAAACGCATGTAATAAATGTTAAGGAATTTAGATCTGAGATAGAGTGCAATTATCACTTTATACTAGATATAAAGATAATACTGATGTAATGCTTTAAGGCAATTCTATGACAATGTTAATGTTACTAGAATCTATTTAACACTGTGTACTGTGTATTTGCAGAAGGAGATACTTATTTCTGATATTGCTGCTGGTTATTACATGTACTTGAGATTAATGTTTTCCCAAGCAATGATATCATATTATATATATTTGATCAAGGAGTCACACCCACGTAGGGGTATGACTCTACGTGGCTTATGCCATGTAGGGTCATGACCCTACGTGAATGCTAACTAATCTAAAAGACCCGATTCATAACTAATACAAGACACCCGATGACTGTCCAAAGACAAGTCCAATCGGTGCCTAGATAATACATGCCTGATCATAATACAATTGTCCTAATATGAGATCACAAACTAATACAAATTCAGACTTAATGATGTGTTACAATCTGTCCTTAACAGATCATCAATAATGTAAATCAAGTTTATTATTTTGTTTAATTTGTCAGAATAAGATGATCAAATAAATAAGTGTATATATATATATATATATAGTCACACATGATTTATAGTACACTTCAATACGACTGAAGCTACATCATTAACACTCCCTCTTAGCGAGGGTGGATTGAATCATCACAGTTATCTCAAAATGATAATCTGAATTTGTAGAGTTTGCAACTAGTAATATCATTCATATGATATTTATCAATCTCACATTCTTGTGGTATGTGCACTAGCATTAGATTCATGATGCTTACCAAAAGAATATGTTATATCCTAGAAGGATATGTGTTACCTGATCTCTGACACATTCCGGGACAGAAACTGAATGTAGTCTATTAGATAACAATCATGATCTCAGAGACAACAACTTAATGTAGTTCGTCATGAAAGGTAATCAGAATGTCATGATCTTTGGGACAGAAACTGAATGTAGTCCATCATGACAAGTATCATGATCTCCGGCACATTCCGGGACAACAACTTAATGTAGTCCATCATGATATGTTTGTTATCATGATCTCGGGGACAACAATTTAATGTAGTCCATCATGATAACAGGTCAAGCCATTGTTAAGATCGTCACCTTACAATAGCGACCTCACTAATACATCAATGAAAGATCGTCACCTTTCATGACATAATTCACATATGCAAAATAGTAACTCCTTTTAACATTTAAAATATAAAACATAACTGAGACTCAATCTCAGGAATTACAATTACATTTTAATCATACCAAGTTTACCTCTAAGGTGCTCCACTTTTAGTTTTGAAGGAGGTTTGGTAAATATATTGACAGTTTGCTCATCAGTGCTGATGTATACCAACTTGATGACATTTCTATCCACCATGTCTCTAATGTAATGATAGGGAATTTCTATGTGCTTAGATTTGTTGTGAAAAACTTGATTAACTGATAGTTTGATGCAACTTTGATTATCATAGTGTATAATTGTGGGGTTCAAGAACTTCCGAAATAGTCCAACTAGTAACTTTCTTAATCACACTACTTCTCGAGCTCCCGTAGAGGCGGCTATGTATTCTGCTTCAGTGGAACTCTGAGCAACTGCAGATTGCTTCCTGCTAAACCAAGATATCATAGTAGATCCAAGGCTGAAACAACATCTTGTAGTGCTTTTACGATCGGTAGAGCTGCCGGCCCAGTCAGAATCTAAATACCCTTGAAGTTGTATTTCAACATTGTCATATTTTAGACCAAGTCCAATTGTTCCACGCAAGTATCTCAAAATGTGTTTAGCTGCCATGAGGTGAATTTTCTTAGGTTCACACATGAATTGACTCAATGCATTTGTTGCATAACAAATATCAGGGCGAGTATTCATCAAATACATTAGTGATCCAATTATTTGTCTGTAGTATGTGGGATCCGTAGATTCAGATTCAGACGCTTCACTTTTGAGCTTATGAAGGTTTGTCTCCATAGGTGTGTATAATGGTTTACAGTCCATCAACCCAAATTTGTTCAATATGTCAATAGTATATTTGCCTTGATTTATTAAAATATAGTTTTCCTTTTTCCATACCTCTAGTCCCAAAAAATAGTGTAGGAGGCCTAGGTCTTTCATTTCAAATTCTGACATAAGGTCTTGTTTACACTTTGTAATGAGATGATCTTCCCCTGTTATTAGAAGATCATCAACATAGACAACAAGTATTAACATATCACCCTCTGATATTTTGAAGTATATATTTGGATCTGCTTCATTCTTGGAATATCCTAGTTTGGTAAGGTAATTGTCTATCCTTTCATACTATGCCTTGGGGGCTTGTTTAAGACCATATAGAGATTTCTTAGTTTACACACATGGGTGTTCTTGTCATGGATAACAAAACCTTCTGGTTGTTCTAGATATACTTCTTCATCAATGACACCATTTAAAAATGCAGTCTTTATGTCCATTTGATGTATCTTCCACCCTTTAGATGCAACAATGGCAATTATAGTTCTAATGGATGTATATCGAGCAACAGGGGCAAATTTTTCTTCATAATCAATTCCATCCTTATGAGAGAACCCTCTGACAACGAATTTGGCTTTGTGTTTTTCAATACTACCATCTGGTGCCTATTTAATTTTGAATAGCCATTTGGAGGAGACAACAAATTTGTTCTTAGGTCTAGGTACAATGTCCCAGACATCATTTTTTAATATAGATTGATATTCCTCGATCATAGCATCTTTCCAAGCTTGGGATTTTAAGGCTTTTTCAACATTTAATGGATCTGTTTTTATGAGCTCACTTATAAGTGCAACATAGCATGACTGACTTCTTGTTTTCTTATTTTCTCTAAAGATTTCTTCAGGAGCTACATTATTTTCTTTTCTTGTTGGGTAGATTTTCAACATTTTCAGGATTAGATGATATGGGTTCATGATCTTCTGGACCAAGGATGAAAAACTTTGCGATATATCACCAAAATGGCGATATACCGCGAGTCAAAACAGAAGACGATTTAATCGCCATTAATAGCGCCAATGCGTTAATGAAAATTGCGTGGCGTGAATGCATGAAAAAATCGCGAGTCTAAGGGGAAAAAATCGGCGACCAGTCAACATAACTAACAAAATGCAAAAAAATGCGTTCCATTTTAGGTTTTCGGATTTCTGCTTATATCATAAAGCAATGCATGCTTATATCAAAATGCAAAAAACGTCTGAACTGAACACGCGAACACGCGAAGGTTTGGAGTCTGGACGCAACACGTGAACACGCAAAGGTCTGGTGCTTGGACGGGAGCAGGAGCAGGTCGCAGGTTTTTTCTTTGCATTTTAATTATTTTTTTTGGCTTAGCATTGTAAAGAGCCTGACTGGCTCTTGGTTGAAGGTAATGTTTTTCTTCTTGAAAAGTTTGAAATTTGTTTTTTTAATAATTTTTCCAGAATTTGAATTATCAAAACAACCAATTATTTCCAAGTTCCATTTTCACCAAATATTCAAACTTAGTAATTTGACAATGTCAAAATAACATAACATGAAATAATAATTATATGAGCACCTTATTAATAAAATATGGCATGCCAAGGACAGGACGCAAGCCACTGGAAGATGTGCGCTGCTATTGGAAGTGGTGTTATTCCCTCCAATGAAAAATCGCAGCCTCCATTTAAGTTACACAACCATCATATGAACAACCACAACCTCCAATGAGTGATTGCAGCCCCCTGAATAAATAACGCAGCCTGCTGTGAGTAAAATTCAGCCATAAGGTGAAGTATGCATAGGCTGGGAAAGGTGATGCCAGCCTCCAAATGAATTCGCAGCTCCTAAACAGTGAAGTTTGCAGCACTTATTTACCATACGCTGCTAGCAGATAGATCGCAGCTCCTGTAGAAATAGAACAAGCTTCTACCAAACAATAACCACCATGAAGAAAATCGAATCACCAATTGTAATTCAGAATTTATTCAAATATCCTCGAATTTGATATACTTCAGCATCAAATTTGAATACACAGGACCATAATTGTATTCTCAGAATTCAGTGACAAAATTCACCATTAACCTATAATGATTCAAATTGCACAATGAGGAATTAGTCCTCAAACCCTAGCCATTTCTCCTCTCTCCAATTTTCACAAAAAAAAACACAAGTCTATGAATGAATTGCTTTTGCCCAAAGCATTGCTTTTATAATAAAATATATCTTCTCTCACACATTTTTCACTTACAAAAGACTTTTCTTTATGTGCACATTTGAAATATAATAACATTATATTTCTCTTCACTTTAATGCTGAAAAAAACCCTTTTATTAAAATAATGCTATTTTGACACATAGGGTCCCTGTTTTATGAGCTCAGGATTTAAAACTTCTCAACCTGGTTCCAACGAGCTATAACACTAAGATGCCCAGAATACATTCCCAATAAAAATTGCAACCATAGCCGATTTAATTAAATAATAATCATAATTCACCCATCTTGCGAAAACAACTGATGAAGCATCAGAATCAAAATCTGACAGCACAAGAGTGATCCTGATGATGAAAGATGATGAATGAACCTGATGGGGTGACTTACTAAAAATAGATGCTCCCTCCAAGAATCATGGAGTCCAAACCGGAAGCCGGAAATAAAATCTGAAAGCATCATATAACTCCTCTAAATCCTTTGAGCTCAGTAGAACCATAATTTGACTTACTATAAATAGTAAGTCCCTCAAAAAGGGGCCAAAACCCATAACAGGGTCTTCTAATCACCAGTATTAGTCTACAAGGACCCAATGATAGGCTAATTCCACTAACTCCAATGCTAGCTCAAAATGGGGACATTACATGCATTTAAATTTTAATGTTATAGTTAATAAGTATAACTTAATAGCTAATAATAAATATTAAATATATAACAAAATATATATTAAAACTTTTATTTTAAATATTTAATTATATGTATTATGTAACATTCAAAATGAAAATATATTTATTTTTAATATACGTATTTTCAAGAATCAAAATATATGTATTAAGTATTAACTATTATCAATTATGTAACATTCAATATCAACAAAATATATATGACATATGTAACATTAATTTTATTATTTTACACCAGTAATTTTTCAGAGTTTACTATATAGTGTAAATTTATAATTTTAAATTTATATATATATATCAAATTTCCAAAATAACAATTTGAATTTATAATTTAATTATATCGTAGAGTCTAATTTTTATTCTCAGTTACTTCATAGAGTTAGCTAATCTTTTTATCTCAGACTTAGAGAAGTTCACTGTTTGAAGTTTTGAACACTTCAACTATTAGGTGACAATTGGCTGCCCTTCTGAAAAGTCTGATAACTAATATTTGATCTCAGACTTAGACAACTATTTGGTAGCTGACCTCTTTACAATTTGATTAATTTGATCTCAATTACTTCACTGACTTAGCTAATATTTGATTTCATACTCATAGTTCATAGACTTGGCTAACATTTGATCTCAACTTATCTAATATCTAATTCTTTATCTTTGGGTTTGTAGACTTGCAGTGCTAATTGATAGTAACTGTAAGAAATGGCTGGTGGCAGAAAGAGGGACTCTTTATGGAAACATGGGACACCAGGACCAAATCGGGGAGATGTCAAGTGTAACCATTGCCCTAAGATGATGAGTGGGGGCATAAGCAGACTAAAATATCACCTTGCAAAAATTAAATGTAATGATGTTACACCTTGTGATGGTTGTCCGGAAGAGGCTACAAGGGAGGCTTTGGCAAGCCTTGAAGCATATGCAGAAAATAAAATAGCAAAAAAGAGGACATCAGAGGCCATGGAAGCCCCAATGGGGGATTTTAGTTCTACAGGGTCACAATCTGGTGCAAAGGCTTCTTCTTCCATTGGGCCACGGATACGAGGATCGGGAAATTCAAGCAGCCATATAGTAGACTTTTGGGTTCCACGTAACATTCCTGGTGCTCAACCTAGATTGCAAGGCACTGCATGGAACAAAGAGATGCATGAGAAGACAAGGGTGGTAGTTGCAAGATTTTGGTTCTACAACGATATTCCCTTCAATGCACTATGTAGTCCATATTGGGATCAATTGGTCGCTGCAATGATCGTGTCTGGTAAGGGGTTCAAGCCCCCAATTCATTCTGAGGTGAGTGGGGCATTGTTACAGAATGAGGTCAAAACCATTCATCAACTTGTAGAAGAGCAAAGAAGAGTTTGGCAACAGAGGCTGCACTATTATATCCGATGGGTGGATAGATGACAGGAATAGGATGCTCATCAACTTTCTAGTTGCCTTAGGCGGACAGCTAGTATTTTTGAAATCAGTTGATGCCTCTGATCAAGTGAAAAATGCAGAGAATTTGTGCAACATGTTGGGTGAGGTGGTGGTGGAAATGGGAGTGGGTAATGTCATCCAGATTGTGACTGATAATGCAGCTGCATATTTGGCAGCAGGTAGACTTTTGATGGATAGGCATCCCACATTATTTTGGAGCCCTTGTGCTGCCCATTATCTTGACTTGCTCCTTGAGGACCTAGGGAAACTGAGTTGGGTGGAGAAGGTGGTCGAAGATGGAAGAAATATCACAAAGTACATCTACAATCACACATGGGTCCTGAGTCGTATGAGACAATACACTGATGGTAAGGATCTTATGCGATCAGGGGTCACACGCTTTGCTACTAATTTTCTCAACTTGCAAAGCATATTAGACGCATTGCCCAACCTAAGGCGGATGTTTGTGAGTGAGGAATGGTTGGAGAGTCCTTATGCCAAGAAGCCTGAAGCAGAGAAGGTTGAGAAGGCTGTGTATGATGTTAGATTTGGCAAGCTAATAGAGGAGATCATCAAGGTAAGTTTTTGAACCTTGATTGATGATTTTTTATTTAATTTTCAGATAATGCAATTCTCTGATTTTGGTTAAATTTTTTATGTCTAGGTGTCAAAACCATTGGTGAAGGTTTTTCGAATAGTGGATGGGGATAAAAGCCCCATGAGGTATCTATATGAGGCCATGGATAGGGCCAAAGAGGCCATTCAACACTTGTATAGGTCAAATGAGACCAAATATAGACCCATATGGAACATAATCGATCGTAGGTGGAACCGACAACTCCACCAACATATTCATGCTGCTGCCTACTACTTGAACCCCAAGTTTTACTTCTCCGACACTTTCAAAGTAGATGCAGAGGTTTAAGTTGGCATAGACACATGTATTCGGAGATAGGTTGCTGATTTGGAGGTTCGAGACCTTGTACCTGATGAGTTATAGAGCTACAAGAGGGAAGATGGGCCATTGTTTTCTTCACCTGATTGCAAACGTAGGAGATACACTTTGCATCTAGGTAAACAAGAACACGTGTTTAGTTTTATTATATCATTTATTTTGCTCATTAAGTTTATTAGAATCTTCACCACATTATAAATGGTTTAACTTTTTTTTAATCCTTGCAGATCTGTGGTGGGAATTCCGATTATGGTGCCACAACACCTAATCTTCAAAAGCTTGCCATTCGAATATTATCGCAGCCCTGTAGTGCTTTTGGTTGTGAGTGAAATTGGAGTGTTTTTGAGAACATACATACAAAGAAGCGCAATAGGTTGACTCAGAAGTGCTTGAATGACTTGGTTTATGTGGGGTACAACCTTCAATTGCATGAAAAGAAGGTGCGAGCGCAGGCTTCATATGAAGCACTTGACCTCGATGAGATTGATCCATATGCAACAGATTGGGTTGCTCCTCCTGATGGTGACGATGTGGATGTGGATGTGCGTGTGGATCCTTTCTTGACTGATGATCAGCTAGCTAACTTTGATATGGAGGAAAATGATTGGTATGCAGAAGTGGCAGCACGTGAGGAGGAACATGAGCTTTGTCATGATCCATCAGGGGCTTCTATTGAGGCACCTATTCAGCTCCCTACTGGGGATGGTGCAACTACTTTAGCACCACCCACCCAGCAGCAGCGATCTCTTTTGAGCTTTAGTCGTAGACGCAATTTATGATTTCTACTTCCAGTTTTCATTGACACTGAAACTTGAACCTACTATGTATTCAGAAGTTGTAGTTTCATGGAGTTTGACTTTGATATGTTTTGAACTTATTTTTTTTTAGATGCCGCACTTGTTTTTTGGTATATGATTGTATGTTAATCTGCTAAGTTCTAATTAGTAATTGCTATGTATTTAATTCAAAACTTTGATTCATATATGGTGGATATCTCAAATCAGTATATGCTCTACAAATTTGGTGTATATGTGTGTGTTTTTAAGAATACTTCAAGAAATTATATATTTTCAAATGTTCAATAAAAGTGCCGATTTATTGCCGATTTTTTGGCCGAGTTTTTGGCGATTCCAAGTTTTTCAATTTTTTTGGGTTAGCCGAGTTGTTGCCGAGTCCGAGTTTTTCAACCTTGTTTTGGCAATTCTCCCTCTGACTCTCAATAGTAGGGTTTTCATCTAATTATGTAGTTGGTTCATCAATATTTTTAGGAAGTTTATATGCAACATCTTCCTCAAATTTGACATCTCTACTGATTTCAATAGTTCCCTGTCCTGGAATATAAACTCTGTAGGCTTTAGAGGATTCACTATAACCAATAAATATGCCTTTCTTCGCGGAGGGATCTAGTTTGGACCTCTTTTCTTTAGGAACATGAATATACACAGGATGGCCAAAAATTCTTAAGTGACTTAAATCTGGTTTGTTTCCTCTAAAGGCTTCTTTAGGTGTTATATTTTCTAAGATTGAATGAGGACATCTGTTTTGAATGTATACTGCCGTATTTGAGGCTTTAGCCCAAGATGAAGTGTGAAGATTTTGATCATGCATCATGGCTTTAGCGGCTTCAATGATGGTTATGTTTTTCCTTTTTGCCACTCCATTTTGTTGTGGATTATAAGGTATTGTATACTCCCTCTTAATCCCAACAGAAGTGCAAAATTCTTTAAAGTTTTCAGAAATGTATTCACCCCCATTGTCTGATCTTAGAGTTTTAATTTTCTTCCCTGTTTGATTTTCAACTAATGCTTTAAACTCTTTAAATTTCAGTAATACTTCATTTGATTCTTTGAGCTTTAGAAAATAAATCCAAGTTTTTCTAGAATAGTCATTGACAAAAATCACGTAATACAAAAATCCCCCTAATGAGGATACTAACATTGGCCCACACAAATCAATGTGAATAAGTTCAAGTACAACTTTTGATTTATGTTCACTACATGGAAAAGATCCTTTGTAATTCTTTCCTAAAGCACATCCCTTGCAGGTTCCAACATGTTCAGATTTCAGATTAGGTAAGGCAATCACAATCTTTTCTATGGAGTGTAGGGCACGAAAATGGAGGTGTCCTAGCCTTCTGTGCCAAATTTCATTAGTTTTGGAGAATTCATGATTTAAGGCTAGGTTTTGAGTGTTACAAAGTTTATACAAACTTCCATCTCTAAACCCTATGGTGATTGCATTCTTAAGGTTAGAATTCTTAGGCCAAGATAGAACCTTATCTCCTTGAAAAGTGACTCGATATCCTTGATCTGCTAGACCAAAAATGGAGAGCAAATTTCTCTTGATACCTGGTACAAGTAGCACTATTACCAAATTTTGCCTACAGGCTAAATTAGGCAAAACAACTACGTTTCAATCCAAAAGGTACATTTCAACAAATCCGAATCCATGTTCTTTCAACTTGAAAATACAATAATGTTGAAAGTCATTAATAAACGAGTACATTTTATGAAGAAAAAAGACTTTATTATTCTTTTCTGAAAATGTAACTTTATTTATCAAAATTCTATGAAAATGCTCCACACAAGCCGTGAAACTAGCTAGAAATATTTCAATGCATTTTGACTTCAAATCATGCATGAATATATGTACAAGAGCGGAAAAAGTAAATGTGCACGAAGAAAGGCCAGTCATTGCCTGAATGACTGGCTTGTGTTGGAGTTGACTTTGAATGCTCGCTCCACCAAGGTCCTCTTGATCCTCACTGCCTCGCTGTCCTGTAGCCTGAAAATGTGAGAGAGAATGAGTTAGAACTATGGATAGTTCTAAGCAATGTCTAGGTTTAATTTCATCCATATTTACCCCACATAGTCATTCATCATTTCAAACCAAAATGCAGTTTTTATTTCTAACATGTTTGCTTCTTGTGCAGTGCCAAGTGTCTCTCATTAGCAAGTGGAGCTAAATGTGGCTCCCACAAGGGTTGAGCCCAGCTTTCTAATGAGAGACAAAGATACAAAGAGATATTAGTTTGAGTCAAGCACATTCAACATCAATCAATACGAACAATGAATCTGCCTATACCAGAGTTATTTGAAGAAGTAGTTGATAATCATTCAATAGAGTGGTGTTTCATTGTATTCAGGACACAGTGCAAAGTAATATGGAGAAAGCTACAAGAATCAGAATTTAACAAGATGCCACCAATGTCTAGGCTATTAGAAATGATCTAATTGTGATAGAATATTGCCATGAATTAGAGATATAACCAAAGAATGTCCCAAAAAGCTGAATGCTCAGAAATAATGTCATGGCATTATCAGATGTGATCATCAACCCCACTTTGTATCAGATGCATGGCTGAAGATTGTTAAATATAGAAGGGGTTTTTGAAGTGGTAATTTTCTTATGGGTATTATCTTGCATAGAGCTGAGAGTCAAAATGCAAATGAAAAGAAGCTCACTTCTATTTTCAGCTTGTATATCTGGTGTGCAATTACTGATCCAGCAGATCCAACTATCCTAAGATCTTTATATATATATATATATATATATATATATATATATATAATTATTGCAGGAAATCAGAGTTTGGAGGGGATTTATTTGTCAAGTATTTTTTACCTAGACCTGGATCAATTGATGGTGCAAACATGCAAAATATGGGAGGAGCACAAAGCCCGCAGATACAATGACAAGTTTAGTGTCAGTATTGAGTCATTCAAGTTCTGATTATGCAAGAGAGGCTTTCCTTGTGACATTTTTTGTCCTTGAAATATTTTATGCATGTATCTGTAACTCATTTTGGAAACATAATATATAGTGACTGAACTTTTGGAACAAAACATTATCTGAGTTCTTTTAGTCTTCTTTTCTTTTTGCATATTTGTGTGCACTATAGGTGATTAGTGAATTGTCATTCCATGTTATCTTGTCTCATTTGAGTACCTATTTGCAGGAGTGTATGTTTGTTTGCAAGTTGTAGTTTGTGTTTTGTGTTTTGAAATGATTAAGTGAGAAATCTCTTCTCCTTAATGAGTTCATTCAAAACCTTACTATGAAATATTTTTTTAAGCCTATACAAAAACTTTGTACTTACCCTCAAGTCAGATAGTGAAAGCCAACACTTAGTCATTTATGTTTGTGATTCATATCAGTTTGGTGCATCACCTAGTAAGTAGAAATCTGCATTTCATTTTATTTCTAGTTTTTTTGTTTCCCTTTCCCTTCTAAGTTCTGGTTTAGTTTTGAGTGAAATAGGTGATTATCCAATAGGAACTGGCCTAGAATCCAGAGGTTTCACTTCAGGCTTTGCATATCCCACATGCATAAGTGATTCCCATGTTATGCCAGGTTATTAAACTTTCGAGTTTAATAGGGTGCAATTTTGGTGCGTAACAAGTACATCTTTTAGTAGTAGGGTAACTCCGGTTTTCAATTGTATTGAACAGGTCTCAATTCCTTTCACTGGATAGGTAGAGTTATCCCCTATTGTGATTTCTTCAATTGAGTTTCGTTCAAAAGTTTCGAACTGGTCTCTGAATCCAGTTATGTGTCGAGATGCTCCACTATCAATTTGTAATGTCCCTGTTTTTTCAGGCTCTTGGGATTAGCCTATCATGTGACCCTCGTAGGCTGATGAGGATGGACAGAGGGTCTCTTTGAGTGGACATCTACTTCAGGATTCAGTATGCTTTGGTTTGGCGTCATTCGGACTTCATTTGCTATAGTTTTGCCACGTTTACTACTTATAGTAAGCTTGATGTTGTTCGAGAAGGACCCTTTCTATTTTTGGAAAGTGCATTTGGTCACATGGGGAAATAATAGGTGTGACTCTTGTTTCAGATGACATATTAAAAGGATAAGTATTTTGGGAGTTATTATTATTTTGGTGGCCAAATTATTATTAAATCATTAAATGGCTTATTATAAAGTTATAATTTAACTTTATAATTTCACTTAAGTTGAGGGTTGACTCATCATGGGAAGGGGCCATTTATTTAATTAATTCATGGAAGCCTAAGCCAAGGTATTAATTTCAAGTATTGGAGTAAATGAATTATTAAAAGGAAAAAAGTATATCTTTTATCCAACATTGGTAAAGTTGTGTTTGAGCTCTCACAAGAAAGAATAAAAAGGGACTTGAGATCTCATTTTAAGATATCCATTATTCATTTGATGAAAATTTTATGAAGTTCTTGGCTATGAGAAATGGCTAGGGTTTGAGGACTGATTCCTCTCTTGGCAATTTGAATCATCTCTGTTTGATGATGAATTTTGCAAATTGAATTATGAGAATACAATTCTGATTTTGGAAATTCAATTTGCTGCTGAGGTAGAGCAAATTGAATTAACTTCTCTACTGTGTTTACTGTTATTGAGAAGCTGTTTGAATGTTTGGTCTTCAAGTTGGAGAAAACATCAAATTCTTTGCAAGTTTTGAAGCACTGGATCAAATTTACATGGTATATTTGCAGATTTGTTCTAAGCAAGAGGATTAGGTGAACAGTACAGATTTTATTTGCTGCCATACTATTTTTGATTAGTGCCGTACAGTTAAATTAAGAGCTGGGAGCTGTTATTCGTGTTGAAGCCCTTTCCTTGGCTGCGTTAATGATTTGTAAAGGGCTGCGTTTTATTTTAATGCTGGAGTTACCCACCTAGGAGCTGTGTGACTTCTTCAGGCAGTTGTATCTCCTTTCCTAGGGTGCTGCGTTTCTTTTCTTGAGGGTTGGTTTAATCATTAGCAGCTGGCGTCAATCTTTCCTTAGCTGCATTCCAGTCTTGTGTGGATTCGATAGCAATCAGTTGGATGATAAGGTGCCTTCTAATATGTATATTGTTCATTAATCCTTGCAAGTATTGGAATTGTTATTTGTGAACTTGGAAATACAATAAATTTGCTGCTGTTATTATTTCAGAAATTAATGCAAGTATATAAGCTGAATATAATTGTATACACTTTGAAAATGTTGTATTGAATTTGTTGTTGGTTCAATTACATGAGTTGGAAAATTCATCAAAGTCATATATGTGTTGAAAATACAAAACAACTTGCAATTATTTTGAGAAAAGAGCCAATTTGCAATAGAGAGCCAGCCGGGTTCTTTACACAATTATCCAAGTGTTCTTGTTAGAGTTTAGTTCACTGGATAGGACTAAAAAGAATAGTGAATTTTCAGCTTCCTTGACTTCTGCTATAGAGGTATGAGTTTTCTTTCTTTCTGGACAGTACATGTGAGTGTGTCCAAATTTATCACACTTGTAGCATTGTATTTTAGACATATCTCTCCTCTTGTAGTTTTTTTTAGGATTATTCTTCCCCCTTTTTCGTTTGAAATTTCTTTTCTTTCCTTTATTGTTTTTGTTTGCATGTAGGGCTTGTATTTCTCCTTCTTTATTTGGACTGATCCCTCTTGTAATTAATCTTGATTCTTCCTGAGTGCAGTCATTCTTAAGTTGATCAAATTTAGGTAGTTTGGGCCGTGCACTGATCCCTTGGATAAACGATTCCCAAAAAGTTGGTAATCGTTTAACAGCTATCAAGGATAATTTCTTATTATCTACATGATTTCCAATAGTTGAAAGTTGATCTTTTAATTGCGAGATCCTCATAAAATATGATTTAATTGTTTCCCCTTTATTCATCTTGATATGAAGAAGTTGCTGTTTCATGGCTTTATTGTTGTGCCTTTTCCATATGGTTTTATCTGGTTCATTGTCTGGCATGGTATTCTTTTCTTCCACATATGATTCCAATTCAAGTTCTCGAAAGATGATCATTATTCGAATTCTCCATGATACAAAGTTTGATGCACCTTCGAGTTTGTCTTCAAGTCTGATACCGTTCACCATAGTTGCACTTTTGAATGGATTTTATGTAAGTTAGATTTTGAACAGTAATTTCAATCAAAAATTATTTGAACTCTATCAGTTAGGATCTGATATGATGTTAAGGAATTTAGATCTGAGATAGAGTGCAATTATCACTTTATACTAGATATAAAGATAACACTGATGTAATGCTTTAAGGAAATTCTGTGACAATGTTAATGTTACTAGAATCTATTTAACACTGTGTATTGTGTTTTTGCAGAAGGAGATACTTATTTCTGATATTGCTGGTGGCAATTACATGTACTTGAGATTAATGTTTTCCCAAGCAACGATATCATATTATATATATCTGATCAAGGAGTCACACCCACGTAGGGGCATGACTCTATGTGGCTTATGCCACGTAGGTTCATGACCCTGCGTGAATGCTAACTAATCTAAAAGACCCGATTTAATCTAAAAGACCGGATTCATAACTAATACAAGACACCCGATGACTGTCCAAAGACAAGTGCAATCGGTGCCTAGATAATACGTGCCTGATCATAATACAATAGGTCCTAATATGACATTGCAGACTAATACAAATTCAGACTTAATGATGTGTTACGATCTGTCCTTAACAAATCATTAATAATGTAAATCAAGTTTATTATTTTGTTTAATTTGTTAGAATAAGATGATCAAATAAATAAGTATATATATATATAGTCACACATGATTTATAGTATACTTCAATACGATTGAAGCTACACCATTAACAATAAAGAGTAATGATGGGCTTTTACAAGTCCAAAACACATGCTTTTCAACCCCAAATCGCCACTTTAGCTTTAATGGTTAAAAACGTCTTTTATAAATGCATTTGCATATAAAAATAACACTCTATAACTTAAGTGATTAAATACGCACTTTTTGAGTGCAAATACACATTTTAAAAGACATGTATTTGGCTTGGAAAAAGCCACTTTTTCACTTAAGTTATACATACAGGATTTTAAATATCAATTGCACATGCAATTGGGCTTAAAAAAGCCACCTTTTCACTTAAGCTATAAAACATAATATGTAAATATATTATAACAACTACATTTACACAGTTTTTAAACTTAAATATATGCAATTGCATATAAAAAATCAATTATTGTGACTATGGGACTTAAATTTATTGAAAGTGGGTTTTATAAAAATGACTTGCATGTGGATGATATGCAATGAATGATAAAAACCCTACTTTTATGCACTTAAGTGACCAAATTTAATTAAATTTAACCTATAACTATAGTTTTTAATAAAGTAACATGGAAATAGACTAGAAAAAACCAATTTTCATGAAAACATAAAAAACTATGGTCAAATCAACTCAGATGAGTTGAAATTTAAAAATGGATATCAAAATCCACTTTAGATATTAAAAGTAATTTTATTTCATGTAGTTGACAATAAAAATCCCACTTTTGGAGGATTTTTTAATAAAATGTGCAGTTGGTTTGAAAAACCCCAATTTTTCCTCTATAACTTGAGCTAGACAACTCTGTTTGAGACCTAAGATAGCTCGAAATGAGCGGAATTCTAAGGGCTATTAACCTAAGGGAAAAACAAGATTAAAAACTACTAACAAGAAAGGTAAAAATGAAGAATAAACTTGAAGATTTGCGAAAAACCAAGTGCTTGCAGTCAGAGAAGAAAAACTCGTTCTGACAAGCATTTACAGGGATTAGCTTGACGGAAACCTTCAAAAAGGATGCATGCAACGTGCAAAATAAAGGACAATTCAAGGATGACGAATTATCTTTACAACACATTATCCAATACATCGAAAACGTAGAGGATACACCTACAAATCGATGAGAAAATTGCGTAGGATTGCTCCAATTTTGTGATGTCAAAATTGAGGACAACACAACTCTTGCCTTATGCTGATTTGATTGATAAGCCTGAACTTCTATGAGTTGCCTAGATAGCTCCATCAGGATGATTCTGTTTGTAGGATACCATGGAAGCATATATGGCTCATCATCAAAACAATGAACCCTCATGTAGGTAAATGTTGGCAGCTGTAGAAAAAGCCATCTATATGGATTTATTATTATTAATTAATTAATTTATGTCTATATTGATATTTTATTATTTATTTATTAAAATCTTATGATTTAATGTTTATTTATTATAAAATCCTATTTTAGAAATGGGGACTTTACAGTCCGCCCTTCCCCAAAATTGCTTGTCTTCAAGCAATGCGAACTTTGGGGTGAGTGGTGATTGCTATGCAACTCTGCTATCCAATTTGAATCCAATGGCCCTAAAATGATAATTTAAACTTGAGGTGAGAACTGAAATAAAGTAAATTTGGAGATATTTCATCATAATATTTAATTTAAAATCCTAAGAATAATTCAAAAGATAGAACTTATCTTGATTCACTATAGTACTTTCCTTCTTTGTTAAGTATTGCCTTGTTACATGATGAGTCTTGATGAGTAATCCTAATCATTAGGGAGAGTTCGTAATCAGGTTCCAAGCTCTTTGGGGAGGACTTCCTAGGGCTCTAGTTGCCTTATGGCTATTCTAGAACAATCCTCAAGCTATGTCACCATCTCATTACGACTTTCTCCTCCTAAGGCCTTATGGATATCCTTTACTTGATATATCCATCCTTGTAATCCTTGGGAGAGACTTTATCTCTTCCCAATCCTTATGGGAGAATTTGCAATCAGGTTCTTAAGTCCCTGTTGGAGGAATTCCTGGAGCTCTAGTTATCGCATAATCAAATTAGAATAGTTCTCCAGTTATGATACCATCTCCTCACGATTCCTCTCTTCTTAAGGCCTTATGGATATCCAATATTTGGCATATCTATCCTTGTAATCATTGGGAGAGACTTTAGCGCCTCTAAGGCCTTATGGATACCCTATACTTTGGTGTATGCATCCTTATAACCCTTGGGAGAGACTTTATCTCTTCCCATGCCTTATGGATACCCTGCACTTTGGTGTATCCATCCTTATAATCCTTTGGAGATACTTTATCTCTTCCAAGGCCTTATGGATACCTTGTACTTTGGTGTATCCATACTTATAATCCTTCGGAGAGACTTAATCTCTTCCTAGGCCTTATGGATACCTATGTAGGACGTATCCATTCTTATAATCCTTGGGAGAGACTTTATCCCTTCCTAGGCCTTATGGATGCCCATACAAGGTGTATAGATCCTTAGAATTCCTGGGAGAGACTTTATCTCTTGTTAGGCCTTAAGAGGTGTGTGATCTCTGCCTTGATTTCACGCAAGGAATTGAGAATATCTTGAGAATGAATAATAAGTACAATTTTATTATTTGCATTAATAGTTTTTCTGTTACTTGTTTCATTACCAATTCTCATTCCCTGGTCCGATATTAAACTCTTTATTCGTTTAGCCTTGATCACAAGTCTTACCTGCTGTTTCTGATACAAAACTTTATTCGATATTATTCCCAACTAATTGGAAACGAATGTAATGGGCTGCCTGGGTGTGCTTGGTACTTAAATTTTTGTTTCTTTGTGTTTGGTTTTGAAATGCTAAGTGTAACTTCCAGATTTTTCTTATTTTAAAAAACAATATATAACAAGCTTGCAATATAACAAATATAGAGATACAATACATACAAAAACTCGTTCAGCCTTTATTGGATTTGATTTTCAAGTATCACAAATTGACAATAATAATGTAGCAGACCTGGTTATGTTCTTAATACAAATAAATGTTATGCAGACCTGTTGCAGTGTTTACAGCCTGATTTGGAAGAACACAAACATATATTTGGTGTCACACTACACTCCCAAACCCTTTGAACTGCTCCAGCTCTGTCCAGTCTTCATCAACAAGAATAAAGGACCAGATTGGTATCTCAGAAACACATGAAATGTAGACTTTTTATCTTTCCAGGCAGTCAGCTGCCTGTAGTAGCTACAACAGTAAACATCCACTAAATGCAAGTATAGACGACCACCAAAATGTAGATATAAACTCCCTAAAACTCCATGCGCAGTTTCAGTAGTCATATATTTGTTCCGCAATAAAGTATAGCCTCAATGTAGGGTTCTCTGCTAGCAACGAAGGAGCTATGAACAACACCTCCACAAACAATACTCCAATTTATCTCCAGCACTCTCCTTTGCTCTAAATATGAAACAATCTCTCTACCAGTGAATAACTCATGATAATTATTTAATACCTGAATGCAAACTCGAAACTTCAGATTGTCTTTTGAAACTCAATAGAAATCCTGCTGACTGTATCGTCCAACAGCGAAGAGAATGTTAACGAAGATGGTTTTCGTCCTCCAAGCCCAAGAATATCAATTCACCAAATAATCTCATAAGTTTCATTTATTTCCAAGCATGCTGAAAGAAGGCGTTTCCATCTCTTTTATGGTGCTTTCTAAGAGCTCAACCACTCACCTTGACAATGTGGGATAAACAAAATCACATTTTTGCCCTTTCCTATAATTTCAGAATTTCAGAATTTTTGCTTTTTTGCCCCTATTTTCTTGCGGCTTCTTTTTCAGCCCCTATTTTATCGCGATTACTTTTTCTATAATATTTCCATGCCATGTCATATGACTTTCCTTCAACTTAAGTCTCCAAACACTTTTTTTAAGTTTCCAATGTATCATAAAATAAAGGGGACCATTTAATTTAAATATTTCTCACATAACTATAGTCTAGCATTTATAAAGTTAAATAATTAAATTTAACTTTTTAAAATAACTTTATTAACGCATAATAATTCATATCAATGATAAATAAATGATCTTGTTGATATTAAACAATTTACCATTGACAAGCCACTGCAACAGAAGTTCCACATACCCATAATGACTTACTATAAATAGTAAGTGCGCCCAAAATTGCTTCAGATCAGCTTGGAATGAACTGCCACCAAAACTACCTAGGCCAAATGGCCTCAAAGTCCTTTAAATGTCCTAGTTAGCCTATGACACCATGGGGAAATAGGCTAATGACAATATCCTACAACTTGTGCTAGAAATGGGACATCATAGTCCGCCCTTCCCAAAGATTGCTTGTCCTCAAGAAAGCCAATGCAATACAGAATCAACTGACTGATCCATACTGAAACAAGGAATAATCCCAAGGTCCCAAGTCAACCTAGGAAAACTGCAACACCATCTATTGTAGGCACTATCTTGCAAAGTGCCCAAACCGGAGAATTCCCGCCAATCTCCAGCAAGAAGAGCACTCAAGTATTGCATAAACATAGTCATCTCCTCAAGAAACTTGTTGATGTCAGTTTTCTACCACTACATAACATATAGCAATTCAAATACTTGATACGGCATACCAAACACTCAACCCTCTCTTGAAAAGTATACGAGGATACTCCAAGGTTCCTTACACCTGTGGATACTAACTCAGTTATATAAATGTGATTTGTTGGTAATCACTTCGGCGGGCTTACGTTGTTCACTTGAAAGATGTCAAATTCTTGCTATGATGAGATTTAGCTTTGCAATGTATACTCAATTGATTTTCTAATTTATATCACTTCCAACTTTGCTCTTCAAACTTCAACTTCTAAACTACTTCTTGCTTTACTACTACTCCTATAGAATGGAAAGATTGGCAAATGGATGGGGATCAACCTAATGAAAGCTTGCCAGCGGCGTTACCTCCATAAATGCAATGATTCAAGGGGAATACGACTAGATTACCACACAAGGCTCCTTAACAAGCCGCTAAGGTGCTAGTGGCCTAGTATATAGATCCCTATCAAACATTTACCAATATCACCATACAACTAGCCATCTACTTCTATTCTTACTTTAACACTTTGAAATGAAATCCTATTTTAATTTGAGAGATGAGAAGAAACATGCAAACACCAAAATGATCATGTATATCCACCATGCAAACCACAACAATGAATAGAGAACAATTTTGATAGTATTCTGGCAACAATTCTCCAACATAACCCTTTTTACAAGTGAGAACAAATGGCCTTATATAGAGGCTCAAAATTACGAGTGGCCAAGATTAAGGGGCAAAATCAAGGGCCAAGATTAAACCCTACAAACCCTAATTAGGGTTACCATATTTCAACCAATTACATGAGGGCACCAACTTTGTGGGCCAATGAGAAAATTACAATAATTTGTCAACCAATGAGAACATAGGACACTTGGCATGATTTGATTGCATGCACATGAAATTGCCACCTCATCAACCTTATCTAATAAATTTATTTAGTCCTTGAGATGAAGTGAAGCCTTGGATGCTTGAGCTTGTCCTTAGAAACTTTCTCATCACCACTTGAATTTGCTTGTACTTGATGTCCTGACCTTGAAAGGGTGAGGTCTCCATGCACTTGGGGTAATCTTGCCTTAGCCTCGGTGGCTTGCCTGGATGTGAACCTTCTTTGCAATTTGAGAGCCTTGCTCTTGGCCACCACTTTGAAATTGAACTTGACCCCATCAACCTATCTTCTCGCTTTCACCTTCATTATTCTTGCCTTCTCCAACCTTCATGGCCTTCATAGTTTCTTCAACCTATCTCCCAATTGTAACCAAACTAGCCTGCACCAATAGCCAAGCCCTGCCTAGCTATACCATGTCCACTACTGGAGTATACTGAACTCTTCCTTATAAAACTCTTCCCTACTGATCCTCTTTGCCATAGAGGACTGGCCTCTCTCAACCTATCCCTCAGTTGTATCATGTCAATGGTACCGATGTTAGTGTCTCGGACTTGCTTTAGTCTCAAGAAGAAAATGGTCTTGGGCATCATAACTTCCTCGTCAGCTATTTTGGTATTAGTCCCTTTGGATTGTTGCTTGTACTATCATCCGCCATGGAGTGATTCATAGCAAGCAAGAAGAGGGGAAAAATCCAATCACAACGATTGAGTAATCAACTTAAAGAACCAACTCACTCTCTCAACGGAGCTTGTCTCCGACACCCAAACAAACAAGTAACCAAAGAAATGATAACAATTAAGGAGAAAAGGCTAAAAGACTCCACTAAAACACAATTTTTCAATTAAAATCTGAGATCCTCTATGCAAATTCACAAGCCTCACACTCAGAATTCATCTTTAAAACCACGCCTCTCAACACATTAGCTCATATACAAACATGGCCAAGCCTACAAACACATCAAATTCATCCCCCAAATACAAATCAAACTCTCCTTAAACTTCTCAAATTTGAATTCTGCTATCATCCTTCACATAGACCAGATCTGATCCTCCTTCAAGTTCGGGCCTGCCAAGGACAAACTTGATCCTCCCTTCACCTTTACTTATCTCTCTTCATCCAACTAGGCCTGCTGTCCTAGGGCCTTCTCAACCAAATCAGGCCTCTACTCCCATGAAGAATATCGCAAGTCTACAAGGGCCTGCTATACTGATTTTTGAACCTCCACAAGGCCAATTTCAGGCCTGCCAAAGCCTGCCACATACACTGATTTTCGGGAGCCCTTGGGACTGAATTTGGGCCTGCCAGCCCTGGAACTCGCATGTGCTAGGGCCTGAGACCGCTGTCTTCCTTAAGTTCGCACCCCTGCTTCTCCAAACTGCCGTCTGCTCCCTACTAACTCGGGACTGCTTGCCAATGGAATTCAGACCTCCTTTCACACACTGATTTTCGGATGCCCTAGACTGCTGGATGCCAATCTCGGCCTTGACTGCCCTAGATTCGGGACTGCTTGCCAGTTCGCACCTTAGAAGAGCAGATCGCATTTGGTGTTTGAGTGTGGGGAGAGAGTGGAGACCCCCTCTCTATATAGGCGGCCTGGGGAGGCATTTTAAGGGCCGACCCTCCTGTTGGAGAAAAAACAAAAAATAAATTAATAAATGCCTGAATTAGAGGGACGACTTAGGCTAGATAATAAAATATATTAAAAAACAATTAATTTTCTCTTAGAAAATTTCGAAATCACCAACAATTAATTGATTTTTTATTTAATTTTTCAATGCAATCTGATTTTTTAATTTTCTAAATTAAATCTAAGCCTAAAAATGATATATAATTAATGTTTGAAAATCGATTTTTAATAACCAAGGTTATTTTCTTTTTTCTTTTTTAAGTAAGAATCGATATATCTAGGCTTAGAATTTAATTTTTTTAATCCCAAATTTCATTTTAATGCCAATTGATGAATTATCCAATTTAATCCCTTTTGATGATCGAAATTGTAATCAATTCTAACCCAATTAATTGTTTTCAAAGCAATTTCCAAATTGACAAGTCCAAATTTTCGAAGATCAATAATAAAAATGCCAAGAATATGAAATTGAATTGCACAAAAATGACATCATTAGCCCAAAATCGAAATTGAGGGTTGGAGATAAGTTCAGATTAACATGAAATCATCGTTTAGCAAGTAAATTCCGTTTCAAGCAATTCAATCCATCGACAACATTTATCAAAATCTGACAAAAATCACCAAGGCTCGTACAATCGAAAACAGGAAGAAGGCCAAGTTGAAATCGAAAATGGGGGTGCCCAAAATTTGGGGCGATGTGTGAAAACCTCACAACATGTAGCATCAACCCAAAGAAATGTTCCTGAACATTTCAAGAATAAAGTAACTTAGAACAAAAATCTCAGGATGACCTATCCGTAAATCTACTTAAGGACAAGTACTCAACCCGGGAAAGAACTCTCAAGTTGAACCTAAGCACCATGACCATAAGTCACTCACGTGTGTGCAAGTGATTTATTTCCCGCTCGACAAGAACTTGATACTCTCTCTGATCCATTAAACTTAGCTATTATAATATCCTTACTTCAAAAGCATCCTGGATAGAGCCCCGCTGCTAGTCAGGCGTCTATAGCCCCGACGGAGTTATCGCTGTGGCACCACAATCACGGTTCTACCTTTAGTGACTACTTAGTAGCACCGGTAGAGATGATTGCACGTCCTCAAAAGCCAATTTTCATATTTATTTTCGTTTTGATATTGCTTTTCATCTTTCATTTTTCATTTTTTTGCACTTTTCCTTTTCATGATATTTCTTTCTTTTCTCTTTCCAATCTTTTGTTTGGCTTGCAGGCAATGAAGCCCGTGGAGGGTTTGGAAGACCACAGTGGTGCTGAAGCAGGTGTATGATTTTCACTAAGTCCAACTTTTCACTTCGAAACATCAAGAACTCGGAGCAATTAAGTGAGTATAGTGTTGTAACCATGTCAAGGTAACTCAAGAACCTCTATCGAGTCTGACCCAAATTTAGTACAAGTCTTACCATAGACTAACGACTAAGCACATCCTAAAATCTCCGAACCTTGTCAAATGTATTCAAGAAATGAACAAGATTGACTCTAGGTTCTAACACCAAAAGTGCAAAAATCCACACACCTCGCCCACGAGTGATAACATGGACCCCCTTTGCACTTGCAAAGCTCCAAGACCAAAACTGCTCAACCGACTGAGGGAAGCTAAAAGGTTTCAAGTCAAATGACTTGATTCAAATTAAACTCGAGCTCCCTCAAAACACCTAAGCTAACCAACTGAAAGGAAACTTACTCTAACCCACTGGAAAGAAACCTACTCTAAACAACTGAAAGGAAACCTAATCTAAGCCAAACATGAAAGCAAACTAAACTACTCTCCTGAACCAAATGGTCTAAGACAAACCTACCCTAACTATGTACAAGACTCTAAAGGGACAACACTAACCGATCTAATAGATACACTGGATCTAACATGGTTTCTCAGGATGTTCAAAAGTAACAAGGTTTGGGTGATAGTTCTCAATCTCGCAAACTCATCCTTGTACTCTGAAATTTTTTTTGTTACCTCCAACTCAAACTCAAGAAAATTATCATGAAAATTCAACAATTGAGGCAACTCATAGGGTCCATGATCAATCCAAATACAAGTTGTTTTTCCAAAATTTCCATAATCAAAATAAAAACTTTTAAACCTTTCATCCTTAAGAGCAGGGAAAGAAACAACCTGGTATGCTTCATGTGGTAACTCTTGTTCAAACCTCAGTTGATCATCTACAGCTTCAGGAGGTCGCAACTGGTGATGGATCTTCCCTCTGACATCTACATCGAACTCACTGGTAGTCAAGGCATGACCAATCTTGAAATCAAGCTCATGAAATATCATCTTTGGGGGCTTGTCCTTGTGAAACATGAACCATGCATCCTTGTTAATCTCCTCAAGTGTATCCTCAAAAATCAAGGATTCCATGATGTTCTCCCCATCAAATATCTCTCCAAGTTGCTCGAACACAATATCCAACTGTAGCATCAACCCAAACTGTTCTTTGTTTTCCTTTTCCATGAGAGCAACTTGATCACCACCTAACAATCCGTGCATATGCTCACCACTAAGAGCTTCATCATCTAGCATGTAATTTCCATTTGAACTCTCTTTAGGAAAATCTTGCAATTCTTTATATAGACTCTCACCAAACATAGCACCTTCAAGACTGATAGGAGAATCATCATACATCTTTGTGAGTTGCCCATCAACTTCCATTTCAAGTGGTAAAATTTTTGGAGGTCGAAGTTGATGGTGAATCATGCCACTTGCAATGACTTGATCACCTTGAAAGGCTTTGGGCAATGACCCCTTTTGTATTTCTTCCATAAGATCCTTAAGCATCTCCCCAAAGAATATGGTGGTAATGATGTCCTGGCATGCTTTATCAAACTTTTCCTCATACCTTGATTCATTTGTAGTAACTTGCAATTCTTTGTTCAACTTGTCCACTTGATTGCTTCTTTCATGAAGGGTGCTAGAGACTTCTTCCAGCTCATCCTCAAGAATATGACTTTGTAGCATGAGGGAAAGTTCACCAAGGATCACCTCTTCAAACTTGTTATGATCTTCTTCTAGCTTTTTACCCCCATGGGTTTCCAAATGCTTATCTTTACTTGCTATCATTTCTCTTCCTCGAATGTATTCTATTGCTTCCTTGATTTCATTCTTAACACCTTCCTCCTGAGGAGTAAAGTGTGAAGGTTCCTCCCCTTGGTTATCTTGAACATTAGAATCAACCATATCATCCTGATGCATCTCATCCTCTTCATTTTTTGGTGCCCAACTTAAAAGCTGAAAGAAATCCTTACCACCTCCCACTGATATTTCCTCATACCAACCCAATTGAAACTTGACCAAGTCAATGGTGTCTTGACAAGATGGGCAAGTAGATTCTGAATGTGAGAGACTATGTACACTGCACCAAGAACTTCTTCCATATATGTTTTTTGGTTCTCTATTGATATCTTCTTTGAAATCAAGAAAATCTTCCTCTGAATTGACAAGGACCGCAGGCTCATGTATTTGTGAAAAAGAAAATTTTCCTCTTAATGCCAAGTCCACTCTCAAGAGAAACACCAAACAATTCATTTCCTCATGATCTGTAGTACCATGTATCCTACACTTTCCTGATGCTGCAAGTTGAGACAAATCCCATGGAGGTAACCTCTTGTTCAAATCAAACCAAATGGGAAGAACGTCCACCTATCTGTCCATTGAGAAACCTTTATTTTTTTATTTTTTTATTTTTTTGGATTTTTTGAACTTTTAAAAGATCTCTCACATCTCAAATCTAACTTGAAAGCTCACTATTGTTGACAACCTCATCTATGGACCTTGTTGCTTTTCTTCTTTGCCAACAATGCTCTGAATTTCCAAGAATGAACTCTGTTCATGGCCCTCCTTCTAGCGCCAAATAATGTTGATGTCAGTTTTGTACCACTACATAACATATAGCAATTCAAATACTTGATACGGCATACCAAACGCTCAACCCTCTCTTGAAAAGTATATAAGGATACTCCAAGGTTCCTTACACCTGTGGATACTAACTTAGTTATATAAATGTGATTTGCTGGTAATCACTTTGGCGGGCTTACGTTGTTCACTTGAAAGATGTCAAATTCTTGCTATGATGAGATTTAGCTTTGCAATGTATACTCAATTGATTTTCTAATTTATATCACTTCCAACTTTGCTCTTCAAACTTCAACTTCTAAACTACTTGCTTTACTACTACTCCTATAGAATGGAAAGATTGGCAAATGGATGGGGATCAACCTAATGAAAGCTTGCCAGCGGCGTTACCTCCATAGATGCAATGATTCAAGGGGAATACGACTAGATTACCACACAAGGCTCCTTAACAAGCTGCTAAGGTGCTAGTGGCCTAGTATATAGATCCCTATCAAACATTTACCAATATCACCATACAACTAGCCATCTACTTCTATTCTTACTTTAACACTTTGAAATGAAATCCTATTTTAATTTGAGAGATGAGAAGAAACATGCAATACACCAAAATGATCATGTATATCCATCATGCAAACCACAACAATGAATAGAGAACAATTTTGATAGTATTCTGGCAACAATTCTCCACCATAACCCTTTTTACAAATGAGAACAAATGGCCTTATATAGAGGCTCAAAATTACAACGAGTGGCCAAGATTAAGGGGCAAAATCAAGGGCCAAGATTAAACCCTACAAACCCTAATTAGGGTTACCATATTTCAACCAATTACATGAGGGCACCAACTTTGTGGGCCAATGAGAAAATTACAATAATTTGTCAACCAATGAGAACATAGGACACTTGGCATGATTTGATTGCATGCACATGAAATTGCCACCTCATCAACCTTATTTAATAAATTTATTTAGTCTTTGAGATGAAGTGAAGCCTTGGATGCTTGAGCTTGTCCTTAGAAACTTTCTCATCACCACTTGAATTTGCTTGTACTTGATGTCCTGACCTTGAAAGGGTGAGGTCTCCATGCACTTGGGGTAATCTTGCCTTAGCCTCGGTGGCTTGCCTGGATGTGAACCTTCTTTGCTATTTGAGAGACTTGCTCTTGGCCACCACCTTGAAATTGAACTTGACCCCATCAACCTATCTTCTCACTTTCACCTTCATTATTCTTGCCTTCTCCAACCTTCATGGCCTTCATAGTTTCTTCAACCTATCTCCCAATTGTAACCAAACTAGCTTGCACCAATAGCCAAGCCCTACCTAGCTATACCATGTCCACTACTGGAGTATACTGAACTCTTCCTTATACAACTCTTCCCTACTGATCCTCTCTGCCATAGAGGACTGGCCTCTCTCAACCTATCCCTCAATTATATCATGTCAATGGTACCGATGTTAGTGTCTCGGACTTGCTTTAGTCTCAAGAAGAAAATGGTCTTGGGCATCATAACTTCCTCGTCAGCTATTTTGGTATTAGTCCCTTTGGATTCTTGCTTGTACTAGCATCCGCTACGGAGTGATTCATAGCAAGCAGGAAGAGGGGAAAAATCCAATCACAAGGATTGAGTAATTAGCTTAAAGAACCTACTCACTCTCTCAACGGAGCTTGTCTCCAACACCCAAACAAACAAGTAACCAAAGAAATAATAACAATTAAGGAGAAAAGGCTAAAAGACTCCACTAAAACACAATTTTTCAATTAAAATCTGAGATCCTCTATGCAAATTCACAAGCCTCACACTCAGAATTCATCTTTAAAACCACGCCTCTCAACACATTAGCTCATATACAAACATGGCCAAGCCTACAAACACATCAAATTCATCCCCCAAATACAAATCAAACTCTCCTTAAACTTCTTAAATTTGAATTCTGCTATCATCCTTCACATAGACCAGATCTGATCCTCCTTCAAGTTCGGGCCTGCCAAGGACAAACTTGATCCTCCCTTCACCTTTACTTATCTCTCTTCATCCAACTAGGCCTGCTGTCCTAGGGCCTTCTCAACCAAATCAGGCCTCTACTCCCATGAAGAATATCGCAAGTCTACAAGGGCCTGCTATACTGATTTTTGAACCTCCACAAGGCCAATTTCAGGCCTGCCAAAGCCTGCCACATACACTGATTTTCGGGAGCCCTTGGGACTGAATTTGGGCCTGCCAGCCCTGGAACTCGCATGTGCTAGGGCCTGAGACCGCTGTCTTCCTTAAGTTCGCACCCCTGCTTCTCCAAACTGCCGTCTGCTCCCTACTAACTCGGGACTGCTTGCCAATGGAATTCAGACCTCCTTTCACACACTGATTTTCGGATGCCCTAGACTGCTGGATGCCAATCTCGGCCTTGACTGCCCTAGATTCGGGACTGCTTGCCAGTTCGCACCTTAGAAGAGCAGATCGCATTTGGTGTTTGAGTGTGGGGAGAGAGTGGAGACCCCCTCTCTATATAGGCGGCCTGGGGAGGCATTTTAAGGGCCGACCCTCCTGTTGGAGAAAAAACAAAAAATAAATTAATAAATGCCTGAATTAGAGGGACGACTTAGGCTAGATAATAAAATATATTAAAAAACAATTAATTTTCTCTTAGAAAATTTCGAAATTACCAACAATTAATTGATTTTTTATTTAATTTTTCAATGCAATCTGATTTTTTAATTTTCTAAATTAAATCTAAGCCTAAAAATGATATATAATTAATGTTTGAAAATCGATTTTTAATAACCAAGGTTATTTTCTTTTTTCTTTTTTAAATAAAAATCGATATATCTAGGCTTAGAATTTAATTTATTTAATCCCAAATTTCATTTTAATGCCAATTGATGAATTAGCCAATCTAATCCCTTTTGATGATCGAAATTGTAATCAATTCTAACCCAATTAATTGTTTTCAAAGCAATTTCCAAATTGACAAGCCCAAATTTTCGAAGATCAATAAGAAAAATGCCAAGAATATGAAATTGAATTGCACAAAAATGACATCATTAGCCCAAAATCGAAATTGAGGGTTGGAGAGAAGTTCAGATTAACATGAAATCATCGTTTAGCAAGTAAATTCCGTTTCAAGCAATTCAATCCATCGACAACATTTATCAAAATCTGACAAAAATCACCAAGGCTCGGACAATCGAAAAAGAAGGCCAAGTTGAAATTGAAAATGGGGGTTCCCAAAATTTTGGGCGATGTGTGAAAACCTCACAACAAAACTGCTCTTCAAAAGTACCAAATTGAAAATACATAGGGGTGATTCTGTGATGTCAAAATAAATTGTCACATTCCTATCAACTGTTGAGCTGTTAACCAAAGCGATTTCAAGGTTTTGAATCGAACTTAGAACATTACCACGACACTGACATTGGGGTACTCTGATCATAACTAATAAACCAACATTTTCAAACTGCACTCTCCTCTCCTAGAACCCCATAAAGAAAGCATCATCAAAACCAAAATTGAATTCCCTAAAAGAAGGTAACTTAGAAAAAACCACATAAGCAAACTCACTACCATTCAGGATCCTAGGCAATAGAATCAACACCATGCTCAACCCTCTAACATAATCCCGAACATCACTCCTTGTGACATCGCGAAAATGAATATCAATGACTGTTACAACTATGGTATTTGTCAACCAAGTAATGCCTCTCCTATCGCCAACTGAAAACATACCATTGACACTTAATCTCCTTGTTTCAAAGGAAGGACCCGAAATATACTAGCTAACCCATCTCACTGTGATCAACCAATCATCATCTGAAAGATTGCCAACTAACACAATGAAATAACTGCAGTGTCCCAAACTATCCCAAGAGAAATTAGTGAATAAGAAAACTATGCCCAATGAATCTCCCATAACTAGTTGTATTGAAAATTGGAAGTGTTCAAAGCCAAACTGTCCCAATACTGAAGTTGGCATCAATAGTGTGAGAAAACTAAGATACCAGTGATCGATTATAAAACTTACGGAATACAAAGGAGTCATGCAAATGGAAGTAGCTGAAAAACCATCTCCAATGAGAAAGTTTCCACTACCATCAATCCTCAACCATGTACTAATCATCTATTGGACTGGAAATGCATACAAACTCACATGCATGCCAAGAACTGTAGTCTTGTGGGCGCTGATTGGAAGGTGAACAAAGGAACCAACACTAAAATTTTGCCCACAACTGCAATATTGAATCGACATCTCACTGCTAGAAATTGCATCTGGGTCCCAAATCGTGTGATAAACCCTACTCCCGTCACTAAAATCAAGAAAAACTTCATCATCCAACTCGAAGAATGGATTGTCAAAAGTCATATCAGCATCTAAATCCAACAAGGGATTATCAATCACCTGATTACTATCATAATCCTTATGCTCCACCCAAATATTTTGCTGCTCCACAATCACCTTTTCTGATCTTATGGGACATCACCTTTTCTGATCTTATGGGACAAAGAGCAAGATCATACTCCTCTTGAATGCAATCAAGCTCCTCCATTACCCCACTGATCTCCTTGGCCATTTTTTAATTATCTTCTCTGAAATGTTTGGTCTTATAAAGATGATCATTTGCTTCAAGAAGTGCCTCTTGGACATTCTCCAAAGTCCAAACCAAGCCTAGTGGAATCAAGCTCAATGGTGAGCTCACTAACCTCTCCCCTCAAGTGCTTAGTCAAAGACAAAGTCTCATTTGTAAATTTGGTGGCAACATCCCTATCATGCATTAGGTGTAAGTAAGCTATTTTGATTTCTTCCACAGAGTTCTTCATTGCTTGCAAATCAGTAAGTGAAATATTAAGCTCATTTAGTCCTCTCGATACATTGTGGATTATGTTTTCAACTTGCCTATGTGAGCCATCCAAACTCGATAAAACTTGCACTTCATTTTTAATGGATACCAAGAATTGTCTTTTCCAATCATGATCACACAAAGGTGAAGAACTTATGTTATGTAATCAAGGAAGTTTGTCATCAAGTTCTAGAATAAATAAATATTTCCAAATCTTGCGCCTTATGCACTGAGTTGATAATTATATTGTGCGTCTATTTAATATTTGCATTCAATATCAAAATACCTTCAGGAAGAACTATTGTAGGATTGCACAAGAGATTGTATGACCACACGGTGAAGGGAAGAGCGGGAGCCGTACGGAGTCATACTGTATGAAGGGTGCGAGTCCAGTGACCGTACGGTCATATTTCCATTGTACGGGTGAACACGGAGTGCAGCGGAGGCATGACCATATGGTCATTGCCTTATGTAGGCTGATGCTATCGTACGGTTGAAAGACCATTATTGTATGGGCCTCAGTAAGACCATATGGGCTTTGTGTGGGCCACAAAGTCAACACCATATGAGTTGCTTACTACCGTATGGTGTAAAGGAGTTGTCGTATGATCAAGGTGCACAAAGGGAGGCTGTATGAGAGTGTTGCCGATAGAGGTAATACTACTTGGATAGTATAGTGGTATCAGAGCCAGTGATTCTGCCAAACTGTCGGATAGTGGATGTAGAATGAGCTTGGAGTGTCCACCAAAAGGAGGTACCGTTTTGCGAACTAAATGGGGGAACCTAACGCTGAAATCACGACATTGTTAAGAGAACTATCTAGAATCCAAACTCAGCTCAATGAAGCCATGGTTAGAGGGGAACAATGACAACAACTCATGGAGGAGACACTGCGAAAATTGGCAGAGGGTAGAACAAATGGAGAACACAATGGACATAGTGATAATTCCGTCATGGAAAGGTCGAACACACAATGCTTGCGTTCTCGACCGTTGATGCTGACATCTCCCCAAAGAACAGAATCACTTCGCAGAGAACAAGAGGAAATGCAAGAGCAGTTGAGACAAGATTGGAGGGATGCGAATCTTGAGGGAAATATATCCTTCAAGGATTATATAGATCTTGGAATGAAATACTTACACGACAAGAGTTGTGGTTACTACAACGGTGACATCAAACAGAAGATAATAAAGATAAATTTATCATGCTTTGATTGGGCTGGGACCATATCAGCACGAGCATGGGTATAGAAAGTAGATACCTACTTCTAGCTTAACCTGATGCTTGAGGATGAGGCAATCAAATTTGTAGTGCTTCACCTGGAAGGAGTCGCTCATGAATGGTGGGATCATGGGATGGTCACCCTCGGCCACGATCAAGTATTTTCATATGTCGAATTCACGGAGAGGCTTTGTGAAGAGCCTATCTGGCTCCCTCTAGATCAATATACTAAATTTGATATAATTTGCAAATGTCTCACTCAAATTGTTGGATCATGAAACAATAACATGAAATTTCCACCATTTCCAGATATACCAAGCAAAATAAATTGAATATCCTTGATAACATTAACTAATTTTATTCTCATTACAAAATATAATCAGATATTTATGCATTATAGGAATTAGAGCACCTGAAAATATTCGCCACCTTTGCAAATGCTAAGTTCATCCAATTAAACACCTTGCTACAGCCGTAAATGCTTGACGTTTCCTGCTGTTGAATTCACGTGACTGCTGTAGGAGGTGCGACTGAAACCAGTATACATCTGCAAGCCTTTGCCAGCCTCTAAACGGCTCCCCAATGCAACCGCAAACACAAGGAAGGGAATGGTGGGCTGTCAATCCTTGACGCCGCCTGCAGAAACTTCCACTGCTAACGCATGGAAGAGAGAATATGCAGGGAGTATTCTCGGGGTCTCAAACTACAAAAACGACTCCCTTATTTGCCATGACTACAGGGTATCGGCTCCCTAGATTTGCCGTAACAACAAGATAGTGAGGGCGTGACTTATCACTCCTCACGCAGCATACAAAAAACGTCCACAACAGATATGTGGGACACGTCCAGCTCCAAGAAATTGATTATATATCGCAGCTTTGATACTTGGCTAAATCCTCCAACTTCCGAATAACCAGTATGTAGATAATTTGAAATAACTTGTGAACCAATCACTTGCCAGAGAAATTAACTTAACACAAACCGGTTTACCTCAGCACTGGTAATAATTAATGATCGCAGAGTCAGAATTAAATGCTTCAGAACAATAGCTGAGAAATTCACCATTCACTGGTAATGGCTCAAATCCCAAGATGAGGAATCAGTCCTCGAAACCCTAGCCAAGGTTGTATTCTTCACAAACTTCAATAAAATAATGATTGCATAAAAGATAACAAAAGTGCTTTTTCGAGTAGAATATATAGGCTTTTTGGAAAAAGCACTTTATTAATATTTTCACTTAATTGGCTTTTAAAAATAACCCCACTTTATAACATAAAGTTATAAAGTTATAAGTTATTAAATTAAATCAAAATAATTTAATTTAATAACACATTTAAAATAATAGCCACTTGTCGTAAATTTTGTTTTCGTAAAATTTATGTCAACTATACAAAAATTTAATCATAATTTCGATTATATTAAATTTGGTTTTTAAAACTCTAAGTATCTTTATTAAATAAATAAATTTATTTATTTATTTAAAGGTTTAAAGTTGTTTAATGTTTATTTTTAATTTTTTTAATTTAATTTTATTGTTGATTAGTCTTTAATAATATATTAATGGTATATTATTAAAACTCCTAAGTTACCTCTTGGTCGGACCTTTTAAAGGTCATTACACTTTATTCTACATACAATTATGAAGTGCGAAATACATTAAAAATAAAAACTCCCGCTAAATGCACTATATCGGACTTTTTGATTGACATTGCATTTTATATGCAATGACATTTAAAATGTTTTACACATTAAAATGTCCGTCATCGGGAAAAAGAGGAGTCGGGGGTTTTCATTGATATTGTATTTTACATCAGTGTTATATGCAATGAAAACTCCGCATCAAGTCAATACGCTGAGCTTCACTTCCGTGCCGGATGTGGAGGAGAAAACGCGTAGTTTAGTTGCCAGAACACTGAACTTCCATTAATCGAAGTCCAAGTTCATGTTGAAGTGTCGTTAAGTCTACATTTGTATTCAGCATGATGTTGAAGACGTTTTTCCAATGCCGGTTTGTGTTTTAACTCCTGCAAACACCTACAAATCGCGAATAAGCATTGTGGAGTCACGTTTTTGGTTTTTCTTCAAACTTTTGTTCTTCAAAATAGGTATATCTTCCATTTTAATGATATTTTTATTGGTCGTTTTTCTCAAAAATGGCTTATATCTGCACTTTTAATGGTCGTTTTTGTGGAAAACATGTTTTTCTTGTATATTCAGGGACGTTTTTAGTCAAAAACGTGATACATTTGCAATGTTTTTTGTATTTTTAATGGTCGTTTTTGATAAAAACGTGGCTGTATGTGGTCTTTTTATTGTTACTTTTAGCTTTTAAATGTACATTTTTGCTTTCCCATAGGTTTTGATATCTTATGCTGGGAATTTTCTGAGTTCCTTTTTCATATTCAGCTGCTCCTAGGGTTTTCTGTATGTGAGCTTTATCAAAAACGGGATTTGTTTTTTATTTCAAGTCTTTTGTTTTTGTTATTTGATTTTGGCTGAGAGCACACATAAATAAATTCCTTCCAGCTTGCAGCTTGCATTCAGCATGATGATCGAAAATATTTTCAATGCATATGCCATCATTTCAAAATAATGTTGAGAAGTTAAATCCCTCATTCATTTGCAGCCATACCCAGAAATTTCACATTCATATCATTACCTTGAGAAAACTGAAATTCCCTTTCATTCCATGAAATACAATATTTGAGAAAATTGCATACATATACCTTGCAAAAAATCAGTACACCTCATATTTACCATACAATGTTTCATGAAATTCAAAGCGTAATTCCTCTGAAAAGTTCCATTTTATGTTTTCATATTTCGGGATTTTTCATATCCATTGCGTATTTCATTGCATGTCATTTTACATGTAATGCAATATGTAATCACCTCAAAAATCCCCGATTACATTTTTTGCCCAAATCCATTATAATTCCAAAATCGGGATTTTTAAGACCCATTACATGTACTGTTACATGTAATCAAAAGTGAAACTACCTCGAAAATCTCCACCCTAAGTTTGCCCAAGTCCGAGATTTTTACACCAACTACATGTATTGTTACATGCAGTCAAATGCGCAATCGCATCTAAAATCTCCTACAATACCCAAGTTGAAAAAACAATTCCAAGTGCAAATGGGAGATTTTTGACCCGATTGCAAAACGAACTACATATGCAACTACACATGAAATCCTAAGTGCAGTTGGGTCCAAAAACCCTGATTTCACTTAAAGTCCTATGTTTTTCCCTTGTAGTAGGAACTTTTTGGTCCAACTACATAAAATATTGCAAGTTGAACTACATGCAATAAAATCTGCAGTGCACCCCAAAATCCCCGAATTGCATCCATGGATCACTAATGCAACATTTTTCAGCATTGATTGAAGCATAGCTTGCAGACATGAGCCGCCAACATCTTAGTGCTACAAGCGTTCATCCAAAGTCAGAAGGACCAACCATCATGGATGAGAAAAAGATGAAACTCAAGTTTCATAAATATTAGAATGCTTTCAAGACTGATTCCAAGCAGGTGGTAGCAGGATCAATAAGAGGGATCGTGAACAGTTTTCCACATATGGGTGATAACGAAGATCAGTGATTGGTTGATACCACCAAATGCAGAGGTCAAAGTGTTATTTTCTACAGATGTTCCCACTCATGTATAGATTTGGAGATTTCCAGCACTTGGTATTTTGGTGATAGGAAAACCTCTCCAATAGAGGTTAATGTGATAGGAGTCGTGTTTTGTCAGACACTTAGTTTATTTTTCATCATGCATTTTGACAAGTTACATGTAAAGCATAAATTTGCAATTACATATGTAATGAAACATGTACAGTAAAAATTTACAATTACATATCTTGCTACATGTAATCACATTACAAAGGATTGTAATGTTGAATAAGTCAACCTTAGGTAGTTAGTTTGTCATATTTTTCTCATAGCCTCTCCTATAAATACAAGAGGGCTCATTGTAAATATTTATCTTTATGCATTGCAACAAAACTCTGGAGAAATTGTGCAAGTTCAAACTTTGCTTTAATTTGTGCAAGCTGATTTTTGGAGTGAATAAAAAGCAAGTGTTTTTCAATCTTTGAGTTGAGGAGGCTTGTGGAATTATTTGTGTTGTTATAAAGAGACCCTTGAATCTGATTTTGTGTAGACTTTGTGCTATAATTGTCAAATTTGAGTTAGTTAAGAGTGAATGCATAGTCTTTGAGCTGTGGTTCATACCGATATTAAGAATAGAAAAGGAGTTTCATGTGTTCAAGTCTTTGTGCTTGTCATATTGCTGCTTCATAGTTTAACTCTCTTCAGGATAGTGTATAAGTCTGTGAGCTTATATATATTCCTTAGTTTATAGTCAACTAGTACGCTTAACAATTAATCTTTCGGTTAATTTTGAGTTTATTGGTATTATTGCTCCAACTAGTTCTTAGAGGTGAAATTGTAAAAGTTTTCAGTGTGTAGAAGTGTATCCTTGTGAAAGTGAAATCCTTCCTGAAGAAAGAGGAAGTGATACGTGAAACACCCAATTTAGATTACGTTTGAGTTTCTTGTTAAGTTTTAGTTGAATTAGTTGCAATAAGAAGGGTGCCTCCCCTAAGTTGAGAGGAGAGATTATTTCTCATACACCGTGTCTAAATATCCCATTTTGCAAGTAGTGTGTCTACGATTACCTACAAAATGTTTAGCCAACACCACTGAATTGTCTAACTGCAATCAACGATTTTCTAACAAAGCACCAGGACCAACTGCCCAACCAGGAATAGGCACTGCCCTGCCAGAAATAGCCACTGCTAAAAATAGACTTACCCAAAATGGTAAGTTCGTCCCAGAAACTCCCAGAGACCCTCAAAACACATTGTCAGCTCATGAGGGTCGCATTGATGAACTAACTATGTTCAATTGCAGAGACCTGCTAAATCAAGGACATTACAAGGTTATAGACCATTTTGATGGAAAAGATCCAGAGCTCAACTTGAAGTAGTTGGCTTAGCTGAAGCAATCGAGACTTGTGGACAGTTACATTATAGAATTCCGAAAATTGTTCGTATTGGTGACAAACATCTCAGAGAGGAGACTGGTTATGTTGTTCATGGATGGGTTGATGGAAACCTTGAAGGGTTGAGTGAAAGGGTTCAACCCCAATACACTTAGTGAAGCGATTAAGAAGGCGCGTGAGATGCCCACATCTTCTTCTCCCAAGAATTACACGCATTCCCAACCACCTCTCCCACAAGAGAGCAAAGGCAAGGAGCCATTTCAGAAGAAGCCTCTGATGGATGAGGCCACTCGTTAAGAACTCCAAAGGAGGAAGCTTTGTTTCACTTGCAAGGAACCTTGGGAACCGGGTCATTATTGTCTTGGCAAGGGGGAGATTCACTATATTGAGGTGGCACCTGACGATGAGGAATAAAGTGAAGTACCCAAAGTGCAAAAGGAAGAGATTAATCATGCTGAGAGGATTGCCACACTTGTGCAAAAGGGAGGTTTCATTGCTACCCTTTCCGCACTTCCAGATGTAGCATATTTCGGGTCCATGGCACACTTCAAGGGGAATGAGTCACAGTCATGGTTGATAGTGGAGCTACACTCAATTTCATCAATTCATCACTTGTCACTCAACGGGCTCTTCACATGGTGAAGCATGAAGGATTTGAGGTCAAGGTGGCAGGAGGAGCTTTACTACCCTGCACTCATGTGATTCCACATCTAAGCATTACTATGGGGAACTACACAGTGATAGATGATTTCTTTGTGGTAGATTTGGATGATACAAATAACATATTGGGCATTCAATGGATGGAGGCCCTCGACTAGTACACTCAGAGTTTCAAGAAGACGGAGTTTTCATTTGAGGTGGGCGGGAAGAAGCTGGTACCAAGAGGTATGTCCAATAGATGCCCAAGAGAGATTTCAGTGAAGACGATATAGGAAATTTTCAGACGAGATAAGGTTCAAGCATATAACTTTGACACTGAAGATGCAAAAGGGAAGAAGAATGTTGCGACCCATACTTTATTCGAGATACCTGCCATATGCTCCTTGTGTTAGATTCTAGAGTGGAGGGCTCATTTGCTTCTTGAGTACTCCAAGAACACATTTGCATGCCAGTTGATGGCTGGTCAAATACAGGATGAGAGGTACAAGGTGGTTGATGATGTCATCTACTACAATGACATAATCTATTTGGTACTTGATTCAAAATTGAAAAAGATGATGGTAGGAGAGATTCGTGATCCACCCCTTGCAGGATTCTCAGGATCGAATTTGTGATTGCTTGAGGGCAAGCAATCTTTGGGCGTAGAGGATTGTAATGTCCCCAAAATAATTAAATAACTCAATTAAATTAATTGTTTGTATGGCCTCGAAATGAATAATATCTTACGGGCCCTTTTTTATTAATTAGTTTAGTTATTAATTATTAGGTGTCGACCCATTTGTAACCCTTCGGGAATCTTTCTTGAGCCCATTTATAAGGCCGAGTTTGACATAGTTGTAGGCATGGTGAAGTTTATGTTTTCTCGTGTTTGCGATTCTAGTTGGTATTCTGCATTGTTTGCCGTTTCGGAGGTGAGAGATCCTCCCTATTCTGGCTTTTTGCAGTTTCGGTCGGAGTCACTCCTTATCCTATTCTCCTTGTGATCCAAGTCTGTAATATCTATATTCGAAGGAAGTTTGTAATCAAGTTCCACAATAAATAAATATTTTCAGGTCTTGCGCCTTATGCATTGAGTTGATAATTATATTGTATGTCTATTTAATATTTGCTTTCGAAATCGGAATACCTTCAAGAAGAACTACCGTAGGATTGCACAAGAGACCGTATGACCGCACGGTGAGGGCAAATTGGGAGCCGTACAAACTCATACCATACGAAGGGGGGAGTCTAATGACTGTACGGTCATATTTCCACTGTATGGGAGAGTGACAGGGAGTGCGGCGAATGCGTCATCATATGGTCATTGTTGTATGTAGGTTTCTTCTGCCGTATAGGTGAAAGACCATTACCGTATGGGCCTCAGTATGACCGTACGGGCTTGGTTTGGGCTACAGACTCATCATCGTATGACCTGCTTACTCTTGTAGAGTGTAAAGGAGTTGCCGTACGATCAAGGTGCACAAAGGGAGGTTGTACGAGAGTGTTGCTGACAGAGATAATACTATCGAGACACTACACCTGTGTCTCTCCCTTATCATTCTCAACCATGAATTGTGAATCCAAATCAACAAGGCCACCATGATCAGCATACTCCTCATGATTGGTTGCCCCTGTGAATAGATTACTCCCCAATTCATAATTACCGTTTTTAGCTTCAATTGTTTCCATGTCTTCAAGACAACTTGGTTGCAATGCTGGAAGCCTTTGTTCAAATTAAACTAGGGGCCTTATTCTATCAATTATTGAATTTTCCAATTTGCCTCCATCTGTAGGAACAATCTCACCATCTACACCAGCTGATTTACTAGTTGAAATGACACAATCTTCAAGAGAGTGAAAGGGGACAGCGTTATGATCAAACACAATATCATCAAGGGAATTCATCTCTTCATCTTGATCATCAATGATGATCTCTAAGTCTCCAACATAGAGGCTTGTGCAACCCATACGTGTAGCAACATGTGATTCTTTTTCTTTATTTCTAAATTTGTATCAATTTCTTGTGCAATCAAAGTCGTTGGTTTGTCCATCTTATTGTACTCATTTCCAGCTTGTATTGATGCATGAACATCAGTTGAAACATCTTGGAGAATTGTCACATTTCCTTCATTAGGCAAGGTATTCTCTATGTTCTCTGAATTGAATCTTTCATCTTCTATTTTATGCTCTTCTTTTTTAAAAATGGCCTTCAATTTTCCCTCACAAGAATTGAACACTCCATTGACTAATTCACCTGCTGTGGAAGAGACATCCCACTCATTTTTAAGAACAGCCATTAGCATGGATGATAGGGGCTGAGATATAACATCACTCTCATTTATACACAAGACCATAATGGTCGTCATAGCTGCAATAATTTCTTTGTCATGTCTTCCATTGGCTGTGACCAAGAAATGATAAAACATATTGTAGATCAGGTCATGCAATTCCCATTCTATGAAAATGTTACTCAATATGATTTTTGCAAAAAATTTCAGTATAGCAACCCTTTGTGAATATCAAATATTGTTAATGTCATCAAGATTCTGAAAACTATCCACAATTAGATACAATACTTCCATTGTATCCTCATCGTAAGGAACTTGAGGTGCCAAAATCCTCATAAGCTCTCTCAAACAAGAAGTAACCATTAGTCTTATACCATCATTTGAATGTCTCAACCACTTATGTTGACTTAGGGAAGTCACTGTTTGAACAGGAGCTAGTTGTAACAAATTTGAAGGTGACTGCTCCACTATGCTCAAGCATCCATCTAATTCACACAAGGTGATGAAAACCACATCTTTTGGTTGATGAGTATTGAGCTTTCCGCCTGCCTTTTGTAGAACTTTCACCAACCAATGTCCCTCCTTTGACCCCATGTGTAGATCTGAAATTTTTCCCAACAGGCTGACAGGAACTTTAGCTCTCATCCCACTGTAATGGACTGCCTGGGTGTGCTTGGTACTTAAATTTTTGTTTCTTTGCGTTTGGTTTTGAAATGCTAATTGCAACTTCCAGATTTTGCTTATTATGAAAAACAATACATAACAATCTTGCAATATAACAAATATAGAGATACAATGCATACAAAAATTCTTTCAGCCTTTATTGGATTTGATTTTCAAGCATCACAAACTGACATTAATAATTTAGCAAACCTGATTATGTTCTTAATACAAATAAATGTTATGCATACCTGTTGCAGCATTTACAACCTGATTTGAAAGAGCAGAGACATATATTTGGTTTCACTATACTCCCAAACCCTTCGAACTGCTCTAGCTCTGTTCAGTCTTTACCAGAAAGAATAGAGGACTGGATTGGTATCTCAGAAACACATGAAATGTGGACTTTTAATCTTTCTAGGCAGTCGGCTGCCTGTAGAAGCAACAGCTGTAAACATCCACTGAATGCAAGTATAGACGACCACCAAAATGCTGATATAAACTCCCGAAAACTCCATGCGCAGTTTTAGCAGTTATATATTTGTTCCCCAATAAAGTATGGCTTGCATGCAGGGTTCTCTGCTAGCAACGAAGGAGCTATGAACAACAACACCTCCACCTCTTCAGATCAGCTCGGAATGAATTGCCACCAAAACTGCCAAGGCCAAATGCCCTCAAAGTCCCTTAAATGTCCTAGTTATCCTACAACACCAATGGGAAATAGGCTAACAACAATATCATGCAACTTGTGCTAGAAAGAGGACATTACAATGAATGAGTTTCTGATTTCTAATTTTTTATTTGCCGGTTTTCTTCTCTAGTCTTGATGTAATTCCTCAATTCGTGCATTATCAATGTTATGGCTGAATTCCTTGAAAACTCCATTGATTTTCCCCTTTATTCAGTGACTGTATGTTAATTAGATCCCCTTTATCATGTCTTTTTTTCTTATGCAGCACTCATTCTATTTCTTTGTGGAGTGTTGCTTCTATTCTATGGACTTGATTTCTTTTTCCACACTTATGTCTCGATGCCCATGGTTTTTTGCATTTGAAACATAAGCCTCTCTTCATTATTTCCTCTTTTTGCTTGAGGGCTTCACTGCCTTGGCATTGGTGCCCAGTGCTCCACTATTCTTTGCTGAAATAGCATGCTTTTCCTTTATTATCTTTTCTTGACCCTTCATACTCATGATGTGCCTTAGTGGAGGGATTTTTGAGTTTTTCCTTTGAAGAATTTGATTCAATCTTCTTAGCCTTTTGTATTGCTTCTTTCACAGTTTGTGGTTATAAGGAGTTTACTATAGCTTTGGTTGATTCTTTAAGTCTTCCTTGGGAAAGATCAGGAACCATGACAAAAGGTTTTTTGAAACTGATTGGCAAATTCCTCCACTATTCCATGATGCTTAAGTTGTGTAAGTTCCTTGAAGTAACATTCATGATTTTGTTGATCGAATCTACTAATGACTTTTTGAGAGATCTCTTCGTAGGAGGTTATCTTTTGGTGGCCTAGGGAGAGGAGCCCATGGTGCCACCATTCATGTGCTATTCCTTCTAAATGGAGGATAGCAAATTGGAGCACATCTTCTTCAGTCGTTGGGCTGAGGGTGAAATAAGTGTAACTTTTGTAGCCATGCATGAGCTGTAATCCTTTTTAATCCGTCAAAATCTGGAAGTGTCACCTTATTTACTTTATGTTTAAGATCCTTATTTGTATATCTTCTTGTTTTCCTAGGTGCCTCATGTCTTTGTTCTTCACAGAATTCTATAAATGTTATGAGTTCTTTGATTTCTGGCTCAAGACTTGCATAGGCTTTAGCGTTATCTATAGTTCTATTTGTAGTCTGATCTATTGCTTCTTCCTCGCTTGGTATATCTTCCGTAGGTAGGAAAGGTGGTTTGGGTACCCTAGATGTTGAGGATCCATTATTATTTTCCGAGTGGTTGGAACTTACGTCCCTCCCATTTGAAGAATTATTCTTAAGGTTATTGATTGAGTTCCCCATGTTTTGCAAAGCTTGGAGGAGTGCTTGGTTTAATTTTTCTAATTTCTCGTTTTGGCTCATAAGAGTTTGATTTGCTTGTTCGATAAAAGCTCTCAACTCATTGGCCATTTCATTCACGGTGGTTTTCTTTTCTCTTCTTTGATAGGTTTGGATTAACTACTCTTTACAGGATGACAGGATTATGCTTTGGTACCACTGTAATGTCCCTTGACAAGATGGTAGGATTATACTCTACTGTTCTAACCCCTACGTCCAACTGAGTATAGTAATGAGCTACCAAAATAGTGGTACAACTGAGATGATAGATTAATGTTGATTGATTTACATCCAATTCCTGATTTCCGGCCACTGTTTGTTTCAGATCACCTTAATAGCTCAAACCCTAACTGAAAACAATGAAATTCTTCCTCAATATGGAACGTATGCTTCCTCCTGACAATGTACAACTAATGAAGATGAACCACAAACCACATTGCTGCTGCTAATATTCTGATCTGCAACTCTGGTAAGAAATTTGACCACTATTCTACACAAATTACAATAACCTCTCAAGAAATTCGATTCCCAAGTGCTCTAGCAGCTGATGTATCCAAAAATTACAATCTACAGGCAGGCTGGGGGAATGTTGAACTTGGTAAGCTCAAGAGTTTTCGTTCTTGAAGCTTCAATCTGCTGAAAACTCTGATCTCAGAGCTCTCTCCACAATATGCAATGAAAATAATAAACTTGGATGGAATGAAATGAAGCCCAACCTTTTCTTTTATTTCCCTTTTCTCCTCCAAGTGGTTCGAACCCTAATTAGGGCTTCTTGCAATTTATTTTAATAAGCTTTATTAAAAATGAACTTCTCATAAAATCGACCCTCAAGGCTTTATTTCTCATTATTAAAATTGGCCCCATTTTAAAAACAACTTATAACCATCAAATTCTAGGAAAATGTGCCATGGTCTTATTTTATTTTAATGTAAAGTGACTTTAGAAAATCACTTTAGTATTATTTGTTTAATCTTAGGAAATAATTAAATATTTCCCAATTTATTCTTTAGACTCTAATCTAGACTTAGAATTGGAATCTGTTTGAAGCACCTTGATCATTGATAATGCCTGAGTCTTGCAAGCCAACTGGAAGTTCTCCCTATAAAATAGGTATCCCTCCTAAAGAGTATGAATTGCCATCTGAATGTCCGAAACGACTCATAGAGCCCCTGGAAAGCTCCATTACCCTCTGACTGAGTCCTCTATCCATAATGTTAACTTACGAGAACCCAAATGATAGTTCAACCTCTTCTCATTCGCTTGTTGCCTAGGAAGGGGACATTACAGCCCTTCCTTTCGAGAGATTGCTTGTTTGCAAGCAATGCATCACTGTATCACCACTCCCATACAAATCGCATACAAAACATTGATTGATTCCGCTGCTCCACTCTAATATAAATGCCATGTAACCTCAATACCTAAAACAACTTACCAAGGTTCTGAAATGCCAATGCAAAATTTAAGCAACTTCCTGGATCCCACATCAAAGTATAGTCTCTGTTGTGTGAAACAGTGTTACAAGACTCTATGAGTCTGGCCACGACAATGCGCATCCCGAGCCGAGTTAGTTCTGTAGAGTCTATTCAACTCTGGACTCGAACTTGGTGGAGTCTGGACAGATTCGAGTAACTTGCCAAGTCATGTGCTTGAGACTCTCCCGTAGCTGCAAGTAAATAAAAACAATTTTTTTTAATTGTTTTGACTTGTCCATATTATTTATACATTTGCCTCAACTAGTCATATATATGAGTTCAATTTATATGCAAATTTGAAGACTGTTTTAGGAAAAGAATTTAATTATATTTAGACACTAATATTAGTTTCTTTTGGGTTATGTATAATCAGAATTCTATAGTTATTTAAGATTATATTCAATTTTTTTATTTTTTTGGAAAATTTCTTAGTACAAAAGATAGAAAGCCTCAAGGTCATGTATTATCCATAAACATTGTGCTCCAAATTAGAACAAATCACCTTATTTTTAGTTTGCCTTTTACAATAGAAAATACTTTTGAAATTATGCCATTTGCCCAAAATAAAGATAATAAAAGGAATGCTTCAACATAACCCAAAAGAAACTAATATTAGTGCCTAAATATAATTTAGTTCTCTACCTAAAACAGTTTTCAAAGCTTTATCTAAAGAAGCTCATATATATGGTCTTGGATGATGTAAATGAGGATATGGATGTCACTAAGGCTGAGCTTGAGACACAGGCAAATATGATGGCTGCAGAATCACATAGGCCTATCTTAGGCGTACATGTAGGAGGGCTGCGGGGTCAAGTGGTCACTGATATATGCTCCTCTGAGACCTAGTCTTCTAGGCTCTAGCTTTTATTTTGATATTATTTTGAACTTTCGATTCCATGAATTTCATATTCCACGAATATTGTAGACATTTGACACTATTTATATTTCTAATGTGTTGTTTAGTTTAACTTATTTCCTTCAGCTAAAGCCTAGAATTCACATTTATACTTATGTGATCAATGTAAACTTGTGTATGTGTTCAAAATAGCTTTTATATTAATCTCAATTATTGTGTCTTTAAAGTTAATCTATTCAATGATGTATGAAAAACACATCATACATGGAAAACACATCATCGCCAAAAAGTAACCATTTGTGCATGCAGAGCATCCAAATAATGTCAGAATGAACCCCCTTGTGCCAAAAAATCCACACAAGTAGCGACCTTGTCTCGTTGTCATAACTCAAACCAGCAACCAACATGATATCAAACGTGTCATCCAACTAGTGCCAATCCAAGGAAACCAACCCATACTTTGCTTCTATCCAAAAGATATATCTCTCAGTACTCACATATTGCTGAATCACTAAAGTAGTCAATGCCAATTCAGAAAGTGCCATATGATTCTAACTAGGGCAGCCACTAACCCATAGGGAGTCAAAGAATATGAAGTCACCAATCAACAAAGATAATGCTGTCCTATCAAGGGAAATAGGTGATGCAGCCAAAGATGAATTATGGATATCTCCTACACCCATCATAGAGAACTCTTGAGTGGCTGGCCCACTAGGATTGTCATCAATAAAATCACCATTATCATAAAAAAAGTGTTCAACAACTAAATTTTCTGAATTGGCCATTCTTTGTTCAGCATCTTGCAAAGAGTGGTAGCTGTCACGAATATGTTGAAGACAGAGCTTGGCTTGATGGGCCAATAACTTGGCTTGGCTTTCCCTTTCTAACCAATCCTCATTAAGTTTTTGTGACTACTCTTTGTCAGCTTCTCCAAAGTGTTTGAAATCAGTTCTAGAATGAGATGCGTCAAAGAATTTACCATGCCTGATGCTTGCATTTTGTGTGCTAATAACAGCAGAGCCTATATTGCTTACTTACATGTGATTGAAGGCTGCATTTAAAATCATGACAGGAGGCATCTTTAGAACCACACTTGAATTGGAATTGTGCTTTTAAAATTTAGAATTCAGTTGCATTTCTTACATCTCGAAAACCAAAAAATTGCAAAACTTAAAAAAGAACAAAAAAGTATAAATTCTTCAGCATAGAGCCAGTAGGGCTCTTTACAGTCTGCAAAGGCCTATTAGTGGTAAGTGTGTGTGTCATGTCCTCTCTAGGAGAGCTATGTGCACAGTCATCCGAAGAAAGAGACCTGCTGCTCTTGTGACTACCAGTTGCTGAAATAAATCTACTCCCCTTGTCTCACCTACCATGCCTGTCTTTGTGCTGACCTAAATCCAATTGGTCAAGGGTATCCTGTAACTTGTTTAATGCCTGTGCAATCTGAGGTTGTGCATTAGCGAGAGTTCTGAATAACTCTTGGTCAGGGTCCCCTATTGGTTCTATCTTCCCCTCTTCTTGGGGCTCACACTGCCATCATATAAATCACTCATACCTGTTGGAGCTTTTGTATCCAAATCAAACCATGCTTGTGCTCTCATGTGAGCGTAATACCTGTATATCTTAGTTCTGCTCGGATGCATAGAAATGTACTCAAAATCCGTCAGGCTGGCAGGATTATGCTTTGATACCACTGAAAGATCCCCAATAGATATCTTTGGTAAAAAATCTGAATTTTGTTTGCTTCCTTTTATCTTTGACCAGCGATTGACGGAGTGAGGTCTGATTTTTTTTGTGTTTTTCTAGTTTTCTGATTTTTTGTGCTTTTCGGGAAATATGAAAGGTAAGTACAAGAAACGACAAGAACAGAGATAAAGTGAATGCAACTACTTTCACACCAATGAACTACTAGCTTAATTGCAACCAAAATAATGTCTACAAATCCGTACTAGGGCTGTATGGCCAGATAGATCATGTAATTAGCAAATAGAAGAATGAGAAATTTGATACAAATCTGATCTGAATATGTCTCAACTGGGTCTGATCTGATGAAATGTCCAAATTTTCTGAAAATGGTGAAATACTCTGCTTTTCTAACACCCATGTCCAACTGAGGATAGCAATGGCCTGCCAAAATAGTGGTACGACTGAGATAGATTAATGTTGGCTGATTTACGTCCAATTTCTGATTTCCAGCCTCTGTTTGATTCATATCACCCTAATAGCTCAAACCCTAACTGAAAACAATGAAATTCTTCCTCAATTTGGGACATATGCTTCCTCTTGGCAATATATGGTTGATGAAGATGAACCACAAACCACAATGCTGCTGCTAATATTCTGATCTGTACCTCTGGTAAGAAATTTGGCCAATATTCTCCACAAATTACAACAGCCTCTCAAGAAATTTGATTCCTAAGTGCTCTAGCAGCTGATGTATCAAGAAATTACAATCTATAGGCAGGCTGGGGGAATGTCGAACCTGGTAACCTCAAGAGTTTTCGTTCTTGAAGCTTCAATCTGCTGAAAACCTGGATCTCATAGCTCTCTCCACAATATGCAATCAGAATAATGAACTTGGATGGAATGAAATGAAGCACAACCTTTTCTTTTATTTCCTTTTTCCTCCTCCAAGTGGTTCGAACCCTAATTAGGGCTTCTCACAATCTATTTAAAATTTTTTTATTAAAAATTAACTTCTCATAAAATTGACCCTTAGGGCCTTATTTCTCATTATAAAAGTTGGCCCCATTTTACAAACAACTTATAACCATCAACTCCTAGGAAAATATGCCATGGTCTTATTTTATTTTATTTTAATGTAAAGTGACTTTAGAAATGTGCTTTAATATTATTTATTTAATCTAACTTAGGAAATAATTAAATATTTCCCAATTTATTCATAAAACACCAATCTAGACTCAAAATTAGAATTTGTCTGAAGCGCCTTGATCACTAATGATGCTCGAGTCCTACAAGCCAACTGGCATTTCCTCCCAAAAAATAGGGATCCCTCCTAAAAAGTAGGAACTGCCATCTGAATGTTCGAAATGGCTCATTGTTTAATGCCGATGCGCTTTTCCTAACTACACTGATACAAAACTATGGAATTGGATACGAATGAAATAATAACTAAGCACAGATAAAACATAAGTGAACACTATATAACCAGCAGAACAGTAGCAATTATAATTAATGTCTTCGTATTGCCATTCATATCTATTTAGTCTCCAAAAAGATGTCTTTACAATACGATGCTGAACTCTCTGATAGAGAGCCATTTGTTGGTTCAAGACCAACTGTTTCCAACTAATTATTATTAACCGAACCACTAATTACTACTAACAGAAATTGATTAAATATACTTTAACCAAATCCGAACATCCAACTTTTATTTATTGTTTACTACATGCCTACATCAACCACCCCCAAAACTTGTTGTCTTCCAGACGACATTACAAAATGGAAAAACAACCCAACTACTATGTCTATTGAGAAAGATGGGAGTAAGAGGGCGTCCCTGAGGTGGAGCCCGAGCTGCGTAGGGTCTTCTTCTCCTTTTCTGTTCACATGCCTACACTCATAGAGCCCTTGTAAAGCTCCATGACCCTCCAACTGAGTCTACTATCCATATTGTTGACCTACGAGAACCCAAATGATAGGTCAATCTCTGCTCATCTGCTTGTCACCTAGGAAGTGGACATTACATTGAACAAATGGGTGTGTTCTTGTTTGCGTTTAGGTTTGTTGTAAACCTATGTGAAAACAATGAAATTTTGATGAAAGGTGTCTTTTATTTGAATCAAGATCATGGGTCACAAGAGTTGGGCTTACTACAATTGAAAGTGTTAAGTTTGAAAAGAGGAGAATATGGACACCATTGATATTGTAAATAGTTGCATAGAAGAGCAATTGACTATAGAGGTCCTTTGACTGTTAGATTTCTTGGAGGTATGGTTTGTTGGTGAGGAGTTCACTAGAAGTGAAAACGTGATAAGTTCTCGTATGTAGGCGATCATGTGCAGCGAGATCCAGATAGCAATATGCAGGTTCAAAACTATGTGTAGGCATGCGATTCTATTTCCAATTCATGTGATGTACATTCTCCCAATGTTCTGCACTAGGGGTCTGTGTGTATGCTGGGAATTAGTATTCAAGTATGATTAATAAAATAGAGTTATGTACATTAATATTAAGTTTTGTAGAAACATCTTAATATTATATTGTAGTGTGTGTTTGTTTCTGAGTTGTTTAAATAACTCGTATATTTAGGAGTTGTTGTAGATGTTTCCTACAATGTAGGACATGAAAATCATATTGTTGGCTAAAATTTTTTAAAGCCGCTAAGACTCCACCTTACAAAATTGTAACTTTAGGCAACGGTATAGTGAGATAAATCTCTCCTCTCAACAATAGGGGAGGCTCCCTTCTTACCGCAGGTGGCTTCAATAGGATTTGAACTGAAATTAAACAAAGGGGTGATTCTTCCAATCTTTTCCTCATTTTTTAGGAAAGATTCACAAGCAATGACAACTTTCTAATTCTACGAAGATCTCCTACTGCTATGATAATACTGGTGGCTCAGTAGTTGACGTAAGAACAACTCCTAAGGCAGCAATTGTGACTATATTTGGTAGATTAAGACAAGGGCCCAAAGTCTCTTGCGATTAATCCTATTTGAAGAATAACTAGAACCAATAGTGAGGCTCAAAGTCTCTCACCAATAATCCTGGAATTAAAATAAAACACTCAAAGTTGAAGCTCAAAGTCTTCCACTCCTAGTATTTTGCAGCCACTATTAAATTATAGCAATCCTCTTCATGTAGCTCAAAGTCTCTCAAAAGGTGAACTGAAACTCAAATGATTTACACAAGTTTAACTATAAAGTGAACTTAAGAACGATTAAATAATGCAACATAAGAAAACATCATTCAATCACAAGACTTGCAACACAAAGTTTGGAAAATCTTATTTCTTTCATTCACTTCTGAAAATTTGCACAATGAAACACAAAGTTTTCACCACACAAGCTTCTCAAGCATAGCTTTTTTGTCTAAAACCCAAGATATATTTACAATGAGCTCTCTCCTTGATATAGGAAAAGAGGAGAGAGAAAAGTGGAAAATCTTCAACCACTTTGATTTATTCAAAAGCTAACTAACTAATCATCTTTGACTTATTCAAAATTGCATGCCTAATGCATGTGCAACTTGATTGTATGAAGCACTTATACAGGTACATGTTTACCCTGTATTTACAAAAAGTTTTGCTTCTATATGCAATCTGTCATATCTATTCTACTAAAGCATGAAGTATCTGAGATATTTTAAAAACATCTTAACAAAGTATCTACAAAATCTCCAAACTTTTGCAGGGATTCACAAACAACTACTTTGTGATGAGCCCAGCTGGCTCTCAATTACAAACTGACTCTTTTCTAGATTAATTGCAACTTTTTTTGTATTTTCAAAACAACTATGAATTTTGATAAATTTTTCCAGGTTAAAAATCATTACAACAGCAAGAGAAACTAATTCTGAAAGTTCACCAACATAGATATTAACCAAAGTAATGATTTGATAATAATTATTTCCTTCACCATAAATTAATTTAGCACCTTGGAACGTTTCGCAGCACTTCTGGAAATTGATGCAGCCTTGATAACAATTTGAATGTTGTAAGAAATTGACACGAACAACAAGGAAGCGTCGTAACCTTTGAAAACTCCTTACGTAGCAAAAGGCTGGAGGTAATGCCAATTGCAGTCCTCCTTAACTCCTCACGCAGCCTTCCAAAGATGTTCACAGTCAACAAATACACCAGCAATTGAAAACACAGCACTAAGGTGACATTAGCAGCTATCAAACCATGATGCAGCCTTCAAGAATAAATCCGCAGCCCTCATACAAGGTACGGCTCCAGCATAAATTGGTATGGCAGCCTCAAGAAAGATTTACAATCATTAAACTTGCAGCACCCTTCCTCACTGTTCTCCAGCCAATTCAAATTGCAATAAAATCTAAAGAGTTCTCTCCAAAAAATGAAGACCAAACTCGAAAAATTCTGAAGAACTCTCTCCAAAAATGAAGACCAAGCTCAAAACCCTAGCACCTCCAAGAAAAGTCGAATTCTCTCACAAACACAATTTTATCAAATGATCAATGGTATGTAAAGTGCTTTTTCGAGTTGAATATATATCTTTTTGAAAAAGCTTCAACTTTACATTTTTTTATTAAAGTAGCTTCTTCATCACAACATCACTTTATAACTTTAAAGTTATAAAGTCGTAAAGTTATTAAATTAAAATAACTTAATTTAATAACGACAATTAAAATATGAAGCCACTGAATCTATATGACTCCAACAAACTAATTTCTGACAACAGAGCCCCGAGCTCAAACTGCCCTGCTAGAAATAGCCATCTGCCAAAAATAGACTTACTATAATAGTAAGTCTTTCAGACTGGAGATCCCCAATAAACAATCCTGCAACACCTGATGACACTGTGCAGGCGCCCTGCTAAACTAAGCTATGCCCAAAATGACACTATAAATAGTAAGTCATCCAATCTGGCCCAAACGAAGAGCAAACCAGACAACCAAAACCTCTAGAATGGAATCCAATCACTGGCTCTGCCAACTGACCCCCTCTGATCACCTGATTAGCTTGCGAGGGTCGCCAAACTAAGCTAATCCCAGAAGACTAAAAAACGGGGACATTACATACTTCATTTGGTGCTCCTGTATGTTGTGCAATTACGGTCACCTTTTGGATTAAGCTTGCACTTTCAAAGATAACATTCCTATATTCAATCAGATGATTTTGTAGACTATCCAGTGAATATTTGTAGCTTGTTAGCATATCAATCATACTGGATTCAAAGTTATCCGCTTCAAGCTGTATGTGAATAACTCTTGTGAATGTCGCCAAAACATCTCTTTCTTCAACAATTTTACCACCTTTAGTGATCATTTGGCATGTCAATTGTTGAAAGCAACGATTGATCATGCGCTCATAGTTATCAAGACGTTCCACTGCTGCGTTACTTTCTATCACCAGTCCTTGTGTTACCTATTCCTTATTAACCATTAGATGCAAATAATTATAGTACATTTCCGCTGAAGAAATGATTCCAAAGTCACATAGGACATCCAGATCAACTTCTGTGATGCTCCTCCAGACATCAAGATCCACATCTAGGAATTGGAGTTGTTGATTGAAGTAAAGAGCTCATTTAGCTTAGCCAAGACCTCTCTTGCCCGTTTGCAAACCTTCAAAACATCTTGAATTACTTGTACGCTTTATGATTCCAAACGCTGCCCCGTTCATCTATGGCCTTTGCTTTCCTTTTTACGTGCCTTGTAAGCTCAGGATTAACTAATAGAGAAGAAGACTTCATTTTTTCTATGATGTCTAGAAGTCGTGCATTCTCCTCCTTCAATCTATTCTTCTTTTCCCACAATTTATCATTCTTCAGAGTGAGTAGATTGACTGCATCTTGTTGACAACCCAATGGTGTTTGTTTTCCAAGTTCAATTTTGCTGAACTTGTAATTTGTGGCTTGCATCTCTTCTGTAGGTTTATCAACAAGAGGTTCTGCTACCTCTGTATATTTGACTTCATTATTGTCAACCATGACCCTCAAAACCATTTTTGCCTTCTTGTTCTTAGGGGCCTTGGTCCTAGCAACTTGCTTGTAATCATGATCTTCAGGTGGGATTTCCTCCTTTCTTTTTTGAGTGATTATGTTGAGCCATGGAGGAAGGGAGAAAGATGAAGATCCTTCTGCAGATGTAGTAACCAATGTGGTGACTGAGTTAACTTGTGCAACTGTGGCTACAATGGGAGGAGTCTCTATCTGAATAGCTACTAGAGTGGGACTATTTTGATTACCTCAGCCTTGAACTGCTCAAATTGTGCTGAAGTGGTATCCATTATTGCCATAGATGAAAATGTCATAGAGGGGATAGTCATAGAATATGTGTCAAACACATTCTCAAAACTCTGATATTGATCTACTGACAAATTTCCTGGAGCAATTGATGAGATAGGAAGAGCTCGTGTTATCAACACTAAATCGTGAGGTGAAGGTGCCTACTTTGTAGAGAATGCATTCATAACTGTATCCAATGGTGAATCAGGTGATTCATCTGACACGGGAACAGAGTCAGGAAGTGTAGTAGCAACTAATACGTCCATAGGAGTTATTATGGAGGTAACCTTCTTTGACTGTGGTATTTCATCCTCATTGGAATCAATTTGGATCTTTCGAGATTGTATGGCCTTAACCTCAATTACCCTTCCCGTAGCTTTACCTCCTTTGATGGAAAGATTTGGAATGGATGCAACCGGAAGCTCTGAGACTGAGGTAGACACACCATCTTTACCTTTACCTTTGATTTCCAACCTTAAACCGATTAGACCAGCAGGATCAAAGTCTTTACCTAGCTTAATCTTGATACACTTCAGGCCTCTCCTTTTTAACCAAATATTAGTATTAGCAAGGATTGATTGGAAACAATCCCAAGTAGATGTACTCTCCTTAGATGACCATATTGGAGGAAGAATGGGCAAATCCTCCACATGATGTTTTGTATAATTTGGATCGAGGATATCATTATCATCAACATTAGGAGGAATCTCTGCAAGGTTGAAATCAACAATTTGCTTGATAGTTAATCGGCAATAGGCCATCTTCCGGATATCTACCTTTGTGCGCAAATCAATACATATATCCTCAAGGCGATGTACATGAATAAACTGTCTCCTCATCTTGTCATTGAGGCCTCTCCAATTAGAACAAGTCCTGGACATGAACTTCTTCAGTGTGATTCTTTGAAGTTCGAATTCCATGTTCTTTGCCTTGGGTATAGTATCCAAAGAGTATTCACCAATCTTTAAGGGATTCTTTGAGGAAATCCCCACCCATGGTCTATGCAAAGTAGACTGGTATGCTTGCACTGCCATGAGCTGCCTCGCCAACTCCATCAAAATGATTTTTTCGGTAGGATACTGTGGGAGTGCATACGACTCTCCTTTGAAATACCCAACTCACATGTATGTGAAGTTAGGGAACTGTAGGAAAAGGAAGCGATATTCATTCACTTTGATCCACACTTCATCTGACACTCACTTATTTGGAAGCTCCTTATCAAACAAGCACATGTAATACCCGTAGAAGGCATCTTGTACTCTGCGGTAGTGCACCCGACTGGCCCTTAGAGGCAGCTGGTCATAATATTCCCAAACAGGCACCAATGTTCTATCTCCCTTGGTAGTGAGTCCTGAAAAAGAACCCAGGGCAGCAGCAATATACACCAAGTAGGAATTCATATTGAATGTCCAAGTAGTAGTGACTTGAGATAATTGCTCACAGAGGACATCATTGATCATATCTCCCCAAAAGATCTTTTGTTTACTTCTAACAATAAGGGAGATATATTTGTACGTCCAATGCTCAAAAGTGTTAGAACTTTTAAGACCTCCAATGTGATTGAGCAATGTGATGAGATCATTGATTTCCTCCTTGAAATTTGTGCGGCGTACCCCTTTGGGCCATCTTACAAGATTCGGCCTGTTGTTGATAAACCAGTTATCATCAACATATCTGATACGATATGTTGTATCTTCATTCCATCTGTCCAAAGCCTTCTGTTTTGAAATATTGGTGACCAACGGAGTAGGAGGAACCTGAAAGATTCTATCAATAGTCTCAGGATCTAGACTAATGATAGTGTTTCCATCATGATCTTTGATGGTTGTAGATGAGTGATCAAAGTTCTTGGCGCAAGCAAACATGAACTCCGGTTCAAGGGAAGCCAAGGGAAAATTAGAAACCATATGTATGCTACTTTGCTTTATGTAAAACATGTCCTCTGTTGCAACAACATCCACCCTTTTGAGGAAATCATCAATGCTCATATGTGCAATATTTGTGTCTTTGATATCTTCACAATATGAAAGAACTTGTGAAGGAGGAATAGAATTATGGTACTGATCATACTACGATAATAGATAGTTTCTAATTTTATCTCTCTTTGTCTATTTCTAATGGTCACTCTTTTTGTAATGTTTCCATAAACTCCTGTTCGTTATGGAAACTTTCTTTTTCACTCTACAAGAATGTTTCTATTTCCTCTCTCCTGTTCGTTATAGAAACATTCTCCTGTATCTTGTATATATAGATCATTCATGATCATTGTTTAATAACACATTTATTACTTTACCACAATAGATCATACTGGTATTTCATTTTCTTCTTCTCTTTACCTTTACCTAGAACAACCTCGTCTGACATAGCAAGATTATGGGCGCAAGCAGCTGTGACATAAAAATTCCAAAACATAAGAACATCTTCAAAGGATGGATCCATTGCACTCTCTTGAACACACAAATGTGAGCCTTGATATTTTTTGCATATGGCTGGAAATGATGGGACATCGGGAGAATGAATGAGTTTTAGCTTAAAAAAGTCATGAAAAACCCAAAAACGGGTCTCTTGGAGGTGATTGCATGTGGACAGCAAGAAGTATGAAAGGAAATGTGTATGCGAATGAGTGGACACAATGTTTACTTTATAATGGAACAAAGATTTTCCTATAAAAGTAAATCAATTTAACCACCATCATGAGTTTTAAGTCAAGTGGCAGTGGCTTGATGAATATAAAAAGGCTTATGCAAGTGGGTTTTTTGGAAGTAAAGACATTTTGCATGTGCATGAGGCATGTTGCGAAGCAAGTTTTCTTTCTTTGATGATTGCATTCAAGAACGGGGTTTTTAATCCCGACTGTATATGCAAACAAGATGAAGCATTTGCATATGCAACTTGGAGAAATGAAGACGGAAGATAGAAGGAACACAAAATATGACACAAAGAAAATGGAAATCTGAAAATGAAATGATTTGCATAAAGACAAATGAACAATACATATACAAAACTATACACAAGAAATCTTACCTCTGTTCCACAAAAAGTAAAAGAAGTCCCTTGCAATCTTTATGCAAAATCTGAATAAAATCAAGAATATTTCCGGATTTAGGAATGATTGAAGAAAAGAGTCTTATATAGACTTCAAATCTTGACTCAACCTTCCAAAAATGAATGCCTCTTTGAATCAAGATTCATTGTTCGACAAGTGTTGAACAAAAGAGAGAATTTGCAAAAGAATAGCAACTAAATTGACTAAATAAAACATACATGTAAATGCTTTAAAAAACGGCACCTAGGGCATCAAATTCACTTGGAAATAATAATAAACAAGCTGAAAACGTGATTCCTTACCCTAGGATCCTCCCTTGATGCAAAACGTTTAAGTTTCAATGATCAAATCGGTTTTCTATGGGCCATTTTTGAGAGAAGAATGGCTAAAAATGGGCTGTTCTTGAGTGAAAACTCATATGCAAACCTTCCAAAAATCGCCACCAGCAGTAGTTTGAAGGAAAACACACTTTCTAGGAAGAAAAGCATGTAAAAACAACATGCAATCTCTTCCAAAATCACCACTAAAAGAACTTGAGTAAAGACGCATTTTTGGAAGCTTTGAACACATGCGTTTTGGGCAAAAATCACCACCCAGCACTAAGCATCATAAAAATGGGTTTTAATGAGATAAGAACATGTCTCTTGGGTAAAAATCGCCACCCAGCACTAAGCATGAGAAAATAAAGAGAAAAAGACTCTATAACGGTCTTTTAAAGACAAAAACATATGTTCTTTAACTCAAAATCTCCATCAGACAGCAAGTTCAAAAAAATTGGGCTTTTTGAAGGTAAGAACATATGTTCTTTAACTCAAAATTGCCACGTAGCATTTGACTACTAAGGATGGGTTTTTTAGAGACAAAAACATGTGTTTAAAGCTTTGAATTCGCCACTAAAATGCATAACGCACTTTTGGGAGATAAAAGCATATATGTTTTGCTTGTCAAAAACTCCACTTACATGCTTGTACATGTCAAAAGCCTTTATTAGAGAAGTAATAACGTGCTTTTGAAGAGAAAACATATGTTTTTCTCAACTGCATGTGTAAATGAGTTTAAATTTCCCACTTACACATGTTGAGTAACATATTTTAATTAAAATATGTAATTGCATTCTAAAACCCCACTTGTATTTTAGGACTTTGAATTTATTGGCAGTGGGTTTTTAATAGGTGTTCTGCATATGGATATATGCTATGAATGATGAAAACCCCACCTTTGCACTTTTAAATACTTCATGTAATTAAATTTAATTAAGTCTCGGATGGTGGACCGACACAGAATAAATTGGAATTCAAGAACCAGCAAGAGAATTCAACGTTTCACGATGCACACGCCAGAAGCCACCTTGTCTTCTCATCCCCACCCACCCTATCCTTTGCACATTTAAATACCTCATGTAATTAAATTTAATTAATAACTATAGTTTTAAATAAAGTAACATGAAAATAGACTTAAAAAGACTAATGTTCATAAAACATTAAAAACTATGGTTAAGTCAACTCAGAATGAGCTGAAATTAAAAAATGGATGCTAAAATTCATTTTAATTATTAAAAATAATTTTATTATGTGCAATTGCTGTCAAAAAGTTCACTCTTGGAGGATTTTAGTAAAATATGCAGTCGCCCTGAAAAATCCCACCTTTTCCTTTATAGCTTGAGCTCGACAACTTCAATCAAGGGCTAAGATAACTCGAAATGAGCGGAAATCAAAGGGCTATTGACCTAAGGGAAAAACAAGATTAAAACTACTTACAAGAAAGATAAAAACCAGTGAAACACAGGGACGTGCACCCCCCCCAAAACCCCGGAGTACCGGGTGCGGGGACATCCCTGGGACGGGTACGCCACACACCCGACACCCCCACCAGTGGCCGAGTGCAGCTGCACCTGTCCTCGCACTGGTCGGGGTCTTGGGTGCTTCAACTTTAATTTTTTTTATAATTAAAGCTTGTTTAGAAACCCTAAAAGGGTGTGGGTCCCATAAAAAGACCTCTAAGCCTTCATAAGGCTCATGTTTCATTTGACATTCACATTTGGCATCCACATTTTTGCAACAGCTGAGAGGAAAGTGAGAAAAAGAGTTGAAAGAGCTTGGAGACTGATTTTGCAAGTGATTGCAAGCTCAAAAGGAGCAAGAGGAGCAAGGAGATTCCATTTTGCAAGTGATTCATCAAGCACAAGGTAGGGTTTTTACTATTTTCTTTGTTTTATTTTTAGATTTTCATTTTTGAATGCATTGTTTGAGTTTTAGTTTTACTGTTTTAGATTCTTGTTGATAGGTTGAATATGCTGAATGTGCTTCAACATTGATTCTTTGAATGTGTTGTGTCAAAGCATTATGTTAAATTTTTAATTTTATTTGTTATTTAGGCTGAAAACTGCTTATTAGTTATAAATTTCAATTTCAATTTCTAAACTAGGCTGAAACTAGTTAATTTTTTTTAAAAATTTAAATTACTAATTAGTCTGTTATTTTAAATGCAGTGTCTAAATGGCCTCTAGTCAAAGTGGAGAAGAAATGGGATTGTATGAGGGAAGTGCTAGTATATCTGAGTATGAGCCTGATCATGAGCGAAGTGAGCATGGGGATGATCGAGAAGCCCAATCTGAACCTCCTTATATTGCACTAGGAGTACCTTCTATTGACTGCCCCTCAGAGATATTGACACAGTTTGCTAGGGGTCCTTTTGATCCAAAGTCCCCTCTAAAACAATTTGCAACCAGAATTTCACTCCCTACAGCTACAAGTGGTGGCACACGAAAATGAAAATGTAATTTATGTGGCACAGAATGGTTTGATAGCATTACTAGGGTCAATTCACACCTCTTTTGGACTGGATTTGGTGTGAGTTCATGCAAATTCCTGGCAGATGCTGGAAACGTGAAGTGCATAATCAAAATAAACAAATTGTGGGGCATTCTTGATGATAGTGCAGTTGCAGTGTCTAAATCTTTGGCTGGTAGGCAACAGGTTCAGGCTATTCAACAGTTACAGGGGCAGTGAGATACTTCTACACGTATCTTGTATCAGAGAGCAGGGACTTTGTCAGATTTAGCTTCCATTCCTTCATCCATTCAGAGTTCAGCAGGGGAGAGCAACAGGGGAAACGGAAGGCAGGAAGTTCTACTACTAACCCCATTGCTGATTTTTTTAACATGCACGCGAAGGATTGGTTAGACGATGCCATTGGTCCATTCTTATTTGCCAATGGCATCCCATTGCATGTTAATCGATCTCCTTATTATAGGGATATGATTGTTAGCAATATGAGTTGTCATTAGTGTATTTCACAAACCCCATTCACATTGGTAAAGGGTCATCGGTCACTCATAATACTTAGAAGACACTGATAGATGAAGAACAGAGTGTAAGCACTGGTTGACCGTTTCGATAGATGCACCGGTAGACCGATACTGAGTATAAGGGTACCAGTCCAACTGTAAGATAGATTCGATCCGGATTTTGTGGATCAGTCAGAGTCACAGTTTGAGTTAAAAAGCCTGATTGTACGAGACATCCATCGCTCAGAAGTGGAGTTAGCTTTTTAACAGAAGTTAGCTTTGATTCTATGGATGATCTCATGGTAAACTCTAGGTCACAACGACCAGTTCTCAGGCGTTGTAGAAGTTATGGCTAAATTTACTCCCTGGTGGTTCTATGAGTCAAGAGGGTCACTCTTGTATAAATATAAAGCATAGGACGCAAGATTGTTGTTGCTGTTGTTGATAGTTGAAGATTGCATAGAGAAGAGAAGAGGTATCTTCTGTGCAGTGCTACGGGCACAAAGGTGAGGGAAGACAAAGAGATCAACATCCAGGCAGACCGGGGAAGAGATCAACAGATATGATCCAATCAGACAGTCAGTGTCAATAGAGATCATTGCTTTTATAAGAGGTGAAAGTATATTGAAATCCCTCTATCAGGGTGAACCTAATAGGTTCCTTGTAAAAATCCCTTGACAGGGTAACATCCTTTTCTGATGTTCAAAGTCCTGTAACTAGGCAGCTCCTAACATGGTTTAGATCTTAACAGATCTCTGTGAAAATCCCTTAACAGGGTAGCACCTTAACCAGTGCTTTGTAAGCTCCTAACATGGCATCTTCATTTGGTATTAGTGAAGATTGTGAGCTTTGTCTCACCGTGGTTTTTTCCTTCTAACTGAGGGTTTCCACGTATAAATACTTGTGTTGATCTGTGTGATTCTATTTATGCTTGCGAATGATTATTTATTTTTTGCTTTACAACTGAGAATCTGTTCACAAGTTTGAAATTAGATCTAAGATAGGATTTATTGATTCACCCCCCCCCCTCTCAGTAATCGGTAAGCAAATAACAATGATGTCCTTGGTGGCGAAAGAGGGAGGGCCATCATATGTGCCACTAGGTGAGCACAAATTGACGACGACGGTCTTGGATAGGCAATATAACAAGATCTGGGTTTTGATCGAGCAGATGAAGGCATGCTGGATGGAGTCGGGTTGCAACATTATTATGTATGGGAGGATGGACATTAGACATCGTCCACTCATCAACATCATGGTCACATCCACTGAGGGCCCATACTTTTTGAGGGCAGTTGATTGTTCAGGACATCGTAAAGATGCTGATTTTCAGTTTCACATCCTTAGGGATGCCATTAAGGAGGTTGGGCTAGAAAATGTGGTCCAAGTAGTGATAGATGCAACACATGTGTGCAAAGTTGCAGGGAGGCTTGTTGAGGCAGCCTATAGACATATTTGGTGGACTCCACGTTGTGTGCATGCCATGAACAATGCACTCAAGGACATGGGAAAAAATGGTTGGAGTAAACAAGTGGTTCATGATGCGAGAGGTGTAGATGCTTATCTGCAATCACCATACTTCACATGCACTGTTCAGGAGCTTCGCGAAGGAGTTTCTGAAACAAGTTGAGACTAGATATGCATCATATTACATTCTCTTGGAGAGAATGGTTGAGTTGCAAGAGCCATTGCAACTCATAATTATGAAAAAGGAATGTAATTGGTGGGCCGAGTCCATAACAGAGCAAGGGAAGAGGGTAAAGGAGATGGTGAAGAGTGATCAGTTTTGGATTGATGCAAGATACATAGTCTCCATCATTACTCCAATTTTCATGGTCATTAGATATGGTGATGAGGATGCACCTACCCTTGGAGAGGTTTATGAGTGCATTGATTCCATGCTTGGCCAGATGAGGGTTGCTGGCTGTGAGAGAGACCGCACTCTAGCATTCTATACTGAGCACATTCAGCCTATCATTCACCGCAGGTGGGAGAAGCTGAACACTCCTTTGCACATGGCTGCCTATGCATTGAATCCTAAATGGTACATATCTAGGCCTGGTAGAGTTACACCACTTCAGGATGATGAGGTGAAGGCCGGGTTCTTTTGGTGCATTGGTAAGATGTTTGATGCTGAGACTTTTGGTCGGATTCGCTCTGAGTGGACAAAATTTTCCACTCTTACAAGTAATTGTTAATTCAATATTCGACGTTCGTTATTAATATTTAGTTTTACAGTTTTATTATCTTAGTAACTAGAGTTTGGTAACTTTACTTTTAGTTTTACATTATGTTACAACTTATTATGTTCCAGGATACTCAGATTTGGCAAAGATGGACATTAGAACTATCGCACAGAAGCATCCGATATTGTGGTGGAAATGTCATGGAGCACAGAGGGCAAAGATTACCACACTAGCCATTCGATTGCTTTCTCAGGTTTGTAGTTCCTCATCTTTAGAACCTATTCAAGTTTTTAAATTTTAATTTTTTTATAAACTTAAGAGTTTTTAATTTTAGTTTTACTTTTCTGATTTTATAAATTTGTTTGCTATCTCAGGTTTCTAGTTCCTTAGCTGTAGAGAGGAACTGGTCTACTTATAGCTTCATCCACTTTATCAAGAGGAACAAACTTACCTCTAAAAGAGAGGAGAAGCTAGTTGCTGTACACAGTGCCTTGCTGTACAAAGAGAGCCCAGCAACACAATGGGATGTAGAGCCAGAGGATCCAGCACAGATCGATGAGGATGAGATTGCAGCAGAAGCCCATGTAGGGCTAGTTGGTGTTCCTTTGGCAGACCTTGACCATGAGGACTACGAGTCCAGTAGTTCTAGTGATGAGGACTTTGGCTTGGGGGATGATTAGAGGCCTCCCATTCTTACATTTTGACATGATTTCAGATTGACATTTTGATATTGATGATTGATCATGATTCATTATATCATATCATGTTACTCTGCTCATTGTAATCATGATCATCTTTATGATATATGACATATTGATATTTCATATTTGAACAATGAATTTTCAATTTTGAATCTTTGTCATTTGATAGTAGAACATGATAGTTGTATGTTTATAACTTTAAACTTTATATTACTATGTTTAAATGATTATGTTACTATGTTGAATGTTCAATAGTTCTAGTTTGTGTATTTTAATTTGGTATGTAACTTAGTAGTTCAATTTGGTATGTTAAATTGAAACATCTTTTCATAATTAACATTTCAAGTTATATATGTATAGTATGCAGTCCCCCCCCATACCCCCCCACCGTCTCGAAATTGAGGCCCTTGTTTTTTCCGCACCCAAAACTCGTCTCGGCGTCCCCCCATCCCGACTTACCTCCGCACCCGTGTTTCATTGAAAAAAATGAAGAATAAACACGAAGATTGCCAAAAATGAAGTGCTTGCAGTCAAAGAAGAAAAACTCGTTCTGACAAGCATTTTAGGGGCTTTAACTTGATGGAAACCTTCAAAAAGAACGCATAGATAATGCTACATAAAGTACAATTCAAGGATGATGAACTGCCTTTATGACAGCTTATCAATGCATTGAAAAATAGAGGATGTGTTATTGCTGACCGGTTACTGAGAGGGGGGGGGTGAATCAGTAAGAACTATTTTCCACTGTAATTCAAATCTTGTTCTGTACTTCTTGTGATCTAAGCAAAGGAAAAACAAACATTCATAACGGTAAAAGAAGTACACAGATCGACACAAGATTTATACGTGGAAACCCTCGGTTAGAAGGAAAAAACCACGGTGAGACAGAGCTCACAACTTCACTACTGTAGAATGAAGCGCTCTGTTAGGAGCTTACAAAGCACTGGTTAAGGTGCTACTCGGTTAAGGGATTTTACAAAAGATCGGTTAAAATCTGAACCCTGTTAAGAGCTGTCTGGTTACAGGACTTTGAACATCAACAAAGATGTTACCTTGTTAGGGGATTTTACAACGAACCGATTAGGTCCACCCTGATAGAGGGATTTCAATTTGTTTTCACACCTTATAAAAGCAATGATCTTATGTGACACTGATTTTTTGATTAGATCATACCTGTTGATCTCTCTCGGTTTGCCTGGTTGTTGAATCTTTTTTGCCTCTATGCCTTTCACCTCTGGTGATTGTGATTTCTATGCAAATGTCTCTTCCTTGCTCCGACTCCTCAACAATTCTCAATAACCTTCAGCAACCTTCAACAACCTTATTCTTGCGTCCTATGACCTGTATTTATATAAGAGTTCACTGTAATGAAACCCTTAACTCCTAGAATTGCCAGGCTGTAAACTCAGCGATAGATCATGCAACAAACAGAAAGGTATGCGTTATGATCTGAAGTTTACCTTGCAAAACATCCTTAGAAATAAAGCTAACTTCAGTTAAAAAGCTAACTCCACTTCTGAGTGGTGGATGTCCCGTATAATCCGGTTTTAACTCAAACTGCTCCACAGAATCCGGTGCGGATCTTTTGGCAGTTTAGACCGGTGTAACCTTTATTCCCGGTTCAACTTTGTATGCACTCTGCGACCGGTACTGTATACTTAGATCGGTCTACCGGTGTATTCCCTTTTCTTTAACTACCGGTGCATACACTCTGTTTCTTGTCTACCGGTGTCTTCTAAGTAACGTGAGTGACCGGTGACTTTTTATCGATGCATGGTGTTTGTGAATTTACGCTAATGACAATCTTAAATTGCTAACAGGATGTACCTACGAATCCGTGAGTAATTTGCATAGGGTTGCCACAATTTTGTTATGTCAAAATTGAGGACAACACATATATATTGAATGGAGAAATATGAAAATAGAATGATATTATTTGAATAAATCTCATCTTCTATAATTCTGCCCCAAATCTCTCATAAATTTGGCCAATGTACTAACTAGATTTATCAATTTCAGATCATAACTCCATACTGTTGGTTTTGCCAACTGATTATCTAATTATATCTATAGATAAGCTATTTCTAATGCTTAAGATTCTTACGTCAGTGGTCAATGAACATGAGACAATTATAAAATTGTTCTCGTCTACTCTTCAGGTTTTGCAAGACCTGGCGGGGTAGCCCTTTATCAATATCAATGCATTTTGCTTTTAATGCAACAGGATATTGCAATAGCAGACTTAAAATAAATATCACACTTCAATTTCTGGTTAGTACACACTGGAAATTTCCTTTACCTTAATTCTGTTTTTTAATAGAGGAGCAAATAATATTAAAAGAGACTTTAAAAATCCCTGTTCTTGACTAGATACAAGTACATCGGTATTTCTGCTGTAGAAGTATGTTTAACTTTACATTGATATGTTTAAAAGTTGCGAGAGATCAAGAAGAGAAAAGAAATATCTAAGCTGCATGTGACTGACAACTGGAAAGCAAATAACTATGATAAACATCAAAAAATATCTTTCTACTAATTTCAAAATGATTGTTTTGTAGCTTACTGAATGAAAATGTAATGTAGTGAAAGTTTTTCAAAATGACAATCTGTAACTTACTGGATGAATAACTAATGCAGTGAAAGTTAAGATGTCCATGATGGAAGAAATTCCAAACACAGTCCCACATGAAATGAATCATCAGTTTGCCCTTATCTAGCAGCTTTGAAATACTTTTGGGGCATCTTTTAAGTTTGTCTTCCCCATTAGAATTTTGATCTGTGTGTCTTTTTATTTGGTACAGCAGGCCTAGCAAGAGGTCTGAATAGATGTGTTATGTTGACTCCCCCAGATGGTAGCCTTTAGGAGATCTCAAACTCTCAAGTTGAGTTGTCTACCTTTTGAGTGTGTTGCTGGGTATTTTGTTGTTGGAGAGCCCCAACCAATCTTCAGTTGGATTTTTCAATGGTGAGCAGTTGTTCATTTGCTTCTATACTGCTTTGAAGCTACTTATAATTTTGACTGAAGTAAATCGGCCATTCCTTTTGCTGTGACATACATTCCTTTTGGATTGCATACAGCTGTATAATGAGAGCATACGGCTATAGAATGGGACCATATAATTGTCATCCCTTTTCATCAGTTGACAAGCATGTGACTGCATATAGCTCTAGATGAGAGCATACAACTGTGGAATGAGGGCATGTAAATAATGTTAGTGGGATGATATATTTAACATTTGTAACTACAAGAGTATGGGGCTTATTTCATTATGTATTGAGTTAGGGCCATTAGGACCTTTTGGGTGTGTTGGAACTTCTGGAGAATGTTAGTAAATATAATGAGACAAACGTTGAAAGTGGGTGTCAGAGTAGCTATCATGTTGTATAACTTTCTTGTTTTTAGAATGAGGTGTGTTTTTAGAATGTGAGATTTATGGGAGGGCAAAGAAAAAAAGTGATTATGGTTGAAGCCAGGAGCTAAGGCTAAAAGGAAGAGTGTTAAAACAAGGTCATATATAGCAGCAGTAATGGAAAAATATCCAAGGAGAAGTATAAGTCCTGAGATTAACCTAACCCTTCTCTGATAATGTTCAAGCAATGATTAGAAATGCCTCACCTGATAATATAGTCAACTTTTAAGAACTAATGCATCATTGTAAATTTGTAACCATGAAGTGTGTTTATATTTTGTTTTAAAGTTCCGACTTCTGCATTATTCTGGTTGTGAATCCTGTCTTCAGTCAGATGCTTAACTTCAGGTTCTTAAAAAGTTAAAAAATAAAAACAGTTGAATTCTGATGAAAATGTGTCAAAGGACTATTCTCAAATGGTGCACCCCTTTGACAATTGTGCTAAGACAGCTTCTCATACAACCTTGCTTACATCTGTGCCTGTTGACATTACATAGAATGCTGTTAAGATGAACTGGAAAATGTCATTTCCCATTCTCAGGGTGGAAATTTAGAATTCTGAGCATAACCTCAGGAAGATTGGATTAGTATCATTTTTCTCTGTATCAAGAAAGTGGTTTTGAGGGTTCAGGCTTTGATTTTTGGCACAATATGGCATGATCACTACAAATTAAGTTTCAAATCACTTTTTGGTGGTATTTCCTGCTCTGACATAGTACTTACAAACATTGGGTACTTCAGAGATCTATTCAATTCTTGATAAAATAATCCATTTCAATTTAGTTAATTGCATTGCTAACTGCTCTATGCTTAAGGAGTTTGGATGAATTAGGAATACCTTTTAGGATATCATTTTTTGTGATGTTTCTGCTTGTGCCTTTCCAGCATTGAATATATTTATTATTGACAATACCTTTTAATATATATATTTTTTGTGAAATTTCACTTCAACTTCATCAGTTTTTTGTATGCTTATCTTCTGATTTTGTGACATTGCTTTTCTATTATTTATGCAGTTTCGAGAATTGCCTGTCTGAAATTCAACAATGGAGGCAATGGAAGGATACCAGTTTATCATATTTACTTGATAAAAGAACATTAAGTGTGGTATCGGGAGCAAGTTTAATTTTCAATACCACTAAACCCCTGTGGTCTCACGTACTTGAATCGCTCAAAGGACGAACAGACAATCTGGATGATCATAATACATTGGAAAAAGTTGTGAGTGATTCTATTTAGAAACTGAAAGCTGAAGTTTTTTTTCTTGAACTCCAGGATATATATATATATATATATATATATATATATATTTGATTGGTAAATAGCAGGCTTGGGGCCTGCACCCGTTACAGTAATATGGTAAATAAAGATTTTACATCAAAGTTCTATTTTGCAAATAGCCAAAAAATTTAAAAAAGCCTTCAAATATAAATCTCATATTTTACCTTCTGCTCCATTTGAGTCATCTAGAAAATACAACATTTTCAAATTATACACTTTAATAAATTGAAAACAAAATGACCATATGTTCCATTGTCACCTGATCTGCTCCAAATCTCGTTCATGTTGTCACCAATGTAGCAGGGTCTGAAGATTTCCCTGCTTGCTTGGTGATGTATTAGGCAGCGAACATTATGAATGCATAAAGCAGGGATCTTTATAGAAAACAGCAAGTAGAGTTAATAATAAACAGTGATCTTATGAAGTAAGTAAAGTTGTTAACAAATCCATGAGAAGGTACGATCAAAGAAAGAAAACAATTTAGTTATCGAGCAGTTAAACAAGAGGCACGTCTCTTCACAAAACACAGTCACTATTTAAAGTGATTTCTAATCATACTTTCAATTATAATTTAAAGTGATTTCTAATCATACTTTTCCAATTTGTGTGTTACAATTCAGTATTTTAATTATAATTTAAAGTGGTTTCTAATCATATTTTTCCTATTTGCAATTAGAATTAGGTATTCTTCTGATATCGTTCATTTACTTCTATTCTGTCAAAAACCCGCAACTGATTAGATCTACATTTTCATGTAGCAAACTCAGTCAAAAAGTTGAACTTGTGGCTTTGCATATAGTCTTCCAACATCTGGTCAAAGTAACTTTTCTATAAAAACGATATGAGTGTACTCAACAGTTGGCACCAATGGTAATACTCAATTAAAAAACTTTCACCGAAGGTTGATTAATCCTTATTTGGCTGGATATTAGTGATCCCCAAACAGCAATTGTAATGGGAACAACATTAGTTGATGTGGATCAAATAATATTTTCCCAAAATTTATGAATAATTTATGGTGGTGTTGGATCTACTTAAAGTGATGCAATGAATGAGTTTATTGTTTTCAAAGTTGCAATCATGTTGTGGCATAAACATTTTATTGAGATGTGATTCATTTTTGAACAGGAGCTTTGTTTACTAGGTTTATCTTCAAAAAACTGGGACTCCATGATAAGAAAATTCACATCAGCTACCTATCGGGTTATTTCACTTTCCAAAATTTTGCATTATCTGCGGAATATTCGTAGAGAATATGGTGTGGATCTGTACGCCAAGGAGAACATTGATCTTAAGGTAGCTAATTTTTTCAGACATTTAGATCTATTCGAATGGATGCATATTGAATTTCTTGTGGTGGATGTGATTTATTTTTTCTAGGTTTCAACTTAATTTACTTCATTTATTGTATGTCTTTTGATTATTCTTTGCATCAAGAATGATAACGTCTAAAAAAATAGAATAGTTAATTTATTCATTGTGAATGGTATAGCTTTGGGGCATGCTTTTACATGTTCCTTATTAATCAGTTACATCATTTTTGTATTTTTGTGTGCCGTTCAAGTGAGATTGTAAAGAACAAATGGCTAAACTTGTAAGAACCTGTAATGTCCCTATAGAATGGTTATCAATGCATAATATACAGAGCGATATAACATATAATCAATGGTACCAACACTACAATTAATACCAATACTAACATGAAACATGAAATAGCATACCAGTATACCAGAATACCAAGATGGCGAGGAAATGTTATTCTTTATTTAATACCCGAGAAAAACCAACATCAACACAATAAACCAAAGTGCTTATAAAATAGTCGGTTGGTTGCGAAAACCAACGGACGCATCTCCTCGCTCCTAACTACCCACCCGACAAAACATAACTAAGTCTAATACAATATTACTTTTTTATTACTTTATTCTGTACTACATATATCCCCCCCCCAAAAAACAGTCGTCTTCCAGACGACAGTACTACAGAAAAAGAAAATCAAACTTCAGAGTTGGGTTGTGAAGACATCCTTGGATTTGGAGCTTGTTCCTGAATGCGTAAGAGATCTCGTTCGATAGTTTTCTGTTTGGCCTGAACTGCTTGGAGGACCTGTAATGCATCCATCTTTTTCGCTTCAACTAGTGCTACTTTCTCTTCCAGGCCAGCTCGTTCCATCTGCCATTTAGCTTCCGACAGCTTTTTCTTTTGCCCATTCCTTTTTCATGCGGTTTGTCAGATCCCTTTCTTGCTGAAGGTCCAAGTATGTCCTCCTAAAAGCCCCCTCTATTTCTGTAAGGGTGTGCATGAGCGGTGGCTGCTCCTGTACTTGCGGTATGATGCATGGGGCTGTCCAAATTTCAGCTATTTCTCTCTCCTTGTACCCACTCTACTGGAATAGGCTCCATTCTGTATGACATTTTCTCTTCATGAATGTTGCCAAGGACTCGGCTACTCTAACTATGGCTTCCACATTCTGACTCTTGGCCTGCTCTGATTTCCTTAGTGGTGTGCTCCATAGCTAGCAACTCCTTAAGGAATCTTGTGGCCTTATCTTCTAATGAAATCATTTCGGAACCGTTCCCTGTTTTGTTTTGTATACCTGTTATGCTCTCTTCTCCTGTTTCGCTGGGCATTGGTGAGGGTGGTAGTACCATCCCAACTTCCTCCAGCAGTCTATCTACTTCTTCTAGTACTGTGTCCTCTCCAGCATCCTCACCTTGTGTATCTTCCTTTTTCTCCATACTCTGAGCGGCCATTTTTTCCTCAGCCTGTACCACGAAAGCAATCGGGTGGGCCACTTCGATACCCTGTGGTGTGTGGAGTCTTATCTTGTGTCCACATGTTTGCTTCCCTTTGAGGTCTATGACCTCGGTATGAGTTTGTTGATCTGCAGGAAGGAGGTTGGCTACGCCTGGCAGGGAAAGTCTTGTGGCTCCCCATCTAGGTATCTTCTGCTGTCTACTTCCTTCTTCCTTAGTGCTGGGGTTCCCTTTTTCTGTATGGCTGTTCACCTCCATGCAAACATCTCCACTTCCTTCCATACGGATGTCTTCCGTACTAGGAGTGGTATGGACGACCTCCGTACTAGGCATGGTACGGACTCCCTCCTCCCTAGTGCTAGTGGTCTTGTGAATCTGTGCGTACTCAGGTACTCCTGTTGGCAATGGGCCTTCCCCTCGTGGTAAAAAAGTAATATCTCCTAGTGTGCCCTTCAAGTGGCCAAAGTGGATTTCCTCCTCCTGGGAGTCTAAAGATGTGTTTGTACTAGCCTCCTCTTCTAAACTGTCCTCTCCATCCTCCTCCTGACTTGAACCCTCAATAGGTGTTGGTTGACATTTTGTTACTGCTTGTCTTGGTCTCTTTGTCCATGGTTCTCCTGCACTTGATCTTGTTCCAAAGATGTCCAAGTGAACCCAATATGTCATGGCTGGCTTGTACAGTTCCACCCCGTTGGCTGGAACGAGCACTCCTCTATGTTCAATGGCCACCTGTGTGCGAACTGCTTCCAAAAATAATGCAATGGGATGATGAGGCATATAGAATGCCTTATGCTTTAGCTCCATGAATTCATGTAACTGTTCTGAAAGGAACTGTGCCCAATTATACACCTATCCCCTGTTCAACCCATCCACTACTGGTAACATCCAGAGGGCTATATCTGATGTGCGGCTTCCCGCAGTAAGTTTACTTTTCACTATTTTCTGTAGCTGGTTGATGAAGTGCATGTTCAGAAATTTATATCTGAACAGTCTGCTGATTCTGTGCATATGCAGCCATAACCTCATTCTTTGTACTTTGTAGCAGCCTTTTGTTGAGGATTATGCATTGCAATTGAAGGTTTTGCTGTAGCATTTGGACTATCAAAATCTGATCTCAATGTAGGTGTTTAAGTCCCAATATTCCATTTGTATGCATTGTTCAAATATTATTCATTCAAAGATTTAAATGCTGTTATAAATATTTCCATCTTTATATTGAGGGTGTATGTAAACATTGCAAATCAAACATTATATACAAATTTGCAAGCTGTTTGACCAAATGAGCATTGGGGAAAAAATTAGTGAAGAATTTGCAGGGGAGATCTTACTACACCTGTATCCCCAATACTAACCATGTCGAAGTTGTCCTTGACTTCGTAAAACCCAACTAAGGCTCATCTGTGCGATCATCCTAGTGCATGTAATGGTGAATCTATCTGCTACCATTACTCTGAAACCATCCAACAAGAATACTAACTGAACACCTACACAGGTGTCGGAAGCCAAGAAAACTGAAACCAAGCTCTCCAAGAAAGCTGAAGTCCCTAACCACCACCAATTAGCCTCCAAGGCTAATAGGAAAACATCAACTGACTAGGTCTGAGAAGGGGACATTACCATTGATTCCAATTTAGCTCCAAATGATAAATGAGTCTTTTTTGTTCATGCATTGTGGTAAACATTTTAGATTTTCTTAATAACATATCATGTAATTAATTAAGCTTAGTGATTTTGGATTAATATATTTAGTTTACAATTATGTTTAAGTGATCGGAAGGAATAACCAATGAGTAGCCATGCATAATACATTCTTCATCTATTTTTATTTAGTTCCTCTTTTCTTTTAGAATGGGCATGGTAGCAATGAGTAAATAATTGATTTCCAAAGCTGGGTTGTGCCAAACAGCATATAAAAAATATATTAAAAAAATATCAATACGATTTATCATTTTTACTTATCTTATTTAATGATCAAATTGATGGTACTTGTAGAATTCGAGGTGGTATTGGCATTACATTAGACTTTATAAATTTCCTCAAAACAAAATAATTGTTCATTTAGGTTTCTTAGCTGACTAAAGCATGTCAAATATTCACAGGGATCTTTTTGGCCACGGCAAAACTGAAGCCACCTATGGCATTTTTTGTATGAATGCTTAGGTTTTAATAAAAATTGGAAGCTTATAATCGAAATAAGTAAAGTTTAACTCAGTAATCTGTGAAAGGGTCAAAAGTTACTGTGTAGGTTTTTTAGTTATGTTTCAATAGATAGTATCCATGTAGAATTCGAATTGGCATAAATTTGTGCATGTGTGTTATCCTTTTTATTTGCAGAGTAGAGAGATTGAAGGTTACTTGCTACAATTACTGGCAAATAAAATGCAGATCCTCTGGAAAATGCCATCTGTACTTGTGGCATCTAGTCTTCATTTAAGGTACCTCGCAAGGCAAAAATTTCCTTTTTTCTTCATTGAATTCTTTTTGAGGAAGTAATGTTCATTATTGAATGTTAAATTAGAAATTATATTAATATCCATAGATGACCAAAGGTAGGTTAATGGGACTCAAGAGAGCAGCAGTGTACAATAGAGAGTTCGAAGGCCCACAAAGGGGAAGAACAAAGATAAAAGATACAAAATAATGGAGGACTAGCAAAAGTTGTGGACAAGAAATAGGTATAAACAGATAAGAAAGGGGAATAAGAACCCTGAAGAGAAATAAAATGCTACAGAGGAAAATTGAAGGACATCAAGTAACACAGTCTGGACTAGAATTGGTGAAGTCACTAGTGCTGTCATTGATCACTCTGAAAGGGCTTACACAAAATTTGATAAAGACAAAAAATTAATCATTTTCATGTTGAGCCCTCAATTTTTATCTTAAATAGTATCCACATAATATGGTTATTGATTTTATTGAATATTTGCTTTTTGAAATTAACTGGAATGAGGAATGGGAATTCTACACTCCTATGCAGGTTGATATAACTAGGGGTGATAAGAATCCAAGAGACATTTGTTTTTGGAAATTTAATCACAATGGGTCTTCTATTTTCTTACCACTAATTACGTTACAAATGCATGCCAAGAAGGAACAAACCAATCCTCTTTCTGTTTAATTGTTTATTTTCTCTGTGCCATTATGCAAATCTTCTCCCATTGGTTGGTTTTGTGCTTTCCATTGCTAAGATGGTTTTTTATGTGGAGATTTTTCACATCATGTTTCATTGAACATTTTCACCCTTGAAATTTCAGGTCTATGTTATTTTCTTTGTATATGGACGAAATAGAAAAGCGAATTTACAGCAATAGTGCAACAGTCAGGTACATTACGGAAAAATCAGTTTTGCCTGCATGCTTGTAGGTTTCAATTTTGGAGATAACATTCCAAATTGTATCGCCAGATTTGCGTAGTATTAATAGTTTGTTATTTGTTTGTTGCAGAGATTTCTCTTCCATCAGTGATTCTCAATATCTTTTGGATTGTATGTAAATTCAAAAAGTTACAACTCCCTTTGTTTTTCCATTTTATTTATAAGTATCTATGCATCTTTGTGGGCACACAATTGTGTATGAGGGAGGGAGAGGGAGAGAGAATGAGGGAATGAAGGAAATATGTTATAATTGTAGAGTTTGTTTATGCTTGCTTTCTTTTTCAAAAGGCTTATAGTGTTGTAAGAAATTTATTGAGACAGGTCTTGGAATGAATGTTCTTACAAATTTGTCTGTTCAATATGTTCTTGAAATAGGTACTACAGCATACAAGAAGGCTTTTGATTTGTACTAAAATTTTAACTTGATATGTGATTGTATTAGTGCTCCAAGCCCAGAAACATAGCACAACATAAACATTTTTTATAGCAGTTTAACCTTATGAATTTCGGAAGAACATTTGAATCACTTCACATGTCATGTTTTTGTCACATGGGTATTTTGAATTCCCCAATGTAGCTGCCTCCCTTCTTGATTTTATTACTTAGTTTTTTCATTTTGCCTCAAATTGGTCGAAATTGTTACCATAGTCAAATGAAATATTAGATGCATCTTAAAATAGGATAAAAGCCTTAGCCTATAAGCTGCATTTACTTTCTTCACTATCCAAAGAATTGAAATGGTCCACAATATGGCAAGGAATGTTTTGTATGCTAGTTTTTTCATTGTATCCTTTCTTATTCTTTTTATAGCCATCATGCACCTTATCATTTATCAAAGTACTAATTAGTTTACCTAACCTACTAGAGAGCCAATTATTTGGCTTAAGCTTAAGGTACACTTGAGTGCTTGTCTTGAAACCTATTGGTTTCTATGTTAGTCTTAGTACAACAAAGCATTAGCTTGAGTTTGTTTCATGTTCATTGTACATCACTTTAATTCACATCTTTTGGAGCATCTCTTTAGAGAATAAATTTTTTTCCTTTGCCAATAGTGGGCCATCATTGCTGATAGTCATGCATTAAGGCATCTACTTAGCATGCTCAACTTCATTATGTGCACTGATTATTATTCACCCTAAAATTAGTTCATGGATATTGTTAGAGATATTGACTAGTCTTTGAGGTGTGGTAGATTTGGACAGTAAATACTTAAATAAATGGGTAAGCTTGGATATGTTTTGTTGTGTTTTGGTAGAATTGATAAACAAAACAACAGCATTGTGATAGAATATGACTTTGATCATAACAAGTGTTAAACTAAACAACGTTCTAAATTTTAGGAATCTAGATGTGTTATAAGCTGAAGTGATGTTAATGAGTTGGAAATAACAATTCGTGAATGAGATGCAAGAAAGATAAATTTTAATTTTATGCGTATTTAGTACATGACATGCTACCTTAAGAGATGTATGACTCTATATCCTCTACCAATGGCCAGGATATGATTATGCACTCTTATAACTCTCTCAATCAAGATTGATGTTATAGATGTGTATCATACATTTGCATGGATGGTAGTTATATGAAGAATGGGTTTGTAACGCTCAGGATGCAGTAATAGACAACAATTCATTGATTTGTAAGTGGGGTGATTTGTCTCCTACGTAGATGTTGTGGGATAGGTATATTGACATAGTGTGTGTTGTTCCTAATCGGTTACTGAGAGGGGGGAGGGGGATGAATCAGTAAATTCAATTTCTATTCTTTTTCTCTTAATTAAATATTCTTGTTAATATAGAAATCAAAAGAATATTGTAACAATCATAAACAAAAATTAAATGCACAGGTCAACACAGAATTTATATGTGGAAACCCTCAGTTAGAAGGAAAAAATCATGGTAGGATAGAACCCATGAAACTCCACTATTGCAGTAATAAAGTTGCCCTGTTAGAGGCTTACAAAGCACTGGGGAGAATGCTACCCGGTTAAGGGATTTAATAGAAGACCTGTTAGGATCTTGACCCTGTTAGGAGTCTCCTTATCAGAGGACTTAAAACACCAACAAAGATGTTACCCGGTAAAGGGATTTATACAATAGAACCTGTTAGGGTTCACCTTGATTGAGGGATTTAAATATGCTTCACAACTAAAGCAATGATCTTATGATGACACTATCTCTGTCGATTCAGATCATACCTGTTCACTCTTTCCTCTGCTTGGCTGTTGAATCTTTCTCTCCCTTTCACCTTTTGTGACTGTGATTCCTCTCAAAAGATTTTGCTCTCCTGCTCTCTTTTTCTCTATGCTCTTGATTTTCAACAACACACTTCTCATGTCTTATAACTTGTATTTATAAGAAATTATCTTATTTAAAAATACATCTAACAGTTCCGCCAAGTTGTAAACTCTCAAAAAATCACGCATGCAAAACTCATGATAAAAAAGCTTTCAAACTGATCTTTAGTTTACTTTGTAACACTCACAGAAAAAACAAAGCTAACTCTAGTTCTACTGAAAAAGCTAACTCCAGTTTATCTGAAAAACACTCCGCATAATCCAGTTCGGATTATCATGCACTTAACTGGTGTGTGACCTGTATCCAGTTAGTCATTTGTACCCTGTGTATTTGCTAAGACCGGTTGGACAAAACCTGGACCGGTATAAGTGTGACTGGTTAAGGTACATTGTTTACTTGCTTATGCTCATTCTACCCGATTCACAATTATTACACTCTCATGAGTACCGGTGTTCCGGTGGGATTGATGTTTTCCAATGACAACTAACTTTATGTCAACAATCTTCCCCTTTGGCATTGGTGGCAAAACATATCAACACATCACATGTAGACTTCCCCTGTAGATCTGCTCGTCTACCTGTAACATTTTTCTAAATGAATCACAACACACTGTTACTGTTATCTGTCATTTTCCCTGTAGCTTCTCTTCTCTTTTCTCTGCAGTTATATCTTCCCCTTTTTGTCTCCAAGGGACAAAGGGTTTTTACTCTTCATAATTGTAACTTGTTGTAGATATCTTTATAGATCTTTTTTGTAGAGTCTAGGAATGGTTTCCAGATACCTGTTACATGATCTAAAGCGTTCTTTATAGCTTGTAGTGAGACAATGAGACTTTCCATGTCTTCTATTGTCTTGTAATCAGGTTCACTGAGAAGTCTTTTTGTATCAGTTGTTTTCTGCATTGGATCAAATGTAGGTGCAATGAATAACTGGAATCCAATAAGATCATGGATTCTTTTATTGTTTTCTTCTGACGCCTTCCTCAGAGTGAGAGATAAGCTTGTCAGCTCCCGACTGTACTCTATTGCAGAAGAGATCTTAGCATCAAATTTTGATGTTAATTTCTTTATCTCTTTTGTTGTCCTTTTTGTTCTCTCAATTATATCCCTCACAAAGTCTTCAAAGTTAGAAGTTCTTGTGATCAACCTTCCAGCTTCTTGAACTTGTTGTAACTCACCGATGCTGGTAGCCATAGTGGCTTTAAGTTCAATCTATCTATGAAGAATATTTATCCTTTTCTTCTCATAATGATCAATAGCAACTGTTTCTAGGTCTGAGACATCTTCCCCGATCGCTTGTGCGAATACCTCTAATTGATCAATCACCAGTTCGTCTTCATCTATATCAACATCTGGTACAAAATTGTACAAGATATTCTTTACACTTGTGAGAACCATATCCTGTTTTCTCTTAGTGAGCTCCTTCAACCGCCTTGTCGACATTTTGCTTATGTCAACTACAGTGTCACTAGGTGGAGATGAACTAACTTTGACTCTTTTAGATTCAGAATCTATTGCAAAAGATAGCTTTCTCTTTGATGTTGATGCACTCGAAACATCTACCGGTTCCTTCTGCCTTATTCCCTGTGCAGGTTCTTCTTCAACAGGCTTCTCCTCTTCTTCTGTAACAGGCAACTCCTCTTTTTGAGGTATTTCTTGCTGAAGTACCTCCTCTGGACGCACTTCTTCTGGTGGTTGCTCTGTTTGTTGTTGTTCTTCAGCAACCTGTCGATCATTTAAAATAGCTTTAGCTTTATCTGTTTCATTGTCTACAGTCATCTTAGCTGATGACTTCCCCAGTACTTGATCTGCTAGTTTCACTGATGTATCTTGTACACTTGTTTCAACCTCTTCACCTAGGTTAACTTGTTCACTTTCTATGAACTCTTTACCAGTAACTTCCTTTTCACCAGTTGTTCTTTGTTCACCTGTTGAGACTTGTTCACCAGTTGTGAACTATTCAGGTGGAACCATCTCCTTTTCCGGTTCATCTTGTGAGATATCGTAAGGACCTGTAGGCTTAAGTGTTTCATCAAAAACTTTTTCAACAGTGCTTTGCTCCTGTCCCTTCTTAAGAGTGTTGAAGTTATAACTCTTCCAAAATTCTAGTGTATCTTCATACACATCTTTATCTTGACCATTAAGGATTTTGGCCACCCTGTTCCTTATATCCAAGTTGAGTGACACAACTTCTAATAGAATTTTTATTGACTCATCGTCAAGATCTGGTTTAACCTTTGCCAAAGTTTCCCTTCTGATTTTACTATTTTGAGCTAGACCGGTTCTCCATTTGGTCATTAGCCTCTTATTCAATTCTGCAGGTAAGTGGGGCATGTAGTCCCTAGGACTTCTGTTGAAATCTAGAAAGGTTTCTAACAAAGCAATCTCAATTTTCTCTTTATCCTCAATGCCCAAAAAACTGAACCACTTTGCAGCATTCGATACTTCACCAAAATCCATATTTTCATCAATTATGTTATCTACAGTTAAGGTTCGAACTTTACCTTTTTCTGGAGAAGCAAGGAGGGTTGGTGGAGTGAGATCACCAGCTGTGTCTCTAGTTATGTCCACAATGACTGGTTCTGTTGCAGGCTTTTCTTGGACCGGAGTCTTGACTCCCAGTATGCCCTTTCCTTTTCCAGTGTCTTTTACTGGTGGCACTGTGGTCTTTTGGCATTCAGCTTCGGCTTCATGTTGCTGCTTCAGAACAGTTGACCATATGGCAACCCCTTCATCATGAACTTTGTCCACTTCTCCAATCAGGACTTGACGAATTCTTTTCTTGATATTGAAACTTTGATTGTATAGATCAGCTTGATTAGTTGCCTCTTGCAGGCTAAGATGATTTTCTACTTCTAGTAGAGCCCTTATCCTCAACTCTCTTTCCTTATCTATGGAAGATTTACATCTACCTTCAGTTATCTCTTGTAGATCTTTAGGTATTATTTTGTGAAGTCCAGTGGGTGTTAACTTGAACTTGTGAAGACAGTAAACTACTTCTTCTAGCTTTCTCTTATCTTCTTCATTAGCAAGCTCATATCTTCTTCCTACTGCACCCAATCCACCTGTTTCTTTTTTTCCTTCAACCCCTTCATCTATGGTTGGTTTCCTTCCTTTTGGCGCATCCTCCTTTACCGGTTTCCTGGTCTTTCTCTTTCTGAGATAAGTGGTGGTTTCTTCTGTTTCTGTTTCCTCCATTTCCTCACCTTGTGATGGTTCGCTGGATGCTGGTTGTGTCTTTTTCCTTTGAACCTTTGGCTCTTTAGCAACTGGCTTCCTTTTCCTAGGAGTCAGAGTGTGTTTCACATAAACCTTCTTAGGTTCTTTAGAAGGTGCCTTCTTCTTCAAATTAGCTTGAATCTCCTCATAGGTGCCAAACTGGTATGCTGAGAGATCTAAGTTGCTTTCCTGTAGTGCATCAGCATAAGCCTTGGCAACCTTAGATGTAATTTCGTACCCAAGCTCTGGTGCATACTCGGTCCTTGGCTCAACAGCCTAGATAATGCAGTGATCAGTGTTCACCAAAAAACACATCTCTTCCTTGTATTCTTCTACAATGGTTAAGGGAATTCTTTCTGTGTTGTGCATTCTTAATTGATAGGCTTCAAAATAATCAGTCATAACCTTATTAAACCGGTTCCCCAAGTTATTTACTATCTCTTCTATCTGAACCATTACCGGTTTATCTGCTAACCAGGTAACTTTGCCTATCCTTGGAAAGAAGTTTTGATAATAGAAAAACAAACATACCAGCAACGTCCCATATTTGAGAAACTTCTTTTTGACCAAACCGAGCTTCTTTAGGTTTTCAAAGATTTGTCTCCTCATCATAGCACAAATGTCATACCTGACATTATCGTGTATTATTCTGTGCGCAGCATGAATCGCACCTCCAGGTATGCTATTTAGGTTACTCGACTGATATACTTTGTAGCCGATAACTGCAACAGCAAACCAAACACCGTCGTCTTCAATATCATTCACAGTCATCATTCGACTGTTGTATTTGACTTAGTCAACTGTGTGACTTCGGCATTTGCTATTGTTCTTAGGGTTAGAGCTTACCCTGTGACATTGTACCCAGTTACCCTGTGTAAATCTTCTTTAGTAATAGGTGTAACCGCGCCTTTTGCAAGCCACATCCCTGGTTCGTGAACCTTGCTAAGCACCAGCCTAATCCAATCCGGTCGAAACATAGTTGGATATTTGACTCCATTGATTAAACATGATGCTTCTAGCTAAGCGTATTTTGCCTGAATCTTTCTATCTTCACACAGCGAGACGTATTCACTTTGAATAAACATTTCACCCAGTTCCTCGTGTTTGCTGTGGATGAAAGCAGTGACATCCTCAGTTAGAAAAACATTGTCAGGGATGGATGATAGAGCTCCCGCCATATCATTCGCTCGATTTTGGACTGCCATGATATCGTAAACAGGTCTATCGAGTTGATTGGCATTGATGAGGCTCACCACAGAGGATGAAGATGCCATCTTGCTAGACCGGTATTTGTAGAAAGTTCTTGATAAGATTTACGGAATTCACATAGCAAAGATCGTAAATCACAGCAAGAAAAGATTACTCAAGCTACTCAAAACAATAATCACAAAACACAATGTAAAGTGAAATGAGTAATCGACTTTCCCTCTTATACACTTAGGTCGTAACGGTAATGAGCAAACGATGACTTTTGTTAACGGTTACTGTATTAATTACCGTTACCTAACCTTTCGTTCGACAATCGGTTCACAGACTCTTTACCTGTTTACAAATCCTCGGCTGCGACATCCACCTTGCTGCGTCAGCAACCCTTATTTGTCCGGTTAATATGTTAGACCAGTGACTCCTTTCCGGTTCCAGTTCCTGATTGAGTGAGATCACAACTCACCAGTTCCTTCGAGAACAGTAGCTTCGCTACCTGTTCCACTTAAGCCCTTTGGTTTGATTTGTTGTAGAGATATCACCATCAATAGATGATGACCTTACCTCTGATTTTTCCTCAGCGGAACTTTTTGTCTCCTTTTTGGACCAAGTCTTTTTGACTTCCCTGTTGGTCTCTTTACTCACATTATCCTTCTGATTGGGGGACAACTTCTTCTTGACCTGTTTAGCTGGTCCTTTGCCTTTGTTCATTGACCAGTTGTTGTAGTCCTTGGCCAAATGTCCAATCTTGTTAGAGTTGTAACAAGCATTCTGGTTCCTCTCCATGGATTGATCCTTCTTTCCCTGTCCATGGGTGAGTGACAATCGGAGTTCCTATGCCCTGATGGTCCACAGGTAACACAATTAGATCTGCTCCGGTTTTCATTCCTATTATGGAATACCGGTCTTGGTGGAGATTTGAATGCCATTGTTTTGGATCTGCATTCTTCCGCTTTGTGTCCAAATTTATTGCAGGCATAGCAATAACCCTTGAATCTTCCCCTACTTCCACTGGACACATTGTTGGAACGAGACCTACATTCAAAGGTCCTATGACCATACTTGTAACAATTGCTGCAGTAACTGTTACAAGTAAACGGTTTCACCGGTGCATTTCTACAGTCATTGGATTTATGACCCGGTTTGCCACAATGTTTACAAGAGGGTTTGAAGATCTTTTTAGCTTTGTCTTCTGTTGGTTTCTTCTTTTCCTTCTTGCCTTGTTTGTCTCCAGAGGACTCACCGGTTTCATTAATGCTTTGACCGATGTACCCAAGTCCTGTGAGATCCTTGTGCTTCCTTTGAGCTCTCAGTTGCTCATCAAGCTTCTCAGAACTTTCATTATACCTTCTAAGTTTCTCATTCCTCTCTTCATGAGTTTTCAGCTGTTCCTTTAGTTGACCCAATTCAGAAGCCATCTTTTTGCATGCATCATCTTTATCATGCAAGTGCTCATGCATGATTGCATTCTCCTGATTTATGCCCTGCATGTCTGCATGCAATTGCAATATGAGAGCATCACTCTCTCTTAATGCATCTTCAGCTAGATTTCTTGCTCTTTCAGCAGTTAAGTGTGCTTCTAAGGAACTAGTCTTCTCATCCTCAGTTTTTCTTTTGGCTTCAATGAGTTCAGTCATCCTCAAAGCATAACCTTCCTGTTCCCTTTTTAAATTGGAGATTTGATCGGTCAGACTCAAATTCTTCTCCATGAGATCAGTGACCGCTTCTTCAGCTTCATCAGAGCCACTCTGTCCAGAGAGTTCCTCAATGGTTTCATGACTTTCACTTAGTTGTAGAACCAGCTCTTTTCTTTTGGCAAGAGACCTTCTCGGTCTATTCTCCAGAGAGGCAATCATTTCATTGGCTTCCTCCAGTTGCTTCTAATACCCGTAACCCTCCATGATCTTTTCTCAAATGGTTAAGCTTACTATTGCTAAGAACCGCAGCTCTGATACCAATTGTTGTTCCTAACCGGTTACTGTGGGAAAGGGGGGGGGGGGTGAATCAGTAAATTCAATTTCTATTCTTTTTCTCTTAATTAAATATTCTTGTTGATACATAAATCAAAAGAATATTATAACAATCATAAACATAAATTGAATGCATAGGTCAACACAGAATTTATACGTGGAAACCCTCAGAAGGGAAAAACCATGGTGGGACAAAACCCATGAAACTCCACTACTGCAATAATAAAGTTGCCCTGTTAGAAGCTTACAAAGCACTGGTGAGAGTGCTACCCGGTTAAGGGATTTAACAGAAGACCTGTTAGGATCTTGACCCTTTTAGGAGTCACCTTATCAAAGGACTTAAAACACCAACAAAGATGTTACCCGGTAAAGGGATTTATACAATAGAATAGGTTCACCCTGATTGAGGGATTTAAATATGCTTCACAACTAAAGCATTGATCATACGATGACACTATATATGTCGATTCAGATCATACCCGTTCACTCTTTCCTCTGCTTGGCTGTTGAATCTTTCTCTCCGTTTCACCTTTTGTGACTGTGATTCCTCTCAAAAGATTCTGCTCTCCTGCTCTCTTTCGCTCTATGCTCTTGATTTTCAACAACACACTTCTCATGTCTTATGACCTGTATTTATAAGAAATTATCTTATTTAAAAATACATCTAACAGTTCCGCCAAGCTGTAAACTCTCCAAAAATCATGCATGCAAAACTCTTGATCAAAAAACTTGCAAACTGATGTTTAGTTTACCTCGTAATAGTCGTAGAAAATTCAAAGCTAACTCCAGTTCTACTGAAATAGCTAACTCCAGTTTATTTGAAAAATGCTCTGCATAATCCGGTTCGGATTATCATGCATTAACCAGTGTGTGACTTGTATCCGGTTAGTCATTTGTACCCTGTGCGTTTGCTAAGACCGGTTGGACAAAACCTGAACCGGTATAAGCGTGACCGGTTAAGGTACACTGCTTACTTGCTCATGCTCATTCTACCCGGTTCACAATTATTACACTATCATGATTACCTGTGTGTACCGGTGTTCCGGTGGGATTGATGTTTGCCAATGACAGCTAACTTTATGTCAACAATGTGGTCCTCAAGAGTAGGGTTTGATATGTTGCAAAGCTATGTTACCAATTTTGATTCAGGCTTGACTTCAGTTTCGTGGGTTGGGGCAACTTTTTGGGGGGTTGAGTTTGTTTTGGGTTTGTCTATACAAAAATATATGAAAATAAAAAATATAAACATATTTGCAGCAATAATTAAGTTCAAGATAGACCACCATACTAATAATCAAATAACATAGCAATATACACCAAAATATTAATAGTAAAACTCGATTTGCATGATATATATTAAAGTTAAAAAATAATAATGCCAAGTGTCAAAAATCAGCCCTCATTGATTAAATATCATATAAATCTCAAAGATATCATCCTTCTCCATATTAGATGCTATATATTGTGGTAAATTTGTAGAACTGCAAATAGTGACACTGGTAGTGGCACCAACATTAGCACTCTCATGCTCACTAGGTGGCTTATACTCATCATCAATTTCAAGTGCAAAAAGGTGGGAAATGGAAGCATCCAACTTAATTCACTCTAGCTCGACATCCCATTTATTTTATCCCCATCTTTGTAGGCACTTTCTTTTTGTGTAAGAAGCCACAAGATTGAATGCACAAACACCAAGTCATTCACTATAATGTCCCCTCTACCTCAGTGCGTCCGAATTTGGATGATCCTGCAAAAAATAAGGCAGCAGAAGCAACAAGACATGAAATAGATGTAAATTGAGATCTATGTATTTCTAATCCTAACCATTCCTAAGAGTAAGTCTACAGATCGGGTTTCTCAACCATTGAGAGGAATCCTTTGGCTTGAATGATATAAGATTGATTCTAACCAATTCCCAGGTTATTAATACCGTCGTCTCTGTAGCGCATCCTCTAAGATCTTAGGAAGGCCGATATTTGGTACATTCCTCTTCTCAGAAGAGATATTCTCTATCCGAGGCTTTACATATGCATATGTTTGAGTCATCAGTATATACTGGCTATATGAGGATTATATCAACCCTCGGAAGTTATATCAACCTCAAATTTGACAACAAGATTATACCAATCTCGAATTGTCATTATTTCAAATTGACAACGAGATTATACCAATCTCAAATTGTCATTATATTAGTCTCAGCTAATCAATCTTTCATACAGGCATCATAACTGTCCCCTTAGAGATTATAGCAATCTCTTTCTTGCCAATATCAATTATTAATCCTCAACAATATAATATGAACTATTTATTCTGATACTGTAATGTTCCTGACTACAACTAAAGTGGAAGCAAGCCTCTTATTGTTGCCTTTAGATATGGCCGTACGGAGGGAAATTGGACTAGAAGGCCGTGTGGAGACAATAGGCCGTACGGAGGCAGGTGGCCGTACAGCAAAAGACAGGTCGTACGGGGCATGCTGACCGTACGGAGACAGGTTGTATGGGGGGGCAGGTATGTCGTACAAAGGCAGGCATATGAGAGTAGGCAGGCCGTACGGAGACAGGTCGTACGGATGGAGGTTGTAGTATGGGAGGAAGTGTGTTGCACGGAAGGAATTGTGTTGCAGTACAGATGGAAGTGTGTTGCAGTGCGGAAGGAAGTGAGTTGTAGTGTGGAAGGAAGTGTGGTGCAGTATGGAAGGAAGTGTGTTGCAGTACAGAATGATGTTGGAAGTACATCGAGGGATGGAGGTGGTATAGCATGATGAGGGATGGAGGTGGTACAAAATGATGTTGGGAGTACGCCGAGGGATGGAGGTGGTACAAACTGATGTTGGGAGTACGCCAAGAGATGGAGGTGGTACGGAATAATGTTGGTAGTACGCCGAGGGATGGAGGCAGTATGGAATGATGTCGGAAGTACGTCGAGGGGTGGAGGCGGTATGGAGTGATGAGGGATGGAGGCGGTACAAAATGATGTTGGTAGTACGCCAAGGGATGGAGGTGGTACAAAATGATGTTGGGAGTATGCCGAGGTATGAAATGGTGTTGGAAGTACACCGAGGGATGGAGGCGGTACGGAATGATGTTGGAAGTATGCCGAGGGATGGAGGCGGTACAGAATGATGTCAGAAGTACGCCGAGGGATGGAGGTGGTACGGAATGATGTTGGTAGTACGCCAAGCAATGAGAGTCGTTCTAGTCTTTAATGCCACCACAAAAATCGAACTTAAACACTTGCAAGATGAAATATGAATAATAGATATTGATTGTCAAATCTAGAACCAGAGAAACAAGCAGAATAGGGTGAGGGTTGAATCCCACCGAAACTGCACACAAACCAAATAGGAAGGATCTTTCACCTCCGAAATGGCGAACAACAAAATCCCGACAGGAATTCGCAAATGCAAATCAAATATAAATCTCAACCTATAAAATCCAACCTACACACCGAGCATAAATACCTGTCGGGAAAACTCCCGAGAGTGCACAAAAGAGCCGATGACGACAACTACACCTACGCCAACAAATAAAAATGGGCCCGAGATAAACTAAATCGATCGGAACCCAAATACAATAATTTTATTAAAAATGGGGACATTACAGATCCTCGCTGCCCAAAGATTGCTTACCCTCAAGCAATCCATCATCAATACTCCAGGATTCCAAACTAGGTGCGGACATTGATAACTATATCCACTCGAACCCTCAAGCCACAACAAGACCACGCACATGCACTTGGAAGTAAGTGAGAAAAGTAACTCTCCATCAAGTTTCCGCTGCTCCACTCTGATATAATTGTTGCCATGCCCAGAGTCACTAGGATCCCAATGAAACCAAACATCAAACTCATCGATGCTCAAATCCCAAGCCAAGTGCGGACGTTGGTAGTAATATCCCTTGAAAACTTTGTGTTGCTTTTGGACCATATGCACATAGTTGGATTTAGTTGGGACGAGTAAACCATCATCAAGCTTTAACTGCATCACTCTGATATAATTATTGCCATACCCTTTACCAGGATCCCAACAACGCCAACCCATGAAATATTTCATACCCTCATGTTCAACAATCTCTTCTAGTACGGGCATAGACAAGGACGCTGACGCCGATAGCACTGTAATGTTCTGAAGGTGATCTCTGCCCGGAGGTAATTTTGTTAGATGTCCGGAAGGCAATCTCGGCCCGAAGGGAATCTTGAACCGAAGGCCATCTCGGCCCTAAGGGAATCTCGACCCGAAGGCAATCTTGGTCCGAAGGGAATCTTGGTCCGAAGGGGATCTCCATCTGAAAGAAATCTCGACGGCGAACAAAGCCTCAGTAGTAGACAAGGCCTCGACGATGAACAGAGTGTCTGTGGTGACAAACACAACATCGGCGGTGGATAGAGTCTTTGTGGCGACGACAACGGAGAGAACCTCGACGACGGACAGAGCCTCGGCGACGGAAATAGCCATGACGACCGACGCAGCCTCGACAGCGGACATAGTCTCGACAACGACCACGACGGACAGAGCCTCGGCGACGGACACAGTCTCGGTGGCAAACACAGCACCAGATGTATGTGAATTGTCGTATGAGAGCTAAAGTGTCGTATGCATACTAACCCATTGTCGTATTGTTTCTGCATTGTCGTATGGGAAGTAGTAGATTGTCGTACGAGTTTTGATGCCAATATAGCAATTGTCATATCATAATTTTGAGTAGTCTTTCAGATTTGGATTTCAGATTTTGACTAACAACTAACCCTAACTATTGATGCTTGCTGGTTTTTGACTATTTTTGACAGCCTAACACATTTGTGCAGGACAAGAGACAAAGACTGAGCTTGAAAACCCATTCTTTGACCTCTTCTTGTCTAGACCTCTAAGCCTATCTTTTGCAGATAACCCTTTCAAAAAATCGCTAGTCAAAGACGCTCAATTGACAAAAATTTCTGACAAGTGGTTTTGCAGGTTGCCTACTATCATTCAAGCAAATATTGTGTCGGATTAAATTTCATTTTCATTTTCATAGGCACTTAGCTAAATAGGTACGTGCATCTATTGTCGTTGAGGAAAATACTTAGGGGATTATGCTCTTCTCCTTCTTAGGAGAACAAGAAACCCAAAAGGTGTCTTCCTTGGTGCCAGTTTACGTACTATCTCTGGATTTATTTGCTTGACGTGTTTTGGATAGGGAAAAGGAAAAGGTTAGGGGATTATGCTCTTCTCTTTCAGAGAATCATAAACCCAGATCCTGTGGTCCTCAACCTCACATTTACTTTAATCCTTTAGAGGGCCTGCCGGAGAGATAAAAAGCTCCTGGGAACAACCCAAGTGGGGACCAATCTTACGCCGACTCTTCCACCCCACTATAAAATTTGACGCTTCCTTGAGGTTAAAGCCTCAGAAGACATAGCTGTGTTTTTTCCTTGGACTTGTGCCATGAACACGCTTTGATATTGTGTAGAGCGGAGCCGCTTAAATCTTGCTTGTGAGACTACACTTGTCAGAGTGCTCATAGGGTTAATAGCCTCAATCCTTCTTGCGGGACTATGAGAGACAGTTGTGAACGGATGCCTTAATTAAAAGACTAAGCTAGTTTGCCACCGATCCACCCCCGAAGGATTTGTAGTGCTTGTGCGAGGTGAATAGTAATCACCCCAAGAAACTTGTCATATCGAGCCCTGTTCGACATTTGAACTTGGCTAATATGGGCTTCAACATCCATTACGTGTTGTTGGACCTGCATATTCTGAGGAGTCCATGAGTGTGTTCCTAAGTCAACGAGCAAGTAATACATCTCTTCTCTTCGCTAGGGTAAGGTAGGTGTGATTGATTCATCGAGTCAGTTCACTCTGTTTTCTGTGATTGTGAGCCTACTGCTATGTTAAACAACCTGAGAAAAATCCAATGCACAAATCTTCAAAACTTGGAAAGAAAAATTTGCGAACAACTTGATACCGAAAATATCCAACAATTTGAAAAACTTGCAAAATTTGAAGAAAAATCCTTTTCTGGTGTAGATTGTCGTCCTGGAAAATCAAAAGTCGTACGAGTCTTGCCCTGAAAAATCAATTGTCGTATCAGAACCCCCAGAAAGTCGTACGGGGAACCCTGCAGTGTCATACAAGTGTTGTCAAAAATCCTAAGCAAAAGTGTTCAAAAATCCTAAGCAAAAGTGAAACCCTAGAGTCATTTGTCGTACGAGTTTCTACAATTGTCGTGCCAGCCTTGTTTCTGTGTCGTACGAGCCTGGATAAAGTCATACGAGAGTTGACCCAAAATTGTCAGCGTCATCAACTTTCTCCCACTTGTGCAAATGAGATATTAGTTTTTCTTCACAATGCTTGAATACATTACTGACCAATCTACACGCTACCATAGACGGAACACATTCTAGATTACGAACAACCCACAACATAGATATGATAGGTTGGGATATTTCATCCATCTCTTCAATGCACGAAATCATAAGGCTCTCCATAGCAACCGAAACCTTACTATCATGACATTCCTTGATTGTGACCAAGAAGTGATGAAACATATCATGGATCAAGTCTTGCAACTCCAGATCTAAGAGGAGGTTACTTACTTTGACATTTGCACAATTCTCCAATATTGTAGATCTCCTGCCAATAGGGTCACCACTAAAGTCATCAAGACTTTGAAAGCTGTCAATGATCAAATGCAATATCTCTATCATGGTGTTGTCATCATACGGTTCTCTAGGAGCCTAGATTCTCAAAATCTCACTAAGACATGCTGCAGTTGCCAACTTCGTTTCTTTGTCATGATGTCTCAAAAGCCTAGGTTGACTTAAGGAATCCTTAATTGGAGAAAGGATCCTCTGTATAAATCTTGAAGGTAATTGGTCAACCTTACACAAACATACTTCCAATATATCTAATGGAAGATCAATACCCTCGCTGAGCTCTTTGCTAATCCTTTGTAGTGCCTTCAACCACCATTGTCCATCACTACTGGGCGCCATAGTGTGATCCAAATCCCAAAATCTCTCAATCATCCCAACAGGCTGGCAAGATCACCAGCTCTAATACCACTGTAATGTTCCCAACCACGGTCATACCAAAAAACACACTTCCAGAGTTTTGCACCGAGGGGAAAACATTGTACGAAGGCCGTATGAAAGCCACACGGGGGGCCATATGGTGTCGATCAAAGGGGCACATAGAATGTCGTACAAGAAGGGAGGGGAAGTTGAAGTCCGTATGCCGTACAGTTGCTATAAGGGACGAGCCGTATGGTGGAGTAGCAGGGAGGCGGTGAGGCTTAGGCCCGTACGGTAGGAGCCGTACAATGGCGGTGTGGGGAGCCGTACGTCAGGCAGGGGTGCTGTACAGTGATGAAGGCACGAGCAAAGGGGGCATACGGATGCTAGAGATGGCCGTACGGAGGCTGGAGTTGGCCGTACGGAAGGAGGTCGTATGGAGACTGAGGATGGTCGTACGGAGGATGAGGATAGCCGTACGGTGGTTGGGAGGGAAGGCAGAGCTGTGAGGTAATGCCAAGGCCGAGCGGTGGGGGAGAAGAAGGCCGTATAGATGGTTTTGAAGAGTGCGTGATGCTTCCCAGGTGTTTCCTTTGCCAATGATTAAATATGATCTTCACAGACATGGAACAAATCGCAATCCAAATATGTTCGCTAGAAAGATATTATTAAATTTATTGATAGAGCCTCGGATTTGCCAGATCTAATACAAGCAGAATAGGTAGAATCCCGATAGGAATTTGCAAATACAAATCAAATATAAATCTCAATCTATAAAACCCAACCTACACGCCGAGCATAAATACCCGTCGGGAAAACTCCCGAGAGTGCACAAAAGAGCCGACGGCGACAACTACACCTACGCCAACAAATAAAAATGGGCGCGAGATAAACTAAATCAATCGGAACCCAAATATAATAATTTTATTAAAAATGGGAACATTACAGATACGTATAATTATATTAATCATTGAGGAAACACTACTTGGGCTCGTATACCTTTCCTTATGTAATATCCTATGCGGACTAAGCCTTTAGGTGCTGCGGTCCTTATCCAGTCGTCGTCCCTTTATCTTTTGTTATTCTATTACAGAGGTGGTGATGACTTTTCTTCGAGTTATCCCGTGCTTGCAGGGACTGTTCGACTATGCTTGATGTTGATGTTCACCGATTATATCCACGTTGGAATGCTTTGTTCTTTTTTCAATTATCTTGCTTTTTCTCTGTTCCCCACCTTGTCACCAAAGTTGGCAGTTAAATATATCCTTGAGCAAGGAGAGGTCGTGATGTAGAGTCGCGACCAAGGATGGGTCGCGATCCTATAGCTGTCGACCCTTTCTTTTCATTATTATAAAGTTTATATAGTATATATATTTAAATAGAGTTTATAGTATATATAATATACCGTGGATATATTATATATCATATATTTTAATTGTATACCTTTGATTTTCTTATTTAATTAAATAAAAGTTATAAATATTTTGTGTCACTATTATATAAGTGAATAATATATTTACGATTTATTTATGCAATAACAAATTTATAATAATTATTTAAATGAGAAAATATATATATATTTATTAATTTATAATTATATACATTAATCGAGGGTTATTGCATAATATGGTATAACAATTTATAATAATTATTTAAATGAGAAAATATTTATAATTATATACATCAATCGAGGGCCATTGCATTCACTAGCTTTGAGTGTAGCATATTGTGCTTTATTGAGTGCATGGAGTATGTGCTTCAATTCCTCTCAAATGAAGATGAACTGGCCACCTCTCAAGACAAAATTAGAGATTTGAGTTACAAAATTTAAAAATTAAAATATAAATAAAACTTGAAAGATAAAAGTTTTTTTTTATGAAACTTGTTATAAGATTTTCATTGCAAGAGGTTGTAGGTGCATAAATGATTGTCCATGCAAGTATCACCAACTATGAACATCAATCATATACTTGCCCCAAAGAGCTTCAAGACCGCTATCGTTTGTGCTTGCAAAATCCATGAACTCAACCCTCACTGCATCACACATGTCATAATGGACGAAGAATCTACAAAGTGTTGCCTTGTACCCTTGAGCAACTTCAGTATCTCTATAGGGGGCAACTCTTGTGGTAACAAGGAGCTGAGACCTATAATATTTGGGATTCAATGCAAAGGCTAGAAGATGCAATAGAGTGGTCATTTTGTTCCATCTGTTTGCCATAATTTGGTGTAGCTCTCTAAATATTTTTTCTTCGGGATCTTGTTCTTTTGCATTTATAATGACTTTTTATCTTCTCAATCATTGAGTCGATGCCATCGTATACCTCACCCAAACAAGGCCTATCCATGTTAGTATAATGGATCATTGTCAATATGAGCTAAGGTAAAATGAGGAGATACTTATCATGATCCCACCAAATGGCATCTACGATCATTTGTTTAACCTTTCCTACCCCTGTAGTGCTATATTGCCTCCATATGGACCGATTTGGGTTGATTACCGTGTTAGATAGTGAAGTTGTCTTAATACAATTGTGTTGAAGGAAAAATAGGTCTCAACAACCTATTCCAAAATTTAAAAAAAAATCAAAACTAAAATTAAATTAAATCATTTGCTAATGTCACAATATTTATTATTTAACTTACCTTCAACAACTCCAATCTCGAGAATTCTCTACATATGCCTTGCGACATATGGCGGTTATTGAACATTTGGATCTCTTTGGCCTCAACATACACCTGTGTGATCCATTCAATTTTGGTGCCAATTTTTTGTAGCATTAGGTTAAGGGAGTGGACAACACAAGGTGTCCAAAAAATGTGTTCATAACATTCCTCAACCAATAACCGAACAACCCTACAGTTTTTGGCATTGTCTTTTATATCCTACACAACATTGTGAAGGCCCACTTCCTCAATGGCTTGACAAAGAATGTTAGCAATATATGCACCATCCTTCACCTCTCCTTCAAAATCCACTACTTTAAAAAATATTGCCCCTTTAGGAGACATTGTAATAACATTTATCGATGGGCAATTTCTTGCATCTTTCCATCCACTAGATATGATGGACACCTCTATTTCAACCCATGAATCCTTTACAAGATTCAAGGATTCCTCTACATATTTCATGTCTTTGTCCAATAAGTTAGTACGCATCATCTCATAACCCATGCCCTTGTACCCCTTTGGAGACTCATTAATTGATTTGGCCATTGTTTGCCAATATGGTGAGCGAACAACATTGAATGCCAACCCATTAGCAATAACACATCTAGCTATGTCTTGATTGGCAATCTCCATAGTCTCATTGTGAAATGCCATTTCCAACGGTCCTTTTGATCTCTTATGTGTAGAGATCACTGGTTCTTCTATAGGTATGGACAAAAATGGATGGCCCTCTGTAGGTTGAAGATGAGAAGGCAATGGAGAGGGATTCGATCCTTTCTTAGTCTTTAATTAAGGATGAGTTACAACTTTTTTCCTTGCCGCTTCATCTTCTTTTGCTTGCTGTTGAATATATGCCATGATTTTGTTCCTCTAAAAGAAGGCCATTTCCATATGGAGTGTCAAGACAATATTTGATGCCTTGGTTAGGGATAAAGCACAAATTGATTTTCAATCGACTGTATGAGCTGCTATGTTTTGCTTTGCAATGACCACAAATCCAAACATAGCCTCTGCTTCTTGGACGTTATTATACCATTTCAACATATTTCGAAAGGGGAGAGTGTCAGTCTATTTTGAAGTGGGGGTGGCTCCTTGAGCTAGAAACGATTGTCATTTGAATACTTAAGACAAAAGGTTCTATAAACAACACATTCAAAATAAACCAAGAAGAAAAAATAACAAAACAAGAGAGTTCATTTGTTTAAAAAAAGTGTCTCTACAATCTCTTTGAGAACAAACCGACACTTGCAAATGCATAGGAAGAACACAACCGCTGGCCTAGAACATTCAACAATTAATCTTCAACTCTCTACATACAATGGAAAGCTAAAAAAACATTCAACAATGGAGAAACATATTTTTTTTTTCATTCATATTAGCTAAAATGAGATAGAAATTTTCCTTTCAAATGTTTTGTATGGGCAAATTAAAGGTTGGGGAGCAAATTGCACTTTTTGCATTAAGAAAAGAGTTTAAGAAAATTGCACTTTTTGAATTAAGAAAAGAGTTTAAGAAAATTGCATATTCTCCCTAGGTTCGAAACGAACTAGGACCTAGGTCTTATAATAGGCGAACTTATATCTTTGTTGCAAAATGGATTTTGTGGGCGTAGATATGTTGACATCATGTGATCTTTACAAGAAAGGTTTGACATGGTGCAAATGCTTGATGTGTTACAACTCATGTAGAAAATTTTGGTGTGTCAACTATAGATGATCGAAAAAAATTTGGCACAAAATGTTGTCTTGTGCTACATGGTGCCAATTTCTCAATATGGTGGTGTAACAACTTTCGGATCTCCTCAATCTCAGAGTAGGCTTGGTGTGTAATGGCCCCATTTTCATGCCATCTTGTTCTATGAGTGTTGGCTAGTTGTCAAGGTTTTTGTATGTTTCTAGATATGTTGGGAGGTTTCCAATGATCTTAGTGAGCTCGATTCTCAGTTTAAGTGGGATTTGACAGTAGTTTCTATTTATAGTAAGTGCTTGCATGACACTAATCTTTTTGGGGTTTTCTTGGTTTGTTCTCTTTGATGTACCCATAACACTTCTATTTATAGTGAGTGCTTGCATGACATCAATCTTTTTGGGTTTTTCTAGGTTTTTCTCTTTGGTTCTTGGAGAATAGAGTTGCAAGAGTCACGTATTTAACAAATAGACGAGGAAATTTGTTTTGATACATTTTGATGACATCTTGATTTTTAGTATGATCTGGGAGGAGCATATACAACATCTTTAGGAGGTCCTGAGCATCTTGGAGAGTGAGTCTCTACATGTTAAGGCATCTAAATGTCACATTGGTATGACAAAGCTTCTTTATATGCTTCACCTCATTAGTGCAGAGGGAGTGAGAGTTAATCCTGAGAAGGTCAAGGCTATTGTTGAATGACCTACTTTTAAGAATCACACTCAGCTTAAGGGATTCTTTTGTCTCTACGAATTCTACAAGAGTTTTGTTAAGGACTTTTCACATGCTATAGCTCTACTTACAAATTTGAGTAAGAAGGGAGCTTTTGAGTGGTCTTATTTAGTGTAGAATAGTTTTGAGCACTTCAAGCGGGTGATGTCCACATGCCTTGTGTTGGTAATACTGGATTTTCCAAAACTTTTAAGCCAGAGTGTGATGATTCGAGAGAGACAATAGTAGTTTTGATGTAGGAGTAGCACCCTTTAGTCCTTTCCAAAAATACAATGGTTTAATATCAACTAATAATTTAGTGACACTCGAGTGCCCTTTGTATGGTGCAGAATAAACTTAAGACTAACTTTCTTAATTCTGAAGAATTGGGAACATACATTGGTCCCCAATATCTTAATAGTCTATCCTGTTCAAATTGAAAACCTTCATATCTGGAGTCATTGGGGTCATTCTGAAGGGTTTCTCTTACATGATTGTAGTATTCATCCCCTTCTAGTTCTTGAAGGATTTTGGTTCTAAGATCTGTACTAAGTGTTACCATGAAGGATATATGTCTTATACGGCTCAAAGTGTTCACCTCCTTGTTCTCTTTCCTCTTTATATAGCTGGATTTCAAAATCAAGATCGGAAATTAGTTTCAACCATCTACTATTTCAGTCTTCAGGTATTCAGGTTAGGTTGTGTGTATACATATTTCAGACTTGATAATCCGATTTGAGCTCAAATGGCCCGCCTAAGAGATAGTGTCTCCATACTCGAAGAGCATATATAACAGCTACAAGTTCTAAATCATGGGGAGCATAGTTTTAGTCGTAGTTCTTCAGTTTCCTGGACTCATAAGCGATCACTTGTCCATCTTGCATCAAAAATCTTCCGGGTCCTTCCCCTAGAGGAATCTGTGACTACTACGAATTGTCTTGATGGATCTAGAACCTTGAGTATGGGTGCACTAGTTAATATTTCCTTTACGTATTCAAAGACATTCTAACATTTTTTTGTCCATTCAAACCTTTTACCTTTTCTTTGGAGCAAAGTAATTGGATAGGCTATATGAGAGAAATTCATCACAAACTTCTTGGAGTATCCAGCCAACCTCATAAAACTTCTTACTTCTTGAACATTTCTGGGAGCAAACCACTCTTGTATGACTTTGATCTTGTTCGGATCGACGACTATACCTTTGGAAAAGATGATGTGTCCTAGATATTGCACTTCTCTTTGGAAAAAGGTGCACTTGGATAGCTTTCCATGTAACTTGAGTTCTCACAAATGTTGTAATACAATCTGCAAGTGCTGGTAGTATTCCTCCTCATTCTTGGAGTAGATTAATATATCATTTAGAAACACTAGAACAAACTTATCCAAGCAATCATTAAATATACTCTTCATTAGATTCATAAAAGGGGCTAGTGCATTAGTGAGTCCGAAAGGTGACACTGTAAACTCATAATGTTTGTACGCAGTTTTGTGGATGTTCTCTTCCCTAAGTCTTAGTTGGCGATATCTAGGCTGCAATTCTATTTTAGGGAATATGACTTATCTCATTTGATCAAATAAGTTGTCAATTCTTGGCAAAGGGTGTTTATTTTTTATTGTGACTTTGTTTAACATTCTCTAGTCAATGCAAAGGCTTAAGGTTCCATCCTTCTTTCTTTCGGTAATTACTGGTACTCCCTAGGGAGACACAATAGGTCTAATTAATCCTTTGGCAAGCAATTCTTGGAATTGTGCCTTTAGTTTTATTAACTTATAGTGGACATTTTATACGGAGCCTTGGATATTGGTTCTGTCCTAGGTACTAAATCAATGGAGAAGTCAAACACTTTCTTAGGAGGGATTCCTGGTAACTCTTCTTGGAATACTTCCTAGAACTCTTGTAGGTAAGGATATTTTTCTACAAAAGTCTCTTCCTTACTCAAGTCTTCACCTCCATCTATTTGGGGGGTGCAGACATTTCATAAATCATTTTGTCATCAAGATATACTATCTCCTCGTCATCCATTTTAACTACAAATAATTGACATCGCTTCCTTTTTCTTCTCTTGAGCTGCATAGTTGACATTTGTCGAACTTGGATTCCTCACATGACCCCTTGGATATAGACTTCATTTCCTTTATCATCTAAACACTCCATTGTCTTGGTGAAAAAGTCTACCTTCACCCTATGCCTCCATAACTAGTTCATTCCAAAGTTTACTTCAAAAGACCCTAGGGGTGCTGTGTACAAATTTACCTCTGTAATGAACTCCCAGAAGCTCAACTGTGGCTTCAAATAGACACTACTCTGTCCTAGCCCACAACTAGTTGGCGTATTCTACTGACCAAGCATTAACCATGAATCCAGTTCGCTTAGGAAACTTAACCCAACATTCTAGGAGATATGAAACATTCCATAGCTCTAGTATCAATTAGTACTAATATGGGATTGCCATATAGTGTACGTGTGGGTTCAATAGGAGTAATTTGATACTTTTCTTATCGGTTGTCTACTGCTGCATGAATCCTTTGTTGGATGCCATCTCCTGCAGTGGTAGAGGATTTCTTTGTAGTTGTCCTCCAGGCATCTTTGTAGGGCACTGATTTGTGCAGTGATCTCTGCTGCAAGTGAAACATCCTCCTGTTGGTCCCTTCTTCTCAGGATTTTTACTTGTTCCATAACCTTCCTTCTTGAAATCATTATACCCCCATTCGTCTTTCCTAAAGTTGTTTCCCTTGTACCCCATCTTCTTGAAAGTTTGAGGGATTTTCTTCTAGTTGAATTTCTTCTTCCCTTTGTCTCTAGCCACATCATCTTTCTTGATTTTCTGTTCCTATCGAACTACCCCCTCATAGACATCTTCCGTGGTGTGAGGAACTAGCACATCTATAGGTCCCCCGATGTGGTTATTGAGTCCCATGTTAAACTTTTGCACACGAAAATTCTCATTTGTCTGATATTGAGGGACATACTTGAGAAGTCTGATAAACTTTTCCCAATACGGGGCCATTTCACCTTGTGCATGCATGCACACCGAGGAAGATTACTATTGATGTGTCACCCTGTTTCAAATTTTGGAATTCCATAAGTTTCTAGTCGTAAAAGAGTTGGGGTAGCCATCTCTATCTAAAAATCTTGACGAACTGCTCCCAGGTAACCTGGGTTATTTTCAGTTTGAGTTTCATTCTTTTGTTTTCCCACCAAGAAGTTGCCTCTCCCGCCAGCTGATAAGTCCTGTAGGCGGCCTTGGAAATATTTGAGTGGTTGTGGATTTCAAAATACTTTTTCATTTCTGTCAACCATTCCTCTGTTGCATCTCTCGACATAGATGCGATGAACTTCAGAGGTTTCACTTTTGTCATATCTAGTGAAAGTTCAATGGCTAGTTGGTAATGTTTTTCATTATGATTTAGGTTTTCAGAGAACTCTTCCTGTTGGCCACTTTGAAAAGTTTGTTCAGTATTATGTGTCACATGTCTAGACTGAGACTCATGCTCATCTTTTGTGGTTGTACGCAATCCATCCAGCTTCCTTTCCAGGTTAAGGATTTGATCTTGAGTGTCAGTCATCATCCTAAGAAGCTGGTCAAGCTTTGCTAAGGGGTTGTTGGCATGATCAGATCCCTCAATGTTATTCAAGGAGTCATCCATCCTTACAAATTAAATTTACTTGATTATTAAAAGAAATAGACTACAATTTAGACTCGTAAATTTTCTCATCTATTAATTTAGCACAACAAGAGAAGATGGTTCACAAAAAGAACTCAAAATTTTCTTCTTTTATAACTTCAAAGATTACATCGTTATTTAGTAGATTACAAAATTAGTTTTTAAGTGTTCGCTTTATGAGACACTATAATATGTGATGGACTCTTCCTACCTATCAAAATCAGATGGTATAAGTTGGTATCCAAGAGTAGGAACACGACAGTCTATGGGTTTGTTGGATGCAACACTCGCGGGTGGTTCTTCAGTTTCGACAACTTCTGAAGTTTCTATAGGGGTTTCAAAATTTTCCTTGTTTGAAGATGGCCATCTATGCCTCTCCTTTCAAAGTCAGCAAATGTAGTTAGCTAAAGTTTCGTTATCTGCCAAAGGTGCACAACCAGAAAGGTCATCCTTCGGATGCACCATCCAAAGACAGACTATAGTTGGGTCTTGGACTTTCTTTTGTGATGTACATCAGATCCACATCATGCAAATCATCGACAACAGTTTCAGTTTACTAGGTGTAAGGTGGCGAGCTCCTAGGTTTAGAGTTAAACCCGGTAGCTTTGATACCATATGTAAAATACAAAAAGTAATAACCTGAAAATAATAAACGAATAAAAAACACTACAACGAAAAAAAATGAATTTTCCCTTATCTACTATAATAGAAATAATTACTTTCCTTTTTCCTATAAACAAGAATAACAAAAAGTTCATTAACTAACTGAAGGAGATACAATATTACTTAAATAACTAACTTCACTTGAAAGACAGTTTAACTAACAATTTCCATTTTTCTAATGCCGAAAGAAATAGTTCAATAACTGATTTCACATGAAAAAATTAAATATTTTCCATTCTTTAATTACTGAATAAAAGAAAGCATTAACTAAAATAACTGTCAAGGCATAAACCCTGGAAGCTGATAAGCTTGATGGTTCATTCTCGATTGTCTTTACTTTGAGCTTCTGATCTCTTCAGGGGGGAAAAGAGTATCATTAGGGGTTTTTACCAACCAACCATTGATCTTACGATCTTGACCTAAACGGTCTCCCTCATAGCTTCCTCATGAAAGTGGCCTGACCCTTCCCAAGGGAATGCAAACATGGGATTCAATTTTCATGCCACCCGAGACTTGGTGCCGAACCCACAATTGTCATAGCCAGTCAACCTATCGACATCTTTGCCTATCAGAGCGACCTTCCTAGCTAGACAATTCCCTACTGGTTCTAGTGAATGACGGTTATCACCCATAGCATAGTACCACCTTGGCCAAGGTTTTAAAGGTGCAAGCATTGTACTTTTTGTTGTCATTGTCCCCTGAAGACCCATTTAAGAGTCTTTATAACTTCTTAATTTGGTCTCCATGACCTTATGGACTCCTCATCCAATAGCAAGCATGTTACCAACATTCCTTGGCCACATGATCGCATTCCTAAGCCCCTAGATTGACCATGATTTACCTTGATAACCCATTCTGTTATGGTTCAAATTCAGTCGCATACTATCCTAGCTAAGATGTACAGACCATTAATCTCTACCAAAGTTTAACAAGTCTTAAAGATTAATTGTAATGGAATCACAAGAAAAACGAATTATCCCAGTCCAGACTCAAGTATAGAGAAATTACAGACTCAGTTTAGATTAATACAGGACTGTCCAAACTGTAGAAATTCAGCAGATGTAAACAAACAAGAACTTTATTTTCTTTATTGGTTTAGAGGTCTCATCCTCATGTGATATTGATGATTCTATATACCTCAGATAATAGAAATATTTCCATGGTTCCTTGCTAGAAGAAAATGATGATCATGCAATATAGAATAATGCAAACTAAGCCTTGTTCAAAACAGAGCATAATGACTATTTAAAGAATTGATTTATTGGTACGACTCTCTGTTATTGAGTTTGCAAAACAGTATATCATTACAGTGATTGACCTAAATGCATGGATCACAAATGTAAACCGATGCCTAGATTGCAATGCAATTAGGATGGCATTTCTAGTATGGTTCAATCAACTAAATATGAACCAGTGCAGCCTCAGCACGATGATGATTAGAAAAGCAAACAAACATGATTCTTATCTGAGAGACAGTGCGACATATATTTAAATCTGAATATATCTCATAATGCAACAAGAGATCACTGATTTATTCCATGATTGAATTTCGACTTGCATAATATTACATATGACTAGTAATAAAAAGGAAAATCATGCCCGATTATCTTGAAGTCTATTCTAGACTTGGCACGGTGATTCCAGAAGAGTGCTATAAGACAAAGCTGTAATGATTACTTCACAATGAACTTCCAAAACAAATTATGCAGAGCTCCCAAGATGCTAGCAGCCAATCAGTCAAATGAGCCAATGAGCCAAGAAAAAGCAAGGCTCAATCACAACTTGTAACTCCTTTCCATTGGGTGGCAAGAAGAGTTATTTAGCCGCTCCTGTAATGTCCCCGTTTTAAAGATAAGATTTAATAATAAATAATTGATAAATAATAATATTTTCATAGGAAATAGCCAAATAAATAAATATTATTAAAGTATAAGTAAAAGAATAAATTATATAACATAGTATTTTATTATAATATAATTATATATGATGGAATAAATAACAATTAATATATTCAATCCCATTCTTAAAATAGAATTTGATAATTTATAAATAAAATAAAATAATAAAAATACTAACATGATATATTAATATAATAATATTAATAATTATTGACAATATTATAGTAATATATTATTTATATAATAATATTATTGAAGAATTGAAATAGAATAATCTGATACAATATAATTAATTATAATAATATTAAATGATGAAATAAAACATAATATAATTATATTTATATAACCGATAATCTCATGAAACAACCAAATTAACAATCGTATAAGTTACTGACCTGAATACAGAGGGACCATCAATGATCGACGGGCTCACTGAAACTGTCGACGCCAGGAATGATCCACACGGAAACATGGTTTCATTTCTTATACGCAGTCTATGATACATACGACTATAAATGATATGCAATTATTCTGAGGATTACGTGCAGTGATAACGTCTTATTAAGCACCGCAATTTGGAATTAGAACAAGAGTGTAAGTTTTAACAAAGATGCGATAATAAATTAATTAGTTAAGATTGTGGAAATTCATAGTGGTTTTGAAAGGGTGCGATATATTGAAGAGGCCCACCCCGCACTTGATTCTCGTCATAGCTATTAAAGGGGAGACAAAAACTTCCATACGGGGGGGAGGGGAAGACACAGATGAAGAGGAGTTCGAAAAGAACAGGAAAACATAGCAATCACCAATCACTAAGACAGTGACACATCTCCATACACAGTTGGCGTACAAACTATTCATACATCGAGTACCAGTCAATACACGGAATGGATTATTAAGTAACCAGACATCTCTAATTTCCCCTTTAGACAACGGGAATCATTATCCCCGACATATGCGGATCAGTGTAAAACATTAAAAGATATCGGCTATTGTATCTGCTCTACCACCACTATCTCTGGGCATATATCATCCAGGTAATTAGTAATAAGAAGCTTATCGTTGTGTAAACATGGTGTCAGATTACCATCAATAAACTACAGAGGAAAATACATTCTCTCTCCACTTGGATTTTATGATCAGACCAGCACATTAAATCAGACTGTCAAAGAAGCAATCAGATATTCATAGTGAGCTACCAAAAATATCAGAACTCAGAGTTGAACTCATGCAAATTTGTAACATCAAGACAAGCCACTTTGCATTACCACCTCTTCCTTTAGTAGCAACTGGAGAACTTGAGTATAAGTTATAGATAAAAGAAGTCTCTGGCAATCGAATTAAAAGAAATTGAGTCCCAAATCCCATAAGACCGGACAAGGGACATTACAGAGAAGCAAGCAGTGATGAGAATATTTGATATAATATAATCCTCAAGTTCGGTTGACTGCCAATGCTAATATAATATTAATAATAATATCAAGCCCAAAAAGCACTAGGATGCATAAATATATTTATATACATGTAGCATATGCTTATGCATATTATTTTTATGTATATATTAATTAAATGCATATGTGCTAATGATTTAGTTCGAATTTATGCTTTATGTACTTCATTGCTCAATCATCATAGATAAATACAAATGGTCGTTTTAGAATACGACTATATGCATGTGTCTATGTATGGTTGCATAAATAGCGTTCATGTATTAAATGACCTTTGGCATACACGTATACATTTATTTATATCTATAAATACAGTTGTATATGTTTATGTATATGCTATGTATATAACCAAACAGATATGAACGAAGTGTTTGCTGTGATTTTCCTTTAAATTGAAAGGAGAGGATCCAATGTACTTAAATTAATTTATGAATCAATCTTTTATTATTAAACACAAGCTGATAAAGGACGACCAACTTGACACAACCAAGGCAACAACCCTACCCAAGACCTAATGACCAGATGTTCAGTTATGGTCCCTGCTCAGATGGCATTTCCAACCTTCACCACCTGTCCACATCCTCACTCTGATGATACTCTTTTCCCACTTGTGGGATTGATCTTCTCTTGCACCCACTGACAAGGAAGAATTAGTCATTTTCATCATCATAACATTATAAGCAATAAATCATTTATATAGTATTCTAAATCATTATCCATACATGAATAAAATCCCAAGTGAAAATCATTGGCTATATATTCCACATAAATGAAAATATTAATCATCATTCCTTAATTTAAATAAATGAAATCCACCTTACTATATTCATAGTTCACATGAAACAGTGATGAAAAAAGTCCTTAAGGAGAGGATGATGCACTTTCTAGAAGGCCTCACATATGTTCTTTGCTGGAGATTTGCCAAAGATTTATGGGCTGTTGGAATAATAGAGGACACAATTCATGATGACAGGTACACAATGACTAATGAGTTGATTATTGATAAAAATATGATTTATTTGGTGCCTTTTCATAGCTTAAGGTGAAGATATTGAGGACTTTCTATGATGCACCTCTGGCTGGTCACCTTGGTTATTTCAAAACTTACAAGTTATAGACATATCTAGGAGAGATTTACATGGAAAGGACTTAAGATTGAAGTTCTTAACTATGTCAAGTAGTGCCCTTTTTGTCAACAGAATAAGAATGAGCACATATCCAACTGGTCTACTTCAGTGTTTATCTATTCCTGTTTAGAAATGGAAATGTATCTCCATGGATTTTATTACATGGATACGTAAGGTACAAGGCAAGGATTGCATTTATGTGGTGGTTGACCAAATTCACACACTTCTTTTCTTTTTCAACAACATATATAACTGCATAAGTAGCTGATTCCTTTTTCGTGGAGATCTTTAGATTGCATGGGATGCCCAAGTGTATTGTGAGTGATAAGGACAACAAATTCCCAAGAATCTTTTGGCAGGAGCTCGTCAGATTGAGTGGGATTGAGCTTCCTTCTAGTACAAGCTACCACCCATAGATAGATGGACAAATTGAAATACTAAACAAATGGGTGGAAGGGTATCTCAAGACCTATGTTTCGGGACCACAACAAGCTTGGATCAAATGGCACACCTTGGTGAATATAGCTATAATACTACCTATCACGTCTATTAGGATGTCGCTATTTGTGGCCTTTTATGGATATGAGGCACTGCCTAAGGCAAAATATTTATCATAGGAGAGTCAAGACATCATGAAGTCATTGAAGGAGAATTTGCAGCAGGCACATAATTAACATAAGTTGTATGTTGACTAGCATCGTGTAGAACACAATTTTGAGGTTGGAGACATGGTTTATTTGATGCTACAACCATACAGACAGTCTACTCTCAAGAAGAGTGGGTTAGAGAAGCTTAAGCCCAAATTTTGTGGTCCATTCAAAGTTTCTTGACAAGTATGAGAGGTTTCCTACAAGCTTGAGTTACCCGCTAGCAATAGAGTACATAATCATGTATGCGGGCTCAAGAAGGCACTTAGGCTCAATGTAGTTTTCTCATCTTAGTTGCCACCATTAGATGAGGGGAAGTTGATATTGATTCCAGAGGCCATCATATACACCAAAGAACAGACTCTTTGGGGGAGGGTCATCAAAGAATATCTGGTCAAATGAAAGAACTTGCCTAGAGAAGATGCAACTTGGGAGAATGAACAAATTTTGTAGCATCTAAAGTTGAGATTGCTTGAGGACAAGCAATTTCTTTAAGGGCAAACTGTAATGACCCCTTCCTAACCTTTTCAACAAGGTGAACTGTTAGCCTATTCTGTTTGGTTCTCGTAGGCTAATGAGTTAGGGTTAGGGAACTTTGGAGGAATTTGATCCAATGTGATGGTAGTATCAGAAGTTTACTTGAGATTTGATAGTTATGATGAGTGTAACACCCTCTTTTGGAGTGATTTGAGATGAGTTCTCCCATACTATTTTTAATAAGTTTCAAGTACCAACTGAGCGATTTGTCAAAATTTCTATTTCTAAACTTGTCAGTGGGAGCAATGGATAGCACTAGCTCAATATTTGGTGTAGTCTATTGACTTAAATTTAAATAATGATAAATTAATATTTTATAAAGCTAAATTAAATATTTAACTTTATCGTTATTTAGTATATATCAAAATAAAGACATTAGGGTGCCAAGTTTAAAGTGTAATGTAAATATTTAATAAAGGGGCCTTTTGGACATTTAAGTGCACTTTATAAAGTCTGTGGTTTTATTTTATTATTTTAAAAAGGCAAATTGGGAGAGGTCGACCTCTTATGGAAGGCTCTAAAAGAGAAAGTTGGAGCTCATTTCTGGAATGTTGAGTTTGATGTTTGATATTGCATCTTGGCTTTGGAGGATATTGTTCTTCTCAGGTTTGTGAGGATGAAAAGCCTTGCAGGAAAAATTCTCCATGTTATGGAGAGACACAATTTGGAGAATATCTTGGTGATTTCATTCTATAGATCACAACTAAGTGTGTTTTTCAAGTCTTCATTTCAAGTATAGAAGAGATTATTGCATATTTGATTGATAGCAACCAATAGGAGGTTATTGGAGAGATTGTTTTCTGTTGTAGCTTCCTTGGTTGGTCATACCAGTTTGGGAGTGGCTTTAATTTTTTGGAGCCAACACACAAGGTTGGGCATTATTGGTTTGGCTTGGGAGTGGCACGCAGGGTTACTTTTGTATTATATTTTAGTTTAATTAGCAAAAGAACTCATTTCTGGTTGTGGCATCCATTTTTTGGAGCTTACAAGAGCTGCTTGCAAGTAAAAAATATTATCAAAGTCTATCAAAGTTCTTTGGTCTGTTTGAAATAGATATCTATGTTAAACGGGAACGCGTTTCCTATCCCTAGGGAACTCATTGCCATCCCCAAAAATGTTTCATGGATAGTGGGACGAAAAGGGGACATCCCCTAGTTATCCCCAATTTCAAAAACCTGCAGGAAACGTCCCCTAACTTTTGGGGACAGCTAGTCATCCCTGAAATGTTCCCAATCCATCCCTGAAATGAAAAAAGTGTCACCTACACATTTGGATGGTTTTTGGCATTAAAAATAAAAATAAAAACATTTTTTTAATTTTTTTTTTGCCAAAGCGGCAATGTGGGGAGCCCAAAAGGTTCAAATTCATGTCCGCAGATGATAAAATTCAAATGAAGTTTGGCATGAGAAAAGATTCGGCAATAAAATTCGTGATTAAATATGTTTAACATTTTATATATTTGATAATAAATATTAAAATATATTAAAATTATAAAAGTTATATTTAATTTAAATTTTTTAATATTCATCATAATAAACATATTAAGGTTTGAGACTTCCGGATACATGTTTGAGACATTCTGATTTGGATATTTATTGATAGACCATGGTTTTGATGTTTGAGACTACTGTTATAATGCTGTTATACTGATTTATACTGCTGCAATTATCATTTATGTTGTTATACTGCTGTTGTAATTTGTGAATCAGTGATTTATTTGCATATTGTCTTGTTATCAATTATTGATATATGTCTCTCTCTATTTCCCTCTCTCTATCTATAATATCTTAATATACTTTGAAAAATTCACACACACATATTAAAAATGTGTATATTGCTGTCCCATGTTGTCCCCTATTTTTGGCTCTTTAGGAAAGGTCCAGAAACATGTCCCCTGCCGTCCCCCCGTCCCCGTCCCTGTCCCTGTCCCTGTCCCTGTCCCTGAAACGCCATGGAACATAGATAGATATATAATGTTATTTGATGATTTGTGTTGCTCTTACTTTTGAAGAAATTTGTATTTTTGGATCAAAATAAATTCTGGAATTTTCAACTACATATATTTATAAATATTGTCATATTTAAGAGTTGTTTATTTGTTGTTACTTTATTATCTGCATTTTATTTGTCATCACAAACCATTTCAAAAACACATTAAAAAAAACAAAGGGAAACAAAGCAGCTTATTACACAACTAAAGCGAACCTTGTAAAATCTAAATACAACCAAACATTCCCAATTAGTAGTTATTTTAGGACGCACCAACAATCCCATGGAATGATGTAATATTCCCAACAAATATCATAAGTTGAAGTCTGAAAATATAGAATGTAAAAAGATGTGAAGTTATAACATGTACAAATTTCTTTTATTTATTTGTAAATGTAAGGTTAAACTGTCTTGGACCATTTTGGTTCATTATGTTTCTTGAATTAAAATAGACATCTTAAGGATTGTCAGTGGCTTCATTCTTAACATGGCCATTGTTGCCTAATTGCTGTTTGACCTTTTTAGGAACTACTACATTATCAATGGATGGTTGTGTCGACTATGTAGGAATTTATTTTAGATTTGGTATCCATGTATATAAAATGTTATGTCCCCATTTATAACAAAAGTGATTTGTGAATAATTATTTTAGTTTCTAAGTTCTTTCAAAGGCTAATTGGTGAAGAAGAGGGATCTCCATGGTTGTTGGGGAACACATAATTAGTCATGTCGAGTTGTTAGCTACGATCTTAGTTTGCCTTGGTGACCCTAGTGATGCTTTTGAATTTAGTTTTCAGCCTTTTGGGAGCTCTCCAAACTTCTTGGAGGAGCAGATTAATTTAGTCACCTAGTTGCCTCTTATCATCATCCCCAATTTCCATTATCATATTGGTAATGATCAATATTTGATTTCTATGTTATTTTAGTGCTCTCCATAACTTGGGTTAATTATTGAGCTATTGATTAATTTTCACTTAAGTGGTCTAATGTTGAGAAATAATAGGACAACTTAGTGCAATGGTTTGTCTTTTATTAGATAAGCAGGGGTTTTGAACAGGCTCTAATCCCTTGTACAAATCGAAAGATTAAGCTTTAAGCATAGCAGAACACCAAAAACAACTGACAGGAAAAACGAAACAGCCAATAGGACAACAAAACAGGGCTACAAGGAGTAGAAAAAGACAACAAAACACAGCACAAAACAACCATGCTATGCAAAAGGAACCACAACCAAATCATGGGCATTTAAATAAGTGATATAAGGATTTTTGGTTAACATTAGTTCTTGGGTCCTTCTCCCTAGTAATTTTTTTCTTAAAACAAAGAGAATCAATCGAAACATAATTATCCTTCATTTGCTATTCCATGATAGCGGGGGAAGGCTGATCCTTCTGAACCAAACATCTTTTCTTGTGACTCTAAGAATTCGAAGAATTACCAGCAAAACCTTCAAACATATTTGCAGCTTTAGGGGTGGAATCAATATCCACTACCATCCTTTGCTCTAAGTGAAAAGGATGATCACAATTAGGATATATTTTTTTGTTTCTCTTCCAAACTAAATGATTCTTTCATGGTCACACAAGAGGAAGTAGCATGACCCACTTTATTACAAGAAATTTGAAGTTGAATTTCCTGCATCCATTTTCCAAATTTAGAAGACAAAAGTGACCTGAGTATGGAGCACTTTGTTTTTTTCCACCTATACACAAAATCTCACATAAAGTAGATGTTTGATGGAACTAGTAATAGGGTCAATAGCATAATTGCCCGAAAAGAGTTGGCTGTGGACATAAGTATCTTGTTCAAAAATTCAAAGCTATCCCTGGTAGGCAAGCCCAAATAGGAATGTTGAGGTTTTGCATGTTGAAACTAGGAACCCACTTCAAGAGACAGAGGCCATTCAAGCCCAAAAACCAAGAACCATCACTAAGAATCTTAGTGCAGTCCTCAAAAACAGAGAAGAAAAAAGGAAACAATTGTTACCCATAGTAGTTACCTTAACTTGGCCACCTAGTTTCCAAATGCAAGAAATCCATCTTTTGATAGTATCAATATGAGGTCAGATACCTCAAAATTCTTAAATTCTCAAAACAAGTTGAAGACACCAAAATGAGAGGCTTAGGAATCTCAACCTCAGGCACTAGATCACCGTCAGGAGCCCTAGGAGGAGAAGGCATGGTCGAAGGAGGATCAACCACAATAGATTGCTCAATAGGGTATGGGGTATGGAGTAGTAACCCCAGAAACACCAAAACCAGAGTCCGAAGCAACACTAAATGAGGGATTAACAATCTTCTTTAGCAAGGTGTGGCACAAACCCTTAGAAGCCTCAGTGACATTCTCAATGAGGGAATGAGAAATTTTATTTAGACCCTTCGCCTCAGAAGTACCATCACCAACCGAAACAATAGGAGGAGCCACCTCATTGACATGAAGAGATAGGGGAGAGCCCTTACCACAGCCAACCTTGGAGGCCAAACTTAGTGTAATAGTTTGTTATAAAAGGTGTTAAGATGTGTTTTAAGTTGGACACCTAGGCTTGTGGGCCTTTGCACATGAAAAATAATATTAGTTGTGTTATGTCTTTGTGTGGAAAAAATGATTTTTTTACTTTAACAATTGGTAATTTCCCTCTAGGGAAATTTGAAGAAGGTTGAACACTCATTTGAGAATTTGGACAGGAAAATGTTTTTGTTGTTGTTGTTGGAGAGCACCTAAGTTATCCCAAAGCTTCTTGAGACGAAAACCCCCTAGGAAATGTTTTTGAGGATAGAAAGCCCCCTAGCTAGTTGGTGTGGTTTCATACAAAGATCACCATTTTGCTATAATTGAAGCTTTAGTTTGAGTTACAGATATGAATGGTTTTGATGTGTTGGCTTTTAGTTTTCAGGGTGTATTTTGATGATGTGTTTTTGAAGTGATTTGGAAGGTGACTTTGCTAGTTGTACCATTCGTGTCAGGAAGATTGTACCTCCTCTTGGGCCATACCATATAGGGAAGATGCTGTTGCTGGTAATGAAATTCATTCCTTGGTCATTTTAGATGATAATGATAAATTTAATACAGGCTACACAACTTAAGAGTTGTAGATTGGTTCATTGATTGGGTTGTACCATTCACTAGAGGGGTTTGGAGGTTGGTATGGAAATCCTAAGCTGAAGTGCTTGGGATTTTGGAATGATTTCTTCTTGGAGGTTGATGTTGAGACCTTACAACCCTTTTCCACAATTTTTGGAATCGAACTTTTGTAATTTTGAAGGTGTTATGATGACAGTTATGGCACTGTACTTGTACCATGTCATGATAGACTTGTACATGTCTGAAAATTAGTTGCTAGATTGTCATACTTTTTCCTAAGTGTTTGGGTGAAGTTTGGGTGTGCTCCGTGGTCTTATTTCTGCTCATGGCTGATTAGTGGTGTGTTGTGCACAAGTGGAAGTGTTTCTGGGTGTATATCTCATTGTCCAAACCTGTTGCAACGTGTTCAAGTTGATATCAGACCTGTAACTTTCCTCATTATCATCTGTTTGAGTATATGTCTTGTTGAGTTCTTGGTTTCATTAAATATCTAGGTTCTTCAGTTCATATTTGGGGGTGTAACAGAAGTTTTTGATTACCAGCACTTTATATCAGCAGCTAATCCTCTTATTTGGCATTTATGATGCATATGAACTAACCTTATGCAGATGGTCATATCGTCGAAATCTATCATTTCTTTGCAGTTTATTGTAAAAACTGGATGGTGTACTGCTAGTGGGTTTAAACTTTGTTATTGCTAATGTACTTATCTCCCTGATAAGCAGCTATTTTGCAATGCGTTTTCCCATTGAATAAGTGAAAGTGTCCATAAGCTTTCACACTGAATAATGGAGAATTTGTATTCGCTTACTACTAGATAAACCAAAGAAGCTGATTTAATTTTCAACATTACATGTGCACTCCACTAAAGAAGTGGTATTGGCTGGCTTCCACTTAATGCTTTACTTTTAGCTGCAGCAATTTAATTTGATATTTTTTCACTATATATGCTCTCACCTTGTTTGTCATGGTAACTGGGTGATTAGAAAGTGAAAAGGACATTGCTTTGTAATGTCTCTTTCAATTGATGTGATTTTGAAAAAATCTAGGGTGGCTATTACATAAAATTGTTAGTCCATTTTTGAAATCAAATTTGAGCTTTTATATCTGCCCTTGCAAATTACAACACACCCACTACCCATAACATATAAAACTCACTTAGGATGACAAATGGACTTCACCTATATGAGCATGTAGACACAACAGGATGAAGGCTTTGAGCTGAGGGTCTTGTTGGTATGAGTTTTATGCCACTACAACATGCAGAATTGAATACTTAGTATTCCGAGATGAAACATCGAATCTGCAATTCTCTCTTGAATAAGGAAACTCATATGCTAAACAATATATATGGATTGTGCGATCAAATGAGACAACCCCAAAGTTCCTTCTTACTATGGACTTTCACTCAGTTGTAATGATGTGATATGTTGGGTATCACAAAGGGACTTAAGATGTTCATTCAATGGATATCAACCACTTTAATTACTTTCAACTAATCAAACTGCAACGGGTTGAAGGGTTTAGGAAGCTATTCTACTCCTAGAATGCAAGAGATGATGAATGCCTTTTTTACTCTACTAGACTTAGTTTAGCCATCAACATCAACCAAGCTAGTGCGATCTCCTAAGGTAGATGTAAGATGTTCAAACTATCACCATTCCATTAACACTATTTATCGATGCATATCAATGTGCAAGAAGCAATAATTGAAGTAAAGCTCATATATATGTCATTCGACCACGCAAAGAAAACTTATGATTAGCAAGCAGCTAGTGGTTGGTCTAAGAGATTTCACCAAAGATGCATCCAAGATATTTTCCATTCAATTAAACGCTACTTCTAATCAACATGAAATGAAATCTAATTTAAGTGAGGAAACGTAGAAACCATGCAATACTCTAAAGCAACACAAGTAATCCACCATGAAGACCGACAATGAATTAGCAATTGCTTTGATAGCATTATGGCAACAATTTCTCCAAGTCTCTCTTCCTCTATCTCTAATCTAATGAGTTACAAATGGGAAAGTCTTGGCCTTTTATAGTTGTTCAATTACAAGGAAGGGCCAAGATCAATTCAAGATCAAGGGCCAAGATTAATCCACCAAAGCCCTACTCTACCGATTAGCTACAAGTATTAAATGCTTGCCCAATTACATTAAAGCACCATCTTATGGGACAATAGAAAAATTACATTACTTTAAAGGGCCAATAAGAAAATTGGTTAAGTATAACCACTAGATAAAGGGGCACCAATAAATGGGCCAATCAAAATGAAGCACCACGTTGTGGGCCAATGAGAAAATTACAATGCTTTTATTAACCAATAAAAAAATAGGTTAGGTAGAAGCATTAGATGCCTTCCACATGTACACTTGGCATGATTTGATTGGTTGATCTTTAACACATGCAATCTTGAATGTTTTGATTGGGTGAAGATGTGTGGGCGCCACCTCAACATGCTTATCCTATAAACTTGATAAATATCTCTTGATGATGAGAAAATATCTTTTGATACTCAACATTTCTCAAGTCTTCATTTGTGATGACTCGAATTCCCTCTATCTCTTGGAAATCTTCTCATTTCCATGATTTTGGACTTGTAGAATTGATGTAGGTACTTCATGCACTTGAATCTTGAATGACTCGAACTTGAACTTGGATTTGCATCTATTTGGCTTGATTTTCAACTTAAAATCACCTTGCTTGATTGGTGAACAACTTGTAGCTTTCTGGTGCATGAAGTCTTCACATTGTACTTTGCTTGAAATCCTTGCTAATCTTTCCACATTCTTGAGCATCTCCAACTCGTCTTCCACACCACCTTATTTCACCTTGCAAAACATCATTATTTTGTCAAATACTTGTATTTCATATTTCACCTCAAATCAAAAGGGTTAGTTCCAAGAAACCACATGTCTAGATGAAGATAATCTTTTATGAGCATATCTGCTAAGGACATTTCATGAATTCAAAATGCAAGACTTTATCCTTTACAACCTGATTGCACCTAACCAAGATCAAGACAGCCCTAACATCCACTTAATCAAATTCGAACACTTCGTTTGAAAGCATATTCACACCCCTTTTCCATCATCCACTTTACAATTGCAATGAAACTCTGATTTAACATGTCCAGATCTCAGATAATTTTGAATTTTACAAGGCCTGATTCATTTTCAGAATCATGCTTATACATTTTGCACCTGATTGAGTCTCGCTCCTTTGGGAATTCTGAGTTTTCCACAATCAAATAGCTTATAATTTCAGTGCTTGTTCAAATCACATTGCAATCAAGGTTTAATGCTCCCCTCAAATTCACTTTGCCAACTTGTAATTAGGTGTCTTGTAAGTTCGATCTTCTCTGCTTGAGATTTAATTGTTCTGTTTTGTGGCTTCGAATGAAATGAGCAATTTCCTTTTATATGTCAATTAAACTCAAGAGACATGACTTCCCACCCAGGCCGACTTGGCTTGGGGAGAAAATAAATAAATTGAAAGCAACTTATTTGATTAAAATCGCATCAATTATTTGTTAAATTGCAGCTCTTCATTATTTAACAAAATCTCAGCCCACCAACATTTATTTAAAATCGCACCTATTGTTATTTGAAATCGCACGAATTGTTATTGAAAATCAGATCCATTGGCATTTAATTCTTTTAGCCCCAATATAGATCAATCGATTTGATATTTGAATCCAGGCCCTCTTATAAAATCAAACCCCCTTTCAAACATTGGCCAATAAAATCCATCAAATTTAAATGTTTTCATCAAGCTCGATGCATGTTTGCATCTAACTTATGGTTAAAGTTGATGTTCATATAGGGCTGGAGTAAGACGTTTGGTATGGCTGGTAACTAAATTGGTAATTGGGCCCAAGCCAATAAAAGATGGTGATTTTATAGCCCAAACAAAGCATCATCATATACATCGATTTTAGCATGGAGTGAAAATTGATCATTAAACAAGGAATTCAACTTGGAGTGGAAATCATCATTGAGTTAAGCAAATGCTAGGTGGAAACTCGCACTAACTTAGGCGAACTTAGAATCCAAAAGTGGAAATCGAACCATAGTAAGGCAAAACCACTGGGTGAGGTGGAAACCACCCTTAAGTTAGGCAAAATCATTATACGCCAAGTGGAAACCACCACCAAGTTAGGCAAAGTTAAAATTCATTGAGTGGAAAAGCAAGGCCACTTAGGTGAAAATCCAAGTTCTTGGTGGAAATTATTGTCGAGTTAGGCAAAGTTCTTGTAAGAGCAAGTGCAAATCCACATCAACTTAGGCGAACTTGAATATGCAAAGTGGAAATCCACATCGACTTAGGCAAACTAGCAAACACAAAGTGGAAATGGACCCGACTTAAACAAATGTTGCAAATACAAAGTGGAAATCCATATCAACTTAGGCAACATGCACTTGTATTTGTCATGGGCATAGGTCGGAAATGATCATGAAGTAAGGTGCAACATCATGAAGGCTGAGCAGAAACCTTGCCCAAATAAGGTTCAAGCATTGGTCAAAATCGGAAAAGGGTAAATAAAGCACCGATGGATACCAAGGTCGGAATTTGAGTGGAAATAAGGCGAAGTTAATATCCCATGGATTGGAATTTGCTTGCACATAAGATGTTGAGTATGAAGGCTGATTGGATTTAGGAGGTAAATAAGGCACATGTCAAAGCATAGGGTGGAAATCAAACCCAAATAAGGCGCATGAACAATGGCCAAGGTCAGAATTTTGCATGAATAACGTAGGAAAAATAGTTATATAAAATATAACATTTAAGTTGTATTTTATATAAATACTGTCAGGATGTTTGAGAGAGGTTTCAGATAAATAGGAGTTATAATGGAGATTTTAGATTTTGGGAGACTCTAAAAAATTTCAGACTCAACCAAGTTTCAAGAATCAACACGCTTCCATCAGTGTTCCTTTTCAGGTTAAAACTTCATCTGCTCTTGCTTTGCATCTTTCACTCTATCCTTTTACACTTTGGTTACAAATCTCCTAACTTGGAAATCCACATCCTTGACTAGCCTAGCTCAGTTCTCACTCATATCCCCGACTGGTTTGACTCCCTAGTGCGACAAAGTTGCTCAAACTTGACTCTTAGACTAGGAGACTTAAAAATTGCCACTGAACTAAGACTACGTGGGACAACTATCCTACTGCCAAGCAAAAAGAGGGGGTCCCCATTTGCAATGGGGCGATGATGTGAAAACCTCACAATAGGTCTACATGCAAGCATGAGTGAATATTGACTATTTTCGTAGCAAATCCTTGTAAAACCATTCTGAGCTTTGCCAAGAAAAATATTTTGATATAGACTCCAAAGTTGCATGTTTGTAGTGCACATGCTGTAAAGATTTAATATTGAGTTCAAAGGATTAATCGTTCGGGGAAATAATTGGCAAACCAAAAGTGCAGGATTTTTTGAAAAAATCGGATTTACAAAAAAAATGTAAAAATTTGAACGAAAAAAGTCAAAAACTACTTTAAAAAAAAATTAAAGGGCATTTCTAAGTTACCGGTTCGGGTTTGGGGATGAGAATCCGGTTTGTGGATTCCTGAAATTTTTGTTTTTTCATTATGATTCGTATGGGTTTGTGTGTGTGTGTGTGTGTGTGCATTATATATACAAAAAAAGAGAAATATACATAATTGTAAAACTAAGTCATTTGATGACTCTGTTCCCCTTAGATAACCCTTTTTCTTCTTATGCTTAGGATAAAAAGTTGTGACTCGTCTTTTCTCTTATTTGCTGATTTGGTTTTGCCTTATTCAGCACTTGATATCAACAACTGTTTAGAGTGTAATTCTTCCTTGTCTTGCAGCAACTGCTCACAATTGCCTCCCTTTTCAAATTCTTTTAATCCTTCACACTCTGCCTTAAAAAATAATATTTCTGAATGCTGTGGACCAGATTCGGACTGACCCACAGGTCCGAACGCGGACCCTGTGTTGATCCAACACGGACCGGTCTGCGAATCCAGACTTGGATTGGACTCGGTTCGAGGGTCCAGGGTCCAAATCCGGTACCTTAGGGGCATTCTGTTAGGAATAACAATCCACAATACAACTGAGAGGGGGGGGGGGTGAATCAGTTGTATGATAGAATATTAAAATTTAAACTTTGAATAGCAGCAATATCAGATCCAATGAACACAATGAATGCCAACACAATAACACAATATTTTGGTCTCGGGAAAACCCTGTTAAAGGTAAAAACCCCGGTGGGAATTAGCACCCACAAATAATGGACTGAGAGTATAGTATCCTTGTTAGAATATTTGGCCATGTTAGGAGCTTATTGAAACATTACAGTACACAGTCCTTGTTAGAGGACAGACCCTGTTAGGAGTCAAGAAAAGAAAGGGGGGCTCATTGCCCAAAGAAGGTTAAATCCACCTTACAAACTCACTGTTCGCAACAAGTGTATATGAAGAAATACACAATCTTTTGAACTGTCCGACAGCAACTATCTTTGCTTGATTAGTTCCAATGAAGTTCACTAGTAATCCTCTGCTCTACATCCAGCAGACACAAGCTCGCAGCTTTCACAATCTTCTTTACATCACATAAATTCTCACCATGTCTTTTCCAAAGAAAAGATCTTACATATATACCCTATTACATTCTACATGATCAGGTCAGCCCATTAGGCTTTCCTAATTATATAAACATTTAGATAAACTCTTGTTAAGATACACATGGTACCTAAAACAAGTATACAATGATTCCATTACAACAATTAAGGACCGACATCCTTAATTTACATTTGCCAAACAAAATGCACGCTACACCTTTGAAGTCGGCTCCCAAATAAGTCTTCTCCAAATCACACACTACAGCCGATGTCATCCACCATTCTGTACTTTGCGCTAACCAATGAACATCCTTCAGTGCCTTGTCTTTCATCTCTTAAGCTCACATATGCCTAATCCATATCTTTTGTAAGATATACCAGAAACACAGAGATTCACTCTGTCAGCTTCCACTATCACTGTCCAGTAACCAGTCTTTACCAAAACATTTGTAACTCATCTAATATACAACATTACATGATGCGATCTTGGATATAAGATCACTATAGCTTCTTGTACTCTCATCTGTCTTCTCACGTTTTGAAACATCCGTACAGTGTTTGTACACTGTCATAATCAGCTTGTACTCTTCATAGAAACATATGTTGACATTAGTGACAAACCACAAATGACAACAGTATGAATGCCCATTCAGTAACGTAGTGATTAAACATATAAAATGTATCAGTTACCACCCTATGCATTAGCAATATCCAACACATTCCATAGCATAGATTTATTGAGAGCAAATAAAATATAGACTTCAACCCATTAATTGTAGAAAATAGAAGGGATTGTTCAAAAGCCATTGAATTTTTTTATAATGGATTTGCCGTTTCCTTTCAGCAATAACTCTAAACCTGGACTAAGTGCATTACCTAGCTTACCTTGTGGTTCTGTCTAATCATCACAATCCAGTTGGAGGAACTTAAACTTTTCTATAAGGTCTAAACTCCCATTTACTTGTTTCTCACTGCATGAAAGCATGAAGACTTGTACTAGAAAATCAGATCGTGATGTATTATATATTCTTTCTTCTTTGATCTTCCTCAAATGGGAGTCTTTATGTGAATGTTTAGCTGCTCTCTAATGCTGAGATTCATTACTTGTCTTTTCAAAATATTATTGTTTCACAACCTTGTGTTGTACTGGAGTTATTGTGTATCATTGCATCATTATGCATTTGATTGCATATTTCTTCTCTTGACTACAAATTTACCCGTCGTGTGGTTTCTCCATCATTGTTCTTGGAAGCTTCATTGACCTTGTATCACTTCTACACTTTAGGTTGCACATTTGTCTTAACCTTTTCACAAGAACACAAGTAGCAAGGCTTCCTTTCATTGTTTTATGACAGTCAATAGGACTATTCTGCATATGGCTTCTCTTTGTCATGATAAGATGTATCCTTGTTCATATTACAAAAGGTGCTCTTTATGACTATGTCTATTCATTTCCTAACATCCGTTCAGATCTCTATTTTCTTCTAACAGTGAATAGATCTTATCTCTTGACAGTGAATATTTCCTTCAAACAGTGAGAAAAACTTTTCAAGCACTGTCAATCACTCTTTTCATAGAACAGCCATTCACCTATTGGACAGTCTTTTGATCTTCAAAATGATCATTTGATCATCGATAAGGTAGACCTTCAAATCATAAATATCTCTTGAAACAGAGTATGAAAACTTTGAAAGAAGGGTGAAACCCTTATCTAGAGCAGTGTAATAAACTTTTAAGCTAAGTTACCGGTTCGAGTGCGGGGAGGGATGCAGTGTAAAGAGCCTGCCTAGCTCTTCCTGGATTTATTTTTCTTAATTTGAAATACTTGCAAATTTGTTTCAATAATGTCTTGTAAAATACAATTATGACGAAATAACCACCAATTTCGAATAACAAATCCAGGCAAATGGAATTTCCTTAAAACATTTATTATTTTAATTTCTCATCTCAAACAAGGACACAAAACAATTAATTATCGTAAAAACATGGCACCTGGAATTCTGATATTTCTTCTAATGCCTTGACACAGCCCGAAATATAGATAGCTTCCGCCTTAAAGTAGTCACGTGGCAGCCTGGGCAAAAACGTGACTGGCTGTAGCTAACGCAGCCCCTTATCATGTGAAAAACGGCCCCCAAATGAGGCACGTGAGCATAGGAGTGAGGTGTTACAGCCTTCCATGACCCCACGCGTGCAGCTTGGAGTTGACGCAGCTAAACAAATGAAGTGTCTTGCTGTATAACAGTCTGCTTTCCCTCTATCTGATACGCAACCTGGGTTGTTTCAATATGTCAACAAAATTATAACTTCTCCAGCCAAATTCCTTCAATAATAATCAATGGAGATACAACAGCCTCCAAATTCGAAATTCCAATCTCCTCAGAATGAATAACAATCAAACCCTATGAAAGCAATTTGATTTGTCTGCAGAATAAACTTCTCATAAATCCAGTATACATCAGCACTGAATTATGAATTCAGAATCAGAATTATTCTCGTACAGAATAATAGCTGCAAAATTCACCATTAACTTGTAATGGCTCAAATTACAAGAGGAATCAGTCCTCAAAACCCCAGCTAGGTTTGTCTCTCTCCCAAACTTCAATAAAATAATAATTCAACAATGGATAATGAAAGTGCTTTTTTGAAATGAATATATAGCTTTTTCGGAAAAAGCACAATTTCACTTTTTTCATTAAAAAGGCTTTTAAAATATTAAAATAATTTAATTTAATAACGATAACCTTTAAACCAAAGCCACTGAATCACACTGACTGTGACAAACTCATTTCTGACACCAGAGCCTCAAACGCCAACTGACTTGCCAGAAATAACCCAGTGCCAAAAATAGCCAACTGCTAAAATAGACTTACTAAAAATAGTAAGTCTCTTAAACTGGAGATTTCCTGAAACTCGATCTTGGCACATTTGGCACTTCGTGTAGACACCCAGCTAATCCTGGCCATACCCAAAATACCACTTACTAAAAATAGTAAGTTGACCAAATTGACCCGAACGAAGAGCAGACTTGGTAAACTGAACCTCCAGAATGGAATCCCAACACTGGCTCCGCCATCTGACCCCCTCTGATCACCTGATTAGCTTGCGAGGGTCGCCAAAACAAGCTAATCCCAAAGTCTGAAAAACGGGGACATTACATGCGGGTACACAAATTCGGTATGTGGATGCATGGAATTGTTTTAGGGGGTTTTAGCACGTTTGGATACGTGTGTGTGTATACAAAAAAAAAGAAAAGAGAAATATACAAAATTGTAAAACTAAATCGTTTCATAGTATGATACTTGATCATTGATCAATGCCAAATGCCAAAGATAAATATTAAATGCCAATTGATAGTTGAAAAATATTCAAATAAGCCATATCAATGATGTCATATATGTCTATGTTCACGATTCCAATGAAAATCATTACAATTACTGAATCAAAAAATGCAATTCATGAAACATGATTCAGTGTTCATCAATCATCAAAAGGATTGTCAAAGCAATCATTGTCTATTGGATTTTCAACAGCTGCAAGTTCAAGATCATCATTATCATTTGAACCCAAAGTGGTTCCACTCACACTAGATGCACCATGTGGCATGTCATCACCTTCCTCCACATTATCCATAGTGGCTCTAGCAAGATCCTAAATGGTTGCATCCAAGTCGGTAGACTCAGTTGCTACATCCCAAAGCTTCACTGCCCACTACTTGTATTGTTGATCCTTACATCACAGAAGACACAAATTGGAATGAATATACACCAAGTCTTCAACTCTTTTTGCAACCAACTGGTTAAGCTTCACTGAGTGGATAAAGGAGTACGTATTCCAATTCTGTTCAATGGCAGAAGAGCTTGCAACTTGGAGAGAAAACCAACAAAATTAAAGATAAAAATGCAATATAAATTCAAGAATGTTAAGTGTTAAATTCTACAATATAAGTGGCAAAAAAAAAACTTGTGAAAGAATCTTGATTGCAAGAGGTTGGAGGTATAAATAAATTTGACCATGGATGTGCCACCATGTAGCAGCATCCATTTTGGATTGGTCTTTGATAGCACAAGGGGTATGATTTCTTCCTAAGACAAACAATCCAAATTCTTGCCTAACACTTGTTTCCACTTCTGGATCTTTGAAGAGTCTACTAAATACCCGCTTGTACCCATTAGCAACTTCAGAATCTCTATATGTTGGTATTCTCCCTAGGATAGAAAGTACATAATTGCTATAGTACCTTAGAGATAGGGCATATGCAAGGAGATGCAATGGCGTGGTCATCTTGTTCCAACAATGAAGAACAATTGCTTCCACCCTTTTGTAAAAGGTGTCTTCAGAATCATTCTCTCTCTTTTGTATTATCACTTCTATTTTCTCCAACATCATGTCCATGCTATCATAGACATCCCCCAAGCATGGTGCATCTATATCAACCAAACCAAAGCATAGGCATGATAAGTTCGGTGAATTCCAATAGATATTCCACATGAACCCACCAATCGTCATCCAAGATCAATGACTTAACATTTTGGGCCCCTCTCTTAATACGACTGCTTCCATATACCCCATTGGTTGCTAATAACCATTTGACCCAATGCCTCTCGCACCTTCACAAGTCGTCTTAGAACAATTGTATGAGATGCAAATGGGGTTTCAACAACCTAAAAACATTAGTAAGTTAATAACACATTTAAAATATGTAAATAACACAAAATATTTTATTCAATTATGTAAAACATGACATAAATGAAACTAAATAAATTGAATTTACCTTCAACAATTCCAATCTTGAGAAATTTTTGAAAATTGCTTGACATATGGTGGTTCGTTACAAACATTTGGATCTCCTCGGTCTCTTGGTGTATTTCTTTCACCCACTCTATTTGGGTGCCAATTGCTTGTATCACCAAATTGAGTGTACAGTACATGGTGTCACAAAAATGAGCTCATCTTGCCTCAACCAAAGCATCTGCAGCCCTGTAAAATTTTGCATTGTACATAATTACTTGTACCACATTTTCATTACCCACCATCTCTATGGAGTCAATGAGAATCTTGGAAATGAACTCTACATCTCTTACTTCCCCTTCACAATCAACCACCCTCAAAAAGATTGCCCCCTTAGGGGACACCGCAATAACATTTATGAATGGACTTTTTTGCAATCTTTCCATCCATTAGAAACAATAGATACACCTGTTTCAATCCAAGAATCTCTAATTGGTTTTTGTTGGGCCTCTACAAATTTCTTCTCTTTGCAATAAGGTGGTATGTTTTTTTCCATACCCAAGACTTGTGAAACCAGGAGGTGCACTATTTATTGTTGACCCCATGTCCCGCCAATATGATGATCTCACAAAGTTGAATGGAAGACCATTGGCATAGAGGCAATGTGCAATTTTTTCTTCAGCAATATTCTTGCTTCCATTTTAAATGCCCTCTCTAGTGGACCTCTCTTGTGGGTGGGGATTTCTTCTTCATCTTCGTCTTCTGTAGAGGGTATAGGCAAGAAAGGATGTTTGGAGGCCACAACTGTTTGAGAGGGTAATTTCATTATTTTTTTCTTTCCAGAAGTATAGGAAATTTGTTTTCCTTTTGTAACCAATTTGTCAGCGTTTTCTTGTTCTTTTATCAATCCCACTATTTCTACAGGAAACAACCTCTTCTTATTTGGGCTTTCACACATATTAATCCCTTTACCACCAAGGCCCATAAAATGAAGTTTCACTTGGTAATAAGAGCTATTATATTGTACATTACAAAAGTTACACTTCCAAATAAATCTCCCACCTCCAGGAACTTGTGAAATTCTTGTGGTATGTCTCCATAAAGGAGATCCATTATCAATTTTGAATTTTTGACTTACCTCCACACCCACTGAACTTTGACTATTAACCATTGTTGCAATCTATAAAAAAATGAAAAAAAATCATACTTGAGAAATTTCTTTACAAACTTGAAAAAATTATCAAAACTTGAAAACATTCATCAAAAGACTAAAGAATAGGGTTTAGCTTACCTTAAACACTTAAGTCTCCTTTGTAGAAGCTATTTGACACTCTACAATCAATCTCCTTTGAAAAGAGTCACCTCCCTTCAAAATGCAAAAATGGAGAGAAAATATGTTGAGAGCAAAATAAGAGCTAAAATGATATGTGTTTGTTTTGGAAGGCCTCATAAAGAGCCGTTTTAGGGTTGAGGAGTGATTTTTATTTTATTTTATTATGTTTTTAACTTACTTTTCCAAAGTCTGCCCACGAATGTGTTCAAGTGCACTTGGGTGTGGGCTGGGTGCGCCGGGATGTGTGGGGCTGCACATCCTGGTGCACCTGTTGGGTTCGGCGTGCACCCTATGTGCACCTAGCGTGCATCCGCACCCGGTATGTGCTTGTAGGATGCACATCCTACATCCTGGCTTTTAAGACAGTGGATACTCTTTATGAACAGAACTATGATATCTCTGCCCCTCAAAATTCAGTGCATAGATCTGCCCTATCAATCTAAGAGCAGTGTCTATATCTTTGAAAACTATGACCAATCAAATGCAATAAACACATGAAAGAAAACCCCTTCTCTGTTCTTTGATCTCACCAATGCTCTAAAGAAATTCTAGAACCTTTCTAACAATGAAAGACATCTCATATTCAATTTGACTTTTCTCTCACAAATACAGAATGAAGACATTGAAAAATACCAACGTAGAGTAGGGTTTTATGAATATGCAAGGAAGCCTACCTTTAATGTGATTCCTTTCTTGACCATCATATTAAATGCCCCTTGAAATCTGCATCTTCTCTATGAAAACTACCGTATAGGATGTTTTGCCGATTAATTGCCCAAAAAATTGCAAAAAAATCGTTGACAAGAATTGCAATATTTCAGAGAATAAGTCGGCAGCATTGGCAATTCCTGAGTAATCGGGTGTAATCCCATTTTTTTGCAGATTTCTGTTTCTATGACTTGTTGTAATAAGCATGGATTTGATAGCATTTTTGCAGATTGAACAATTAGTTTCACATGCTTTGCAGCAGTGCGATGTTTTGAAATATAATATAATATAGTTTAATTATACAATGTAATTTGGTTAACAATACAATGTGTCTAGTTACTTTGAGAATTGTGTTGATCCTAGTTGAGTATCCATAAGATTTAATTTTGTTTCGTGCTGGGGTTTTTCTAAACATTTTAACAACAAACAAATCTGTATGAAAAATACTCATGGAGTCCAATAGTACTGATTGAGTGATTGTTGTTGTATGGTTAAATTGATTCTAATGACGGTATTTTAGAAACAAATACTTGTATTACTTGGTAGAGTTTGGAGTATTGCACAGATTCATTTTTGTTCCAATGGTTGGACTTTTTCCTGGATTTTAGTAAGCTGAATTGAATCTGATAGTACATTTGATAGGTACATATAATACTCAAAGTTAAGAAGACATGAAAACATAAGCAAATATTGACGCAGTTTCTGCAAATGGATCACCACAAAACCATTATGAACTTTGCCAAAGGAAAAGATTGCATGTTTGTAGTTTGCATGCTATAAAGATTAGCATAATGTATCAAGGAAATATCCAATATAAAGTTTGATTTGGTTGTTCTAAAATCATGGATTTAACATCACTTTGGCAAAGTGAAATAATATGGTTCTTATTAATTCATCATGGAATGCATAGCTTACGAGGATATCCATACTCATTACAAAGACAGATTGAAGGGTGACAACATGCACCAGTTATTTCAGGGTGATAGGATGGTCAGCTTCCTAGTCATAATTAGTAGTAGAACTGGGATTAAAAAAGAGTTTAAAGATAAATTAAAGGTATTTTCTTAGTCCCATAGACTGTTCAATCTCATGGACATCATTAAAATCAATCATCCATTGATTCATACTTCTGAAATAATTGCAGTTTACATTCATATCTAGTTTGGTTTTAGGTGGTCAAATGAATGATACGTGCTTTTTTACCTTGTCATTTTATAGAATTTTTTCCATATCTGCAGTCGCGTTCAATACAAATCTACATACAGCTGTAGTATGTGAAAAGTTTTGACCAGAATGGATTATGAAAGTATTGCCTTGAATACACCGTTGGTAACGAGTAAATTCAAGGATCGCATATATCCCCTTCCAATAACGTACTTGGCTGTGCATTCGATGGTGCCTTACGTGTATATCGTCTATAAGTCAAACTTATTGTCGAATTTTTGTAACCTTACATTCCATAGAAATCCCTATGCCTAATAAATTGTACATCAGGAATCTATCAAATAAGACCTATACTATAGCATACTAGAGCTATAGGTCCAACTCATAAAAATAGAAGTTACCAAATATAAAATAGTTCTTAAGTTTGATTATCTTGTCGCGTGAAATAAACTGAAATGATTAGACTTCTCTAAGTGGGGACACAATATATTTGTCTGATTATTAAATGAGGAATAGGTGACTAATAGCTAGTTATGAGCCCTTTTAAGTATAAAAATAAGGGTGTTATTGTTTGGGAGCCCATCTAATATATTTAATAAAAATTGACATGGAAACTATATAAGAAAAGAATTTATGGGTTCTATTTTGTTTGAGGGATAATTTAATTTAGTTTATTATTATGTTTGTCTAATATATTAGAAGTGGACATTATCAATTCAATAAACAATTAAGTTGTTGATATATCTTTAAATTAGTGATATCATTTTAGTTCTAATTAGTGTATTCTTTCTTTGTGTATTATTTATATTCATAAATTTAAATTCTTCCTTTGTGTATTATATTAGAAATTTCATATATTCGTATAATAGGAAAGAAGAGATTGTATAGTTTTTCTTTAACACTTTGTCGTATTGTATAATAGGTGATATTGGTGAAAGGATATGGTGTTTTTACATTGCGCAACTTGATCAAAATGGTGATGGCTATGAGAGAATTGATGACCTTGTTAGTTGAATAATGTCTTTGGTGTGTGAAGTAAAATATTCATTAAAATTTTCAAATGAATAATATGATGATATAGATAAATTTTTGGAAAGAAACTAAGTCTGATATATAATTTAATACAAATGTTAAATTACAAATCTTATTCTCTTCAAATTCATTACATTGGGTAGCCCAATGCTTGATTTCCTAAAGAATTTTTCAATGTCAATATTCATATCACAAATTGGTGGATATCTTTTGCGTTTTGACATCATTTAATATCTCATCCCTTTTATAGGTAATAATTATAAGTTTTTTTTTTGTATGGCATGTTTTATGATTGCAATACACACACATGACACACACACACACACACATTGACAATGACTATATTGTTTGAGGATTTAATTTAAATTGTTAACTTAGAGCTCATATACAAAATGAATATCTATCCAAACATTTATTTTCTTGGCATTGTTGAATAAGACAATCTCTCTTGTATGCCACCCCTTATGTAACTCTATATAACCCATAAAAATTTAATATACTTGTTTATATTATTTAATAGTTCATACATTTCTTATCTTATAGTAAGGAACAATGTTATAATACATAGTTCCAATTTTCTATTATGTATACAGTTCTCTAACTAGCACTCCTCTATTGCATAAGTCAAAATGCTTCCATTGAAACAAAAATAGAATTTTTAGGAAAGCAAGAACTATTTGGCACTTGTAATGCTCATGTATTGGCCTTTTGCTACAAAATCTTTATATAAAGAGAATTTGGTACCATGAGATCAATTCAAGAATATTTCATCTTAGCTATGTTTGAGAAGCCATATTTGAATTTTGATTCATGTTGTTGTCCTTGCTAGCTCCACATTGGTGTTTCAACTTTGTCTTCTTTTATTCAACCTTGTAGAGGGACTAGCTAATCTAATCTTGCTTCAAGGGTTAATATTATGACAACTCTAAGTTCCAATGTCTCTCATCTAGATTGTACTTATTTTTGTGCCTCAAAATGAGTTTTCTAACATTTTTCTTTACTAAGAATTAGTGTTGCATGAAATTCTAACACTCAAGATTAGGGTTGGTTAGTTTGAATAGTCGTCAAGTGATGTGTTGTAGATCATCCGCTCATTTATTTTCTTAGTGGCAACCTCTTAAATTTGGAACACTAACAGTAAGGTACATGCATGTCCTTTCTAGACCCTTGCGGAATTCTTTAACAGTGAAATGTTGTTTGATAGGTATCATTGTCAATGGATGGTGACTATTGATGTTTGCAATTTGAACATGGTGGTTTGGGGGTTATTATAACCTTATAAATAATTTCTTCATTGCATTTGTGGAAAAGAAAAAAATGCAATATATTGAGCTCTATGCCTGCTGTACAATAGAAAATGGTGAGCAATGCTAGGATGTAGATCACTTATCAAATCATATTGTGTATTAGAATACTAAACCCACCCTTAAACCAAATTTGATTTGTACCACCAAAAGGATAAAGGGATGCAAATGCAAGATCTAGATAAAGGGGGTTTTGGGTATTCCTTATATGGATAGAAATGTATGATTATGATAAAAGTGTGAAAGAGACTTACACTTTGACTAAGGAAATGATTACTAACAAGATCTAATATCAAATCTGATGTGTCAAGGTAAGCACAAGATGAAAAGAAGAAGAATGAACTTCACATTTGGGATTGGCTGTCAAAACCGAAAAAAGTTCTAGATTTGGATGTTGGAAGTGGATTCACTCTGAGAGGGGGGGTTGAATCAAAGTGAGACAAAATTAAACAAGTATAAATGATGAAAATTGGGGACATCCTCCAATAACACGATTGAAACCAATTAACAAATAATGTTTACACCACATTATGACATATACAAGATCATCCAATGAGAACAACAATTTATGACAGAACTATACCAAAGAAAGTTTATATTCATTCAACACACAATGAATGATCATTCAGTTTTATTTTGTTGTTTTGAGTAAAAACTTCACAAGATATGCAGATTTTGAAACTTGTGAATCTGAGATGCAAAATGTAATAAAAATAAATGTATCAGAGAATACACTAACATAAAATGAGATGAAACAAGATTCAGATGTACTGAGTTATAGACCACAACAAAAATGCAGTGATAACATATGAGACAAATGAAACAAGATCAATAATCACATGACACATATTTATCGAGTGGAAAACCCTTGTGGGGTAGAAAAACCACTCCAAACCTACCTATCTTATTAATCCAAAGAGCACCAACTCAATACATCCATATTTAGAAATAACAACTTCAAAGAGCACCAACCCCTATTTAGAAGCACCAACTTCAAGGAGCACCAACCCCTCTATCTCAATAGTTCAAATGTGTTTATAGCAAAAGCTAATAATAATACAATTGCATTATAGACTTGTAATTATGCAATTACTAGTTGTTGGATACTATAGAATGATATGCAATGTTTCCAATTACAAAGTATTGCTATCATAGTACATGAAACATCTTTTTCAAATTAGCTCTTTACAACACCCTTTTACAACAACAAAAAATTAATTGCTATCACCTTCACACTTCAAGTTTACATATATGTGCATATATATCCAACCTCGCCATAAACTTGCATATATCAAATAACTGTGTGAATATCAACAAAAATATTCTCAAGTAACCTTCTAGTTAGGGTATTGAAACCCGGTTAGGGTTTAGTCAAAAAAATGTGTAGATAAATACATGTTTGTGAGATCAACTAAATCTTCCATGGTGACCCTTGAATAGGGTCCCGAAACCCTTGTAGAGTTTATCAAACAAAACCATTGTTACAATAAACATAAACTAAAGTCAACAGAAATAACTATTACAAGCATCTTAAAGAAATATTATCTCATCTTAATAAAGATAGCTTCAACAGAATTTCTCAAAAACCCTAGTGATATATCAAACAATATCTCCAACAGTAACCGAACCCATGTGATAGGACTTCACACAAAAGAAACAAATCTTAATATTCTTCAAGAATGATTGCCATGGCTATCATTTACCCAGAATAAACAAACTGTATAAAATCATTCTACAAATTTCTTTTTGAAATCCTTCTTAAGTAATGCAAAACCAATCATTTTGTTCAAACTAATCTTCTAAACAAGAAATTGCAACTGATGATAGTTTGAAACAATATTAGCTATTGGGCTGTGAAAGTGAAGTAACCTAATCATTCGTTCAACAAAATCTTCTAATAAATCCCTTCATTTTTGGCAAATCAAACATCAACTGAAAGCTTGCAACGAGTTGATTAACATAGTAAGAACCCATAAGAAAAAATGAAGCACATCCATCTCAATAATCGAATCAAATTAACCCATGGCGGTAGTTTAACAATAAGGTTTGTAGAATGATAGAAATGTATCTCTTTTGGCATTTGAAAAATACTTTTACAAAGTCCTCAAATCGAATGTAATGCATTTTGAAGCCCACAACCATAAATAATGCCTTTTTAACTTTATCTCATAATAACCTTGACAAGCCACAAATCAAATGTCATTGAAAATAAAAAATGATAATAATCGACAAAAGTAATGCCACAACATCACCATGGGTGAGTCAAAGAAAGATGCCACCTAAGCGTAGCATGCCAAGCAAGCTTTTTTTTTCAACAAGGATACGTGTAAAAGAGGGGCAACAAACTCCCCCTTTGTCCTTGATGGCAAAAAAACAATACTATTATTAAATACAGTAAACAATCAACAACCTGTATACCCGTCAAATGTCAAATGATGCAAAGTAGTAGACCACACAACCTGCATATCAACTCTATATATCATAAAACGGTCAACACAAGAACGCCCAAAATCAAACCCTGTAAAATGACCAAAATCCTGCAATAACTCTGTCAACATCCAAAATCAAAACCTATAAATCTGTCAACCTGTCAATGACAAATATCCAAGAATGTCAAAAGAATTGAATTCATGAAATCACCAAATCTTAAATACCACTGAATTCACCAAAGTGGTCACAAAATCTGTATCATACATTCTATAATCACAAAATCAGATATGTATAAGCACAAAATCTATCTATAATCACAAAACTATATGTAGAATGCCAATATAATGCCAAAATATGACTCTATGTAGAATGCCAATATAATGCCAAAGAACATCTATTGTCAACTTGTAAATATGTATATCATCTCCCCCTTTTTTTGTCACAAGGACAAAGGGGAACAAAAATCACCCAAGAAACAATGATGTAAGATAGAACAAGTAGCAACAAAATCATTAAAGCAACATAAAGTTGTTGTTGGAGAGCAGAGCTCCTCCATAAGATATGCACAATTTTAAGCAAGAAGAGATTGAGAGATAACTCCCAATCGTTCCCAGAGGCGTTCAAAGGTCCCTTTAGGTAATGCCTTGGTAAAAATGTCGGCCACTTGAGCTTGAGTAAGCATATAAACAACATGTACCTCATTAGTGAAACTTAATAGCAATGTGTTTGGTGCAAGAATGCATTACTGGATTTTTGGAAAGGTTAATGGAACTGGTATTATCACAATAAATTGAAATCATTTTAGGAACTTGAATAACCATATATGCCAACTGATATGACATCCAAATCAATTGCGTACAATAGGTAGTAGCTGTAATGTATTTGGATTCATAAGTGAATAAGGTCACAAATTCTTGTTTCTTGCTATCCCAAGAAACAAGATGGTCACCTAAGAAAAAAAAAAAGAAAAAAGGTAGCACCACTAGTGCTTCTTCTTTCAACTATACAACCAGCCCAATCTCATAACTTCTTTAATGTCAGAATTGATAGACCTCAATACTATACAAGAATACTTTTCATATTTTTAGACAGAAGTATTGAATTTTCAACAAGGACAATCACATGAAAATCTGCCTTATAAAATGTCTTTTGGTCATTCTTGCACACTATGTTCTGATATAAACCAAATCTTGTTATTGTCTCATATCGTACTAGATGTTGATCAAAATATCAAGACAAATAACGACAAATACCTTCTTATTGTTGCACTAGTTGTCATGACATATCACTTGCAAATCCATCTCAAGATAGAATACAGCTTTAATCATTTTCATGTATCACTAAAATGATTATTTTTGCATCACTTTTTAGAACTCAAGCTGACTTCCTTGCGAAGATACCATGAAAGATCAAATAGTGATAGGGAGACTCTTCTAAGAACTACTCCTAGTTCTTCACCTGGTCTCTTCCAAGACTTCTTAGGGCTTCTTCTCTCTCTCTTATAACCCTACCACTTTGGGAGGTCTCAATACTCTGTCCTCCAACTCATCTAGAGCTCTACTACCAGTACTAATTCAAGATGCTTACACTTCCATACTTCCTGTTGAACTCTCCAAGGTGAGTTCATCTATTAACCTTCTAGCCCTTTCACAATCACCTTGCAGGAGTCTAGGGGTTGCAAATTATTCAATTCATTCACCAAACAGTCCTTTTTAGATCTTGAAGTCATTTTCTCATCACTTCCAAGATTCCTAGTTTTTAGGATTACTAGGCCTAATAGGTCTCTAGTAGCCCTATGTTCGAGGTTTTTGGGCTTTAACACAAAAATCTCACACACAACCACCTCTAAACTCATTCATGATCTTGATACCCTTTATGAAGACCCTGTAGATTTTGTTGGTCTTGTTGTTCAAACTGTCAGTACACTGTCCAAACCCTAATTGGGCTATTTTACAAGGAAACAAGCCAGTCTCCAATCTCTTTAGTCAAAATTCAACAAATGGATTCAAACATCCTCCAAATCACAACCAAGGCTCTGTATGGACCTATCTAGCATCTCCAATTCATTGGATTCATTCATCCAATCTTCTCCCGCAAGTTACAAACTTTGATCTTCTTGTTCCCTAGTTGGGCTATGACAGAGCTCGCTTAGGGCAAGAGTTTAAAAATCACAAACACCACTTCCAGAACCCTAACAAAAAGAAAACTATTGTACAAAGACTCCATTTTCATTCTCCCAAGGGACAAGTGTTTTCCACAATGGGAACTCAAGATGGAGCCATTTTAACTATGTACACCCTATCCAGTCGACCAGAGACTCAAAACTAGGAACATAAACTTATTTACCTAAACAAACTAAAACAAAAACTCAAACCAATGCACACAAAACAATACAATGATGAATCCTAACTATCCACAAGGAAATATTTACTATTTCAATTTAATGGACTCGAATGGAAACCAATTTCAAGAACACAGTCAACGAACCTTAAATTGTCAAAATGCTTGGTATTGGGAATCATGTCAAACTGGTGCTAACCTCCGTACAATGTCAGAAGGATCTTAAATATGTCCATCCTCCATGTTTCAACAAATTTCTCCAACCCATAACTACCTTGGGCTAGTTTCATCCTTTTGCCTAAATGTTGTCATGCAACATTGAAAAGTTGCTCTAGCAACTTTTTGCATCTCTTACATTTTTGTCCACCACAATGTATTGACCCAAACTATGGGTTCCAAATGGTGGTAAATGGTGTCCTAACATCTTTTAGATAATTTCCACATGAAAACAAGACCTTCTACCCATTTTTCCCAATTTTGGCTTATACAACAACTTTTGGCCAACCTTGGCTCAAGTTGCCCAACTTAGGCAAGCTTGCAAACCTTCACAATTTTAGATAATGGACTATTGGCTAGTCTTTATTCATGCAATAATCCTGATTGGATCTCACACCAAAATTTGAAGGTTTTTAAAACAAGTAACCCCTAGGTGCTCCTGCACCATTCTCCCCCAAAAGAAAAGAGCCTAAGTCACATCTGGTGACTGTAATGCAAGATCAGTTCCTAACTTTTTGAAATCACCTTCAGGTACCCAAGTAGCTTCTTCTTCTGGTATATTTGTCCATCTGATCAGATGCTCCCTGTAAGTTATGTGTCGAGTCTTCTTGGTAACTCTTCAATCCAACACCTTCTCTGCTTGAGGCTTGATTTGGGGAGGTAAGGTTAGTTCAAGGTCCATTTCTACAATAGTAGGAACCCCTTCACTTCCTTTTGGATTGGGACCTTTTTACAGCACCAAGTTTGTTATATTAAACACTGGAGATATGATGCAAGAGCATCTTGGGTCTTTGAGCAATCTTGCATCAACCAAAAACATTTCCTGATTTCTGTACCTATTTTATGTTGTTTGCATTATAATCTTTGCATTTGATGGTTTCATGTTGTGTGAAGCTTACATGATGTTGAGGACCTATTCGGGAACCTTCTCCTATGAGCACATAAAGATTGGATGGATTGTTTCAAATTTACAGTTGTTTTCCTTGCCGTTACAGCCGTATTTTTCTGTAGTTTTGGTTCTGATTGCGCATAGTGGCAACATTGATCCTTATGGAATCAGCCTTTGTGCTCTTAAGGACTTTAAGAGGACCTAAATTACTATCATCTCCTAAGAGTGAAAGTCCTAATTCATTATGATTAAAAAGTTATGACCATTTTTCTCGGGGACCTATTTTCTGTCAGTTTCAGGCGAAACATGGAGTGTTTCATCTTACGCTGTTCTGTGTGATGAAATGGGGCCTTGCGTAGTTAAGGGCATTTTTTTGGTCATGTGTGGACCTAAATTTAAAGGCGCATCAATTGGTGATCATTCTTTCATTATTTTTGGTTTAAATCTTTCAGACTGGACCTATAATGTAATTAAATGTCTGACTGGCTGACTTGTGGCTTTGCTAGCTATATAAGGAGTCTAGATTGATGTAGTAGGGAAATTAGGAGGGATGATTATCAAGATACATCATTGGAGACAAAGATAGGATGGGATCTGAGACTCTGAATTCATAATTCTCATTGTATAAGGCCGAAACCTGGAAGGCCTCACAGCCGGGCATGTTGAAAGAAATAATATAAATTCTCTGTTGTTGCTGCCAGTTGCTTGTCTCATATCCATTGTGATTTCATTTATTTCATGTGATATTATATTTCTTTCGTTGTGTAACTCTGAGCAGGGCTTGTTGTGGATTCAAGTGGATTCAATTCTACTTGATTCTGCTTGTATCTACCCTGCCCTTGCATCAAGTGGTATCAGAGCAAGTTCTTTCTTGTGGATTGGATCATGGAGAACCTTATTGGATTGGTTGTAGGGTGGCAGATCTGAGATCTAACCTATAACTTGTAGAAGGTTACGATCTTGCTGGAACCTGATTGTCAAGATGGTTCATGGTAGAGGAAATGATAATGCTATCATGGATATGTTGAGGTAGATTGCAACTAGGCTTGACGCTGTAGAGATAGCCCAGAGAAGAGGAGCACATCTTGAAGATATTAGTGATGAAGAAGAAACAACACCTAATCCTGAACCTAAAGTTGAACAAGATGAGGAAAGACTTTTGAGAGTTTTGTCTAAGGCTAACTCCAGACCTGCAGTTGAAGTTTCTTGCTATGATGGAAGACTTGGGACCGATACACTTTTGGATTGGATCTCTGAGATGGATAAATACTTTGAGTATGAAGGTACTCTTGATAATAAGAAGGTTAAGATAGTAGTCACCAAGTTGAAAGGTCATGCATCTCTTTGGTGGGATCATTTGCAAACTGAGAGACAGAAGAGAGGAAAAGAAAAGATCAAGACATGGATGAAAATGCTTGCAAAGATGAAGAAGAAGTTTCTTCTAGCTGACTACCAAGTTAGTTTGATGAGAAAGATGCAAAATCTGAGACAAAAGGACACGAGTGTGAAAGAATATACTGAGGAATTTTACAAATTGGATATCAGATCTGGACATGTGGATGATGAAGTTGAGAAGGTGGCTAGATATCTGAATGGCCTAAGGACATCTATTCAAGATGAGATGAACTATGTGAAGATAGAAAGTGTGGAAGAAGCATACCGATTTTCTTTGAAGGCAGAAGAGAGATTAACAAAGAGACATGAACAAAGACAAAGAGGAAGAGGTGGTAGATTTCAGAGAAGTAGAGGAAAATCTTATGGAGAAAGTAGCAGATCTGACAATCCAGTACAAGATAAAGGATGGAAAGATGAACCTGCTAAAAGAGATAACTACTCTAGAGGTAGCTATATTGGTTACTCTAGGAATAACAATAATGAGAAAAGAGAAGAGAAATCTTGGTTTAAAGGTACTTGTTACAAATGTGGTGAAGAAGGACATAGAGCTTTTGAATGTACTAACTCTGGAAAGAAGACTTGAGGTAATGGTAGAAATAATTTGGCTTGTGAAGAAGTTGAGGAAATGTCTAATGAACTTGAACATGGTGAGAACTTGATACTAAGAAGGATTTTGTGGAATGAAGAAGCTGATGAGGAACCTATTCTGAGAAAAAGTTTGTTTAGAACCAGATGTAAGATGGCTGACAAATGTTGCAAGGTAATCATCAATAGTGGAAGTTCTGATAATTTGGCATTCGAAGAGCTGGTTAACAAATTGCAATTGTAGAGATTGAACCATCCTAAGCCTTACCATATTGCTTGGATCCAGAAGGAGCATAAACTACTTGTAAGTGAACAATGCCTTGTTAAATTCAAAATTGGGAATTATCATGATGAAGTCTTGTGTGATATTATGCCTATGGATTGTTGTCATATTCTTTTGGGTAGACCTTGGCAGTATGATAGGAAAGCTTTGCATGATGGTAGATTGAATCAATATACTATTTGGATGGATGGAAAGAAATAAGTGTTATTGCCTTTAGTAGAGAAGTTTGATGAAGGTCACTGTACTACAGTTAGAGTATGCTTGGTTAATGGTAAAAAGTTTGCAAGAGAAATGAAAGAACATAATGTTTGCTTTGCTTTAATTCGAAGAAAGACTGAGAAACAAGATGAGTTAGAACATGCACCTGAGGTTAAACCTTTGTTGACTGAATTTCATGACATCATTTCTAATAATGTACCTGATGGTTTACCACCTATGAGAAGTATAAGTCACTGTATGGATTTGATACCTAGAGCTAGTTTGCCTAATAAAGTACAACATAGGTTAACACGTGATGAAAAGACTGAGCTGAATAGACAAGTGCAAGAATTGCTTGAGAGAGGTTTGATTAGGGAAATTTTGAATCCTTGTGTAGTACCTATTGTATTAGCACCTAAAAAGAATGGAGAATGGAGAATGTGCACCGATTCTAGAGCTATAAACAAGATAACAGTAAAGTACAGATTTCCTTTGCCTAGGATGGATGACATAATGGATAGTTTGAGTGGAGAAAAGTATTTCACAAAGATTGATTTGAAAAGTGGATATCATCAGATTAGGATCAGAGAAGAGGATGAATGGAAAACTACTTTTAAGACTAACGAAGGTTTGTATGAATGGTTGGTTATGCCTTTTGGTTTGACTAATGCACCTAGTACTTTCATGAGGCTGATGAATGAAGTTCTAAAAAGATTCTTGGGTAAGTTTGTGATTGTATATCTTGATGACATTTTGATATTCAGTAAGAGTAAGGAAGAACACCTTGAACATATCAGACAAGTATTGCAGAGATTGAAGGAAGAAAAGTTGTTGATTAATTTGAAGAAATGTTCATTTATGGAAGAGGAGATTGTGTACCTTGGTTTTATAATTTTATCAGATGGATTGAAGATGGACCCTGAGAAAGTGAGATCTATAATTGATTGGCCTACACCAGAGAATGTTGGAGAGGTAAGATCATTTCATGGATTGGCTAGTTTTTATAGGAAGTTCATAAAAAATTTCAGTTCTATTTGTAATGCTATGATTGAAACTATGAGAGGAGATAAAAGAGATTTTAAATGGACACATGGAGCAAAAATGAGTTTTGAAACATTGAAACAAAGAATTGTAGAGTTTCCTACACTTTCTTTTCCTGATTTTAGTAAAGTTTTTCAAGTTGAATGTGATGCTAGTGGAAGTGCAATTGGAGCTGTTTTGAGTCAAGAAGGAAGACCTGTAGCTTTCTTTAGTGAAAAGTTGAATGATGCTAAGAGAAAATATTCAGTTTATGACTAGGAATTCTATGCTATTGTTCAAGCTTTGAAGAAGTGGATACATTATTTAATGCCTACAGATTTTGTGTTGTATACTGACCATAAATCTTTGCAATATTTGGGAAGTCAGAATAAGTTGAATCAGAGACATATGAAGTGGGTTGAGTTCTTGCATAATTTTTCCTTTTCATTGAAGCATAAAAGTGGACAGTCAAATAAGGTTACTGATGCCTTGAGCCTAAGAAGAAGTTTGCTGACAGAGATGAGAGTTGAGGTACTTGGTTTTGATGATTTGAAGTGTTTGTATGAGACTGACATTGATTTTGCAGAACCTTGGAAAGCTTGTAAGGAACACACAGTGAGTGATAAGTGGACTGATTATTTCATTCAAGAAGACATGTTGTGTAAAGGAGTTCAGTTGTGCATACCTAAAGGATCTATGAGAGAGAACATAATGAAGGAGAAACATAGTGGAGGACTTGTTGGACATTTTGGGATTGATAAGACTGTGAATTTGATTTTAGAAAGATACTTTTGGCCATAGATTTATAGAGATGTACAAAGAATGGTTAGAGGTTGCAAAATTTGCCAAACAATAAAAGGAACTAGTAAGAATTTGGGATTGTATACACCTTTTCTTGTACTTGATAGACCTTGGGAAGATGTGAGTATGGACTTTGTTCCTGGATTTCCTAGAACTCAGAGAGGTAATGATTCTATTTTGGTAGTGGTTGACAGATTTTCTAAGATGGCTCATTTCATACCTTGTAAGAAGACATCTAATGCATTGCATGTAGCTGAATTATTCTTCAAGGAAGTGGTAAGATTGCATGGTTTGCCTAAGTCTATTGTTTCAGACAGAGATACAAAATTTACTGGTTATTTTTGGAGAACACTTTGGAAGAAGATGGATACTGAATTGAAGTTTAGTTCTACATTTCACCCTCAGACAGATGGATAGACTGAAGTTGTGAACAAAATTTTGGGAAACTTGTTGAGATGTTTAGTTGGGGATAAGCCTGGTAATTGGGATTTAGTTTTGGCACAAGCAGAGTTTGCATATTATAATTTTGTGAATAGAAGCACTAAGAGGACATCATTTGAGATTGTTATTGGATTTCATCCTAAGGGAACCACAGAGTTGAGAGATTTACCTACTGAGACAAGAAGAAGTGCTGAAGTTGAGGATTTTGCAGTCTTCATGAGAACTTTACATGATGAAGTCAAAAAGAATTTGGAGGACAGTAATCTGAAATATAAACAGAGAGAAGATAAGAGAAGGAGACATAAATATTTTGAAGTTGGAGATAAGGTTATGATTCATTTGAAGAAGAATATATTTCTAGTTGGTACTTATAACAAGCTGAAAATGAAGAAGTTTGGACCTTGTAAGATTCTGAAGAAGTTTGACAGTGGAAATGCTTATGAAGTAGAATTACAAGAGGACATGGATCTATCGCCTATATTCAACATTGTTGATATATTTGAGTAATTTGAATCAAATGATGAGATAGGAGATGATCTATATTATCCTAAGAAGAATAAAGACAACATTGAGAAGATCTTGAATAAAAGAGTGAGCAAGAGTACAAGAGGAAAAGACTACATGGAATATCTAGTTCAGTGGAAAGACAAGCCAGTAGAAGACAATTCATGGATTACACAAGATGAGTTGGATCTTTATGATTCAGGTCATAATATGATCAGTGCTTGATGTGGACATCAGTTCTTTATTTACCCTAGGTGTCTGATGCAGGAGCATCTTGGGTCTTTGAGCAATCTTGCATCAACCAAAAATATTTCTTGATTTCTATACCTATTTTCTGTTGTTTGCATTATAATCTTTGCATTTGATGGTTTCATGTTGTACGGAGCTTACATGATGTTGAGGACCTATTTGGGAACCTTCTCCTATGAGCACATAAATATTGGATGGATTGTTTCAAAGTTATAGTTGTTTTCCTTGCCACCGAAGCCGTATTTTCCTACAATTTTGGTGCTGATTGCGTGTAGTGGAGATGTTGATCCTTAAGGAATCAGCCTTTGCACTCATAAGGACTTTAATAGGACCTAAATTACTATCATATCCTAAGAGTGAAAGTCCTAATTCATTATGAGTAAAAAGTTATGACCATTTTTCTCGAGAACCTATTTTCTGCCAGTTTCAGGTGAAACGTGGAGTGTTTCATCTTGCGCGGTTCTGTGTGATGAAATGGGGCCTTGCATAGTTAAGAGAATTTTTTTGGGTCATGTGTGGACCTAAATCTAAAGCTGCATCAATTGGTGATCATTCTTTCATTAGTTTTGGTTTAAATCTTCCAAACTGGACCTATAATGTAATTAAATGCCTAACTAGCCGACTTGTGGCTTTGCTGGCTATATAAGGAGTCTAGATTGATGTAGTAGGGAAATTAGGAGGGATGATTATCAAGATACATGATTGGAGACAAAGATATGATGTGAGATGAGACTCTGAATTCATAATTCTCATTGTATAAGGCCGAAACCTGGAAGGCCTCCCAACTGAGCATGTTGAAAGAAATAATATAAATTATCTGTTGTTGCTGCCAGTTGCTTGTCTCATATCCATTGTGATTTCATTTCTTTCATGTGCTTTTATCTTTCTTCGATTGTGTAACTCTGAGTAGGGCTTGTTGTGGATTCAAGTGGAGTCAATTCTGCTTGATTATGCTTGTATCTACCCTGCCCTTGCGTCAAGATAGAGCTAGGCCCGTTGGTAAATCTATCTTGTAAGCATTGTTGTCATATTTGGCTAGAATTTTGTAAGGACCTATTCTCCTCATTTGTAGTTTACCTGGCACTCTTTTCTGAAGTCTAGCCTTGTTCAGATGGACCATGACCCAATCTCCCACTTCAAATTGTACATCCTTCCTCTTGATATCAACCTTGTCTTTTATCTTTTGAGTATTCTCAATCAGATTTCTTCTCACCTTCTCATGCACTTCCTTCATGGATTGTGCAAAGTCTTCATCATGTCCACTTTTCCCTTCCATGTATCTAATGTCTCTAAGTTCATATACACCCCTAGGATGCATTCCATAGATAATTTCAAAGGGGCTCTTCCTTGTTGTTCTATGCACAATGTCATTATAAGTAAATTTTGCTTGATGAATCACTTGCTTCCAAGCTTGACCATACTCTTTGGTTAAACATCTGAAAAGGTTCCCAAGTGTCCTATTGAAAACCTCTATCTACCCATCTGTTTGGAGATGGTATGCAAACCCAAATGCTAGGTTAGTGCCCAACCTTTTCCATAAGGTTTTCCAAAAATGTCCCATAAACTTAGTATCTCGGTCTGATACTACACTAATTGGAAGTCCATGAATTCTAATGACTTCTCTAAAAAACAAATGAGTTATATCACTGGCATCATGAGTCACCTCGCAAGGAATGAAATGACTCATTTTACTAAATCTATCTACAACATAAATATTGTCAAAACCAGTCTTTGTTTTGGGTAAACCAACTACGAAGTCCATGCTTAGACATTCCTAAGGCCTATTGGTAATTGGCAATGGTTGATAAATACCAACATTGGAGGAGGTCCCTTTGGCTCTTTGCCAAATTGTGCACTGGTCAACATACCTCCTTATGTCCTTATGTATTTTGGGCCAATAATAGAACCTTTGAACCAACTATAAAGTCTTGTTCAATCCAAAGTGTCCACTAAAATACCATTGTATTTTTCCTTAATCAAACTTTCTCTCATGGATCCCCTTATCACACACAACTGTCCACCCTTAAACATGAGTCCATCTTGCAAAGTCTAATCTGTATGTTCATTGTGAAAGTGATTGTTATAGTCTTGGCATACCTTGTAGGCTTCAGCAAAGTCCTCATCCTCTTTGTATAGGTCTTTGAAACTATCAAATCCAATACTTTTCACTGCACTTTTGGAACTGCGAGTAGCCTTCTACTTAAGGCATCAACAACCCTTTACACCGTCCCTTCTTATTCTTGATTGTAAATGTATAGGACTGCAAATATTCTACCCACTCTATGTGCCTATGACTTAACTTGTCTTGAGAGTTAAGAAAACTTAGTGCTTGATTATCAGTGCAAACAACAAACTCTCTAGGCAATAGATAGTGCCTCCACTTCCTAAGTGCTTGAACAAGTGCATACAACTCTAATTCATAGGATGAGTACATCTTCTTAGCTTCATTAATATTTTCACTAGAAAATGCCACTAGCCTATTATCTTGACTCAAAACTGCCCCAACTGTAATGTTACTTGCATCACACTCTATGGTGAAGAGTTTGTCAAAACTAGGTAGTACAAGTATAGGTTGTGTATCTACATTTTGCTTCATAAATTCAAATCCCTTATCTACTTCTCTTGTCCATTGAAACTTATCTTTCAAACCTCCTTTGATTGTATCAAGTATAGGGGCACAAATTGCACTAAAGTTCCTTATGGACTTCCTATAGAATTGAGCCAGCCCATGAAAAATCCTAACCTCACTAGCTGTCTTGAAAGTAGGCTAGCTCAATATTGCTTCCACCTTTGATGCATCCATCTTCAAATCTCCCTTTGAGACTAAAAAGCCCAAATATACAAGCTATTGCTTCATAAAATCACATTTCTCCAAATTTATGGTTAGTTGTTCTTCATACAACTTTTTAAATACAAATCCTAAATGCTCAAGATGATCCTCTTTAGTTTTGCTAAAAAATGAGATATCATCTAAGTAAACTACTACAACTTTACCTATAAAATCTTTGAGAACTTCATTCATGAGTCTCATGAATGTGCTAGGAGCATTGGTGAGTCCAAATGGCATGACAAGACATTCATAGAGGCCTTCAATGGTTTTGAATATTATCTTCCACTCATCTCTCTCCTTTATTCTTATTTGGTGATAGCCACTTTTAAGATCTATCTTGATGAAGTATTGTGCACCCCCTAAACAATCCATGAGGTCCTCAATTATAGGTATAGAGAAACTATACCTAATAGTAATCCTATTGATGGCTCTAGAGTTCATACATAATCTCCATGTTCTCCCTTTCTTTGGTACAATACTGTTGGAACTGCACATGGGCTAATACTCTTCCTTATCAGTCCACTATCAAGAAGCTCTTGAATTTGTTTGGCCACTTCTTTTTAATGCTCAGGAGTCATCTTGTAAGGATCCTTATTAGGAAAGGATGCCCCTAGAATGAGATCTATTTGGTTACTTATTTCTCTCTATGGTGGTAAAGTAGTCGGGGTTTCATCACTTATGATGTCCTTGAATTGGTCTAGCAAGGTCTGTACCTCTGCCAAAATGCCCACTATCTTATCTTTCTCCTCTTTTGGTTTCACAATCATTGCAAACCCAACTCCTCCTTCTTTGATAGTGTCTAAGAACTCTTTTTCATCAACTAGAAATACATTAGGGCCACTAGATTTACCCTCTTCTTTATCTCCTATACACTTTATTTTATAGGTGACCCCTTTTTGGAAGGAATATGAATTCTTTTCTCCATGATGGACTTCTTTTGTGTCATATTGACATGGCCTGCCTAGTAGTAAGGGACATGCATTCATTGGCAAGATGTCACACAAAATGTTGTCTTTATAGCCTCCTATGGTGAACTCCACCCATGTCTTCTCATTTACCAAAACATGTTGCCCTTTGTTGAGCCAAGTAACCCTATAAGGATTACTATGAGGGATTCTCTGCAATTTCAACTTGTTTACTGCCTCTTTTGATACTATGTTCTCTGTGGACCCAAAATCCACAACAACCTTGCACACTTTACCCATAATCTTGGAATTTATTCTAAACAAGGATCTCCTTTGGCTTGGCTCTTCTTTCACATGTTTCTTTATCAAAAATCTTCTAATCATGAGGTTCTCTCCAACCTCTGAGTCTAAACTTACCTTTGGTGATTTAACTCTTTTTGTATCCTCTTACACATAGTTGACTCTCCTATCCCCTCCTTGGAATGCATTAGACTTCTCAGGGCATCTATAATCAGGATGCCCAACTTGATGGTAATTGTAGAATTTCATATTGAATAAGTAGGATCCTCTCCCTGATCCTCCGGACCTACCTCTATTTTTGCTTCTAGATCCCCTTCCTCTATAGCTACCTCTACTATTAGAATCCCCACTTTTCTCTATCAAATTGGATTCCCCTTGGGATATTTGGTTTGCACTTCTTCCACCAAAACTTCCTCTATGACTTCTATTATCTCTTCCTCTACCTCTGTCCCTACTAACTTGCTCGTACTTATTTTTTCTTTTCTCTTCCACCTTGATTTCCAATTGATAGCACTTGTGGACTATATTAGGACTCAACAACTGATCTCTTCTTGGATGTTCCACTTTAACCCATTCAAGTATCTTTCAACCTTTATGCTTTCATCTTCTATCACATTGGATCTCAAACACAACTTTTGGAATTCCTCTGTGTAGGTGCTCACATCTAATCTTTCTATCTCAAATTTTGTCTCTTCCTATGGATTTTAATTTCATAATCATCAGGGATGCACATTTCTTTGATCTTGGAAATCATACCATTCCAAGTGGAGATGAGATTCTTACCTTCCTTCTGTCTTTCAACTTGGATGAACTTCCACCATGTCAAAGAAGCTCCCCTCAATCTTTATTTGGCTACCTTAACCTTTTGTGCTTCACTTACACTGTCACATTCAAAATGGTTCTCTAAACCTTCAATCCACTCCATAAGTAAATCGAGTTCCATTTTACCAATGAAAATAGGTATTCCTTTTAAGGCTTTGACACTCATAGCTTTGAGGGCCTTAAGAAAGGGTTCTTCTTGGATGACAGGGTCTGGCTCTAGGATCTCATCTTCCATTGCCACTACTTTACCCTTTTCTTTTATCTTCTCACTGACTTCCTCAGTTCTCACTTCTACTTCACCTAGCTTGAACTCTAGTTTCTCTAATCTTTCCTTAAGAAATCTATTCTCCTCTTCTTGATATTCTACCTTCTTGGACAACTCTACATTTGTCACCATCATAGATTCTCCAACTGATTCAAGATCAGACATACAACTCACACTACCCCAAATCTTTAGGCTCTGATACCACTTTGATAGGGAGGCTCTCCTAAGAACTACTCCTAGTTCTTCACCAAGTCTCTTCCAAGACTTCTTAGGGATTCTTCTCTCTCTTATAACCCTACCACTTTGGGAGGTGTCAATACTTTGTCCTCCAACTCATCTAGAGATCCACTACCAATTCAAGATGCTTACACTTCCATACTTCCTATTGAACTCTCCAAGGTGAGTTCATCTATTAACCTTCTATCCCTTTCACAATCACCTTGCAAGAGTCTAGGGATTGTAAATTATTCAATTCATTCACCAAATAGTCTTTTTTAGATCTTGAAGTCATTTTCTCATCGCTTCCAAGATTCCTAGTTTTTAGGCTTACTAGGCCTAATAGGTCTCTAGTAGCTCTATGTTCAAGGTTTTCGGGCTTTAACACAAAAATATCATGCACAACCCCTTGAACTCATTGGTGATCTAGATACCCTTTTCGAAGACCCTAAATATTTTGTTGGTCTTGGTGTCCAAACTATTTGTACACTGTCCAAACCCTAATTGGGCTATTTTGTAAGGAAACAAGCCAATCTCCAATCTCTTGAGTCAAAATTCACTCAAATGGATGCAAAAATCCTCCAACTCACAACCAAGGCTCTATATGGACCTATCTATCATCTCCAAGTCATTGGATTCATGCATCCAATCTTCTCCTCCAAGTTACAAACTTTGATCCTCTTGTTCCCTAGCCGAGCTATGGTAAAGCTCGCCTAGGGAAAGAGTTTAAAAATAAAAAACACCACTTCCAAATTCCTAACAAAAACAAAACTAATTTACAAATACTTCATTTTCATTCCCCCAAGGGCCTAGTGTTTTCCATGTTGGGAACTCAAGATGGATCAATTTTAACTATGTACACCCTATCTAGTCCAAAGACTCAAAACTAGGAACATGAATTTGTTTACCTAAACAAACTCAAACAAAAAATCAAACCAATGCACACAAAAAAATAAAATGATTAATCCTAACTATCCACAAGGAAATATTTTACTATTTCAATCCATTGGACTTGAATAGAAACCGATTTCAAGAACACATTCAATCAACCTTAAACTATCAAAATGCTTGGAATTGGAAATCATGACAAATTGGTGCTAACCTTCGTACAATGTTCAGAAGGACCTTAAATATTTCCATCCTCCATGTTTCAACAAATTTCTTTGACCCATAACTACCTTGGGCAAGTTTCATCCTTTTGCCCAAATATTGTCATGCAACATTGAAAAGTTACAAAAGTTTCTCTAGCAACTTTTTGCATCTCTTACATTTTTTTCCACCACATTGTATTGACCCAAACTATGGGTTCCAAATGGTGGTAAATTGTGTCCTAACATATTTTAGACAATTTACACATGAAAACAAGACCTTCTACCCATTTTGCCCAATTTTGACTTACACAACAACTTTTGGCCAACCTTGGCTCAAGTTGCCCAACTTTGGCAAGCTTACAAACCTTCACAACTTTAGCTAATGGACTATTGGCTAGTATTTATTCATTCCATGATCCTGATTAGATCTCACAACAAAATTTGAGGGTTTTTAAAGCAAGTAACCCCTAGATGCTCCTCCACCAAATAGTAGAAGTATTTGATCACTTTTCTTCTTGGAAATACTTTTCTCAATGTCTTTTTCTTTTAAATTTGTTTTCATTATGTTAAAATGTAGATCTTCTCTTTTTATGATACCACCTTACCATACCACCATTTGATCATGTTTGTTATTCTCAAATGTATTTATACATGCAACACATTAGTATAACATTTGTCCACTCTTCCATGGCGCAATAACTTTGTTTTTGTTTTAATCACAATCCAGTGAGGCATGCCACTCAAGAAATTATCACATAATGGGCATCACTCTTTGGGGCATTCAACAAAGATTATTTCTTCAAGGTTCATATCATGTTCATCAGCTCAAACAATCTTTTTTCATCCCACCATTACGATTTTTCTTCATATCAAAAGAATATCATAATCAAGTCATTACAAGTGTAAACTTAGTAACTTACTTATGGACATTGTCTTACTCATGTGGTTCAAGATCATGCTCACAAGCAATGTTTCATATAAATCCTTAGACCTCAAAGTCTGATTGATCTCAATGCTAATAATTTACAATCATTAGACCAACTATCATCATTAAACATGATCAATTAACATTTTTTCTTTGTCCCTTATGTCAGATTTATATTCATCTTTTTTGGTAACACCATTATTGTCACCAAAACAAAGCCATTCATCTCAATGCTATGGTCCATATATCAATCCATGAAGTACTCACCTACAAAACATTAGGTTTCCATGCCCAAAGTAACAATGTTTTATCCATATAATGATAGGCACCATCTTTATGTTTTGGGTTACAAACATCTTTCACAGATAATTTTTACTATCACTATTTATACTGATCACAGTCATTCATTAATGAGAGAGCATTATTTTTATCCTTGGTGATTTCTCATGCGATCGGGTTTAGGGTGAACCAAGACTAATTCTCAATCCTATGCCATAAAATAAGATCCAATACCACTGTTAAATGAAACACTCTATCATGAACAAAGCATTAGCCATAATAGCATTAACTTTGATCAATAAGATTACTTCAAACATCAAACCATTTCAAGTATCTAACTTTTAATACTTTGTGGAATCATTTTCTATTTCTAATTTGCAAACATATGCATATAGCCACTTAAACCTCAACACCTTGATGTAAATTTTTAGTTGTTTCATGGAATATGTGTTGATCCATCAATTCTTGCCAAAGTATTGCTACATATTTTATTAAAGAGTATTCAAGAGAAAGAAAAGATATAAGTTGACTTAAATCTAACAGCTTGTTTAACCCACCATCACTTTACAACTATCCAGAGACAACATTACTAACAAGTATCCAAGTGAAGAATTAAGTTTGCATAGAATCTTCTCATTAAAAATTGTCCTTAGTAACTTACTCACATCAATGAATTTCATAAGCAATTAACCATCTCTATGAGTTAATCCATCAAACTATTAATCTTACCAAAGAGCTATTACCAAAATTTATACTTTCTGTCACATCTAGTATGATCATCATGAGACATGTATGCAGACTATCACATTTGATTTATTTAATCAAAGTAGAGAAGAACTAGTTGCCTTTTATTCTTCTTTTCTTTATAGGGGTAAGATTTGTTTTACCATATTATACTCCCCCTGAGTCCTTGTCTCTTATCAAGATCTAGCTCAGATAATATGTGCAAGAAATGCACATGGAGCTTTGTCTTCCACTTGGTTACTTTTTCTTCTCCAAACCTTAATAGACCATTTCTTCTTGTCTTCCTTAGAAAATGCATTCCTATAAAATCTTGCTATATGTCTAGGCTTGTTGCATTTAAAAAACTTAACAACCTTATTTTTCAAGAGCACATCTGATTTTTCTAGCCATCTACATCTTGCAGGATTGTGACCAAAATCATAATAGTTATAACATTGTTGATTCATGAGATAATTTCTTCTATTTTTACAAATTGCAACTTTATGGCCATATGCATTACAACCATAACAATAACCTTGAAATGAATTATTATACTTGACTGTCTGATTGTACCAAGGATGTGAGGATCTGAAAACACTTCTTCTTTTACTATTATTATCTTTTGATTTCAACTTCTCCTTAAGTACGACATTATGATAACCTTAATCAATCTTCTTTCTAAGAGTTTTCTTGAATGAAAATTCCTTTTCTTCTACAATAGAAAATACTGTCTTATGTTTAGAACTATTTGAAGAGCTTTGTCCAACCTCATATCCCAATATGATATTATCCTTAGAATTCCTTTCCCTTTCCAGCATCTCATTCAACATATTAGTACTATGATCAAATATATGATTATTCTTTGACTGTCTCTTGACATGTTCAAGTTCTTTCCTTAATGCAACTATTTCACATTCAAATTTTAAACATTCAATTTTTCTAACCTCCAAATCAGACCTTAAAAAATCTGATATCCTTTTGTGCTCTTCAATTTCAACTTTCTAACTTATGATCATATCATCTCTCAAAGTTTGTTCTTCTAAAAAAGAGTCATTATTGAGATTACTTTTCAAAGAAGTAACTTCATTTTCTAGTTTATTGCACAATTCATCTTGTCTTTTAACCTTGGTTCCAATTCCTCTTCAATCCTTTTCTTATCAACCATTTATATTTTTATGAATTCAACAATATTTTTAGCTTCATCATAATTTTGTATTAGAAATTTATTCACATCAACACTTTCTTGTAAACATACATTGAGATCCTGATTTTCCTTTCTAAGGTTCTTGATTACATCTAGGATTGAAAACAATTCTTCCTTAAGACAAATCACTCTTTCACCTTCTATTTCTCATTAGTAGGAGCATCAAATATATCTGCAACACAATATTTAGTATCAAGATTATTAGCCAAATGATCAAAATCATTCGAATCTAATTTCCTTTAGGGCATATCTTTCATATTCTTATTTCTATACCTTTTCCCCATTATATTCTACTGCCAAGATCAAACCAAGATTGATAGACCTAACATAAAATAGTGTAGTTTGACCTAGCATAGATGGATTAGAATTTTTAAAAAAACTTCTAAAAGAATAGAATCAATCCCTAGGATAGTCCTATATACAGAGACCCTACACTAAGATACAGTTTGTTGGAAGTGGAATCACTTTGAGAGGGGGGAGGGGGTGAATTAGAGTGAGAGAAAATTAAACAAGTATAACATATAAAAACTGAGGACACCCTCCAATAACATGATTGAAACCAATTAACAAATAATGTGTACACCACACTATGATAGATACAAGATCATCCAATGAGAACAACAATTTATGAAATAACTATATCAAATAAAGTTTATAATCATTCAACACACAATGAATGATCATTCAGTTTTATTTTGTTGTTTTGAATAAAAACTTCACAAGATATGTAAATTTTGAAAACTGTGAATATGAGATGCAAAATGTACTAAAAATAAATGTATCAGAGCACACACTAACATAAAATGAGATGGAACAAGATTCATATGTGTTGAGCTATAGATCACAACAAAAATATAGTGATAACAGATGAGACAAATAAAACAAGATCAATAATCACATGACACAAATATTTTCCAAGTGGAAACCCCTCTTGTGTAGAAAAACCACTCCAAACCTATCTATCTCATTAATCCAAAGAGCACCAACTCAATACATCAATATTTAGAAGTAACAAATTCAAAGAGAGCCAATCCTTGTTTAGAAGCACCAACTTCAAGTAGCACCAACCCCTCTATCTAAATAGTTCAAATGTGTTTATAGAAAAAGCTAACAATAATACAATTGCATTATAGATTTGCAATTATATAATTACTAGCTATTGGATATTACATAATGATATGCAATTCTTCCAATTACAAAGTATTGTTATCACAGTACATGAAATATCTTTTTGAAATAATCTCTTTACAACACCTTTTTACAGCAACAAAAGGTTATCTCACTGTATGCTCAATGTCTCTGTGTATAAGTCTCTCTCTTCTCAAGATAACTGATATCACCTTCACACTTCAAGTTTACATATATGTGAACATATATCCAACCTATCCACAAATTGAATATATATATATATATATATATATATATATATATATATATATATATATATATATATATATATATATATATATAACTGTATAAACATGTATATATCAAATAACTATGTGAATATCAACAAAAATCTTCACAAGTAACCCTTGAGTTAGGGTATTGAAACCTAGTTAGGGTTTTTGTTGGAAAGTTGTCAGCACATGCACATATGGAATTTTTTCATTAATTACAACACTTATTAGAATTATGATCGCACATATTGGACATCACTAACATGTTTGTATGCAGTTGATGAAGGAAAAATGTCTAAGTCCACAGACTGTTCTTGTGACCCAGACTGGCATAAAAGGTTAGCGATCCTCATAGAAGCCTCCTGAAGGCATGTGATCTTTGCTACATCTTGGAAATACATGAATGAATACATGTGTAAGGTCTCACGTGTTAATATGATAGTATAAAAGAGATATGTTCAGTTGATTGGATGCGAAGACAGTAAACATGGCATAACTTGTTGGCAATCACTAAGGCCAACTTTGTGAGTGATTGAAAAGTTACTTTTGGATGCAGTCTTGGATCTAAGGCCGACTAAGGATATTAATGAAGCGTGCAAATGCGCATCAAATAATATTATGTTTTGCTAGAGTAAAACAAACTAGATTTTGTAATATACCTCTAACAAGGTATAAGTATACAAACACTTTTGTAAAAGTAGAAAATAAAAAAGAATGATGATATCAATGGATGTGAACTGTAAAGGCATGTAAGGAGAACAACAAAGATCAAGGGAAAGGAGAACAAGATGATTTCTTTAAGGAATACTTTGTTAACTCTTTGTATTTAGGACAAAAAATTAATTATAAGTGTTGTTGCACCTATTGTACACCCCTAACATGGTTTGATTGCCTTTAACAGGGCTGGACTCCTAACAGGGTCGATTCCTTAATTGGGATCACATTGTAAAGACTCCTAATAGGGTCTCTCCTTAATCAGGACCTGTCTATTGTAATACTTGGCTCCTAACAAGGTCAAAACTCTTAACAGGGTTATTATACTTATAGTGCAGATATTTGTGGATACCATCCCCACCGGGGTTTTTCCCTTAACAGGGTTTTCCTCAAAAAAAATATGGTTTTTTGAGTTATTCAATGTTTGTTTATGTTGCATGGTTATTTATCTTGTGCTATATCTTCATATGTTGTTTCAGGAAAGTAAAGAAGTTCAAGAATTCAGTAAACTAGTATTGTAACATTGATTCACCCCCCCTCTCAGTGTTACCAAATCCTAATAATTGGTATCATAGCATCAGGTCCCTGAAGGAAAATCTTAACAGCTTTGGGGAGATCAAGATGGATTTGGAGAACTTCAAGAAAATTATGAAATGGCATTGGAAGATGTGGACATTACTAATGTCGATAGAGTGGATCTAAAATACAAACTAAGGAAGGTAGATGACTTCATCAAGAAGTTGAAGCAACAGCTTGAGAATGAAAGAAAATTAAGAGATGATCTCATGGAAGCACAAACAAAGGAGCTATCAGATCAGGATCTGATTAAACAACTAAGACATGAAAAGGATTCCTTGAAGGATGAACTGGCAGTCACAAAATTGAACCTGATGAAAGAACTTGATACTGAAAGAGAGGAAAAAGAAAAATTACAAAATGAACTATCAGACACAAGGGATAGATTGCAAACTTTGGAGAATGAAATGAGCACACTAGAAACAAAGTATGAAAAGGTATAAAGATATTGCATCACCATCAATGGTGAACTTGATCAAACCAAAGGTCGTATAGAAAAACTTCATGAGAGCAGAAATAAATTAGATGAGAAAATTGACATGTAGAAACTTGTTGGAGACATGATAGGAGTAGGACTCAAGGAAAATCCTAATCAGAGGAAAGATAGAGTTGTGGTGAATCTTGATTCACCTAATAAGTCATATTTTGAGGCTATGATGATAGAACCTGATTTACCTCCTTGCAAGGACAATGACATGGATTACAGTCATAAACATCAATCAAATAAATCAACTAAAAAAGGTATTCCTAAGCCCAAGTTTACTGGTTTTTGTTTTAATTGCTATTTGTATGCGCATAAGATAAGATAACGTAGAAAACCAGATATGAGGTCTAGTAGAACTACATATGATCACTTGAATGATTTTATAAAGAAGAAAAAAGAGAAAAGATTGAATGAGTCAAATATGGAAAAAGGTGAATGTAGTAAAAATACAGAACATAGACACCCTGAGGATAATGAAAGAAGTAAATAAAATGATCCTATGCAAGAAAATAGCTCCAATACCAATAAGGACAAAGTCAACAAGACAATGGAAGAGGTTAAGAAACCTTTTACCAGACCTAGTAAGATTGTATGATACAAATGTAATAACTTTGGTCATAGTGCCAAGTACTACAAGTTGTAGATTGACTAGAACCAATTGAAACCTAAGAAGAAAGTGACATGCTTCAAATGCAACAATGATGGACATGTTGTGAAGTATTGTAGATTTAAAGGACTAGTAAAGAATTATTTCAGGCCATTCACAAAAGAAAAGGAATTGAATGAAGAAGAAAAAGAACTAGCAGAACTAAAAGCAGAATTCAAGGAGAAATGGACCAAACAAAGTGAACCTGTTGAATCTGAAGTCAAAAGGGATGAAGAGAAGAGTGCGAGAACTCACAAGAGTCCTAATAGTCTTGAGGAATCAATACTAGGGTGCATTACCTCACCATCTTCTTGATGGGAAATGTATGCCTTAGGAGGAGCATGATAGATCAACACCAATCAGATACATATCCCCTATATGGAAGAGTTAAGCTGTGCAAACTTGAAAACAACTTAGTCACTATATTATAGGATCTTAGACAAGATCACATATGGTTCAGAGCTGTCTGTGAGAAGATGTACCAATTTGAACCAACACTAGTTTGTTGTAGCTTTATGGGCAATTTTTGGGACTTGTGCCAAATTGTCTATAAGGATAGTAAATATGATCAAACTACTTGCAATTTAAACTGAGATCAAATAGAATTGAAGATCTTGGAGTAGTTGTTAGAGATTAAAGAGTTTACAGTTATGTTCGCAAAACCCTCACACGATCGTGCGAGCTAGTTATTTTTCATAAAATTAAGTAATCTTTGTTATTTGCAGTAGCAAAGCAGTTAGAATGGATACTCCCAAGGTGTTTAATGTGCTTGAGAGGAATATATAAAAGTTTAAGAGTCATCCCTTCAAATCCAGTAAAGATGACCTAGAGGGTGCATTCTCACATACTCTAGTTGGTGTTCTTCATGTTGAAGACATCAGGGCTTATATCCATAATAAGATTGAGTTCATAGGATCAACAAAGATATTTGATGAAATGTTAGGGTTATATAATGCAAATCAAACCCTAAGAGAAGAATTTAGAAAGGTTCATGGGTTTCCTATAGTTAAATACATGGAAAGATTTGAGTTTGATGAACTAGACTAGATCAAAATTGTATTGAGTAGAATTCATGATGAATTCACATGGATTGGTGGAACTCCAACCAAGATCACCAAATAATTATTGCATGAGGTCATTGGTTTACCAATGGCAGACAAAATTCCCTCAACAGAAAATAATATCATATTTGAAGTAGAAAAATTGACCAAAAGTAAATGGAACAAAAGAGCAATGACAATAAATGACATCACACAAGAAGATGTCAAGCTTGTTGCAAAAACACTGGGATACAAGTTTCAGGATAGTAGCAAAATAAATAGTGTATTAGTCATTTTTGTGCATATGGCATATAAAATGGTAGTAGACGATGAAGAATATGACCTATGTGAGGTCTTTAGGCAACATCTAATAAAGAATTTGGAAGGAATAAAGAAGAACAAGACAACACAGTTTGGATTTGGATCACTCATAATGTATATATTCTTTCATGTTATGAGAAGATTTCCTAACATGTATCTATGGAGATATGATAGATGCACCATGCAGATGATCAATGATTGTTATAGAAGAAGTGATGAGAGAAACATGTATGCTGAAGTTGCAGGGATGATGAAATTATTTAAGAAACAAATGCATGAAAGGGAAAGGACCCCTTGGAGACTAGTGGACAAATACAAAAATGACATATTCTTCATGGTAGAAACTAATAGCACATGCTTTGAGGTAGTAGAACCTATAACTTCTTGGGCTAATCCTATGGGGTTTGAAGTTGACTACACTATCCTAGAACTTCATATTCAATATGTCTTACAATCACCCAAAGACCCCAATGTTCCAAGATGGGGTACATATGAAGAAAAATACTCAGCAGTCAGGGAAGAATTGGTGAAGGGAGAAGGGAGAATAAAGTTGAATCCCTTGTTGACAAACTAGCAGGGCAACATGGTATAACAAAAGAAGAGATGAAAATTGTCAGGGAAAAGGTGGCAGAACTTGGGCTCACCTTTAAAAAGAACTTAATTGAAATAGAGGGTCAAATAAGTAAGGACCTATTGGAAATATTAGAAGGAAGAAAGAAAATATCTCTTGATGAGGAAATCAAGATGAGACAAGATATTTTGTTGCAAAATATTCCAACCATGACAAGGAATGAGATGGGAGAGTGGCTTGAGAAGATAAGGCCAAAATTAAGAACTAAAACAAGAATCATCAAGTTCATGGCCTAAAAGTATGAAGAGGTGGAACAAGAAACCCATGACAAGGTTGGATAGCTACTCCTAGAGGAGAAACTTGATCTTGGTAAGTCTACAAGGATTACAACCTTAGTAGTAATTTCTACATGGCCCACAAATGCAGAGAAAGATGAAGATCCAAATGAAACAGAAGTAGTTGACACAACCCTATCTGATTACTTCATTGATAATGTTGGGATTTCACTTAATAAAAAGTTGGATACATTTGATCCATTTCAGATGAGTGAAACCTTGACCAATGTAGATGAAATAGTGAAGCATCTTGAGTCTCCAAAGATCACTCAAGAAGAATCAACTGAAAAAGTGCAGCAAGCCGAGAAAACACTTGAAAAAGAATAAGGAAAAGAAGAGGAACAACCAAAAGGATTACCAATCACTCTTTTTTCGACACCTAGTTTGTTGGAAAGTGGCTCTCAATCACTTCCAACCAACTTATAAGACATGGATGTCATAGATCTGATGTAGTGGTCAGTATTTTCTTTTGCTAAAAAAAGGAGAAATCAAAGAAGAAGACTGACAAAACTTCCAAGACAATCCAGAGAGCAACACAAGTTTTGAGTAAGTTTTTGACTACACCTCCTATACATAGTGAAGATCCTATAAGTAGTCTAGATAATGTTCTAAGTATAGTGGAACAAAATTTTGATACCTTAGAGGAAGCAACAATAATAAAAGAAGTAGATGATTTCAAAAGGATAAGAATGAAAGATACTTTTGATGGGATCAAGAGTGATCTTAATACATTGATTGTCATTGAAAGGGTGATCAAATCTTGTCTTAAGAATGGACAAGATCTATATAAGCTTTCTATGAATTCACACAAGAATATGAAGAGTATATAAGATATTATAGCTCAGGATGAAGAGATTTTGATAAAACTCTCTAAGGATTTTGGAAATAAGAAAATAATGGACATAAGAAAAGAAACAAATATGATCATGGATAAAATCCATACCTTACAGCTTGAAAGAGACAAAATTTTGAAAAGATTCTCTGAATTGAGAAGCTTTTTTACTCCAAAGGTCAATGTTTTGGAAAGCACCCATGAGGACATTCATCTTGGCCTCAAAACATTTCAAGATTCAATACCTATAGATGTAGAAGAAGAAGACAAGGTCGCATGTGGTCTCAACGCACTAATTCAGGTGGCAGAAGAAATTAAGGGAGCTTGGGATGCATATATGTAGATTCTAAAGACAAACTACATGGATGTGCTATAGACAATTAAGTTATGACTTTGAACAACTTCAAATTTTTTGTTTTGGCAGCTATTTGAGATATTTTTGGCACCCTTTTCCATTGATGTCAAAGGGGGAGAGATTGAAGAAAAATGTAAGGAAAAAATAATGTAAAAAAAAAACATAAATAAAAGAAAGGTTCTTTTGGAGATCATGTGTCAAATTTATGTGTTACATTTCTGTCAACATTTCCTTCTAAATTTTTTTTGTCTTGATGTGGTACTTAGTCATTTTTCTCAGTAAGTGTTTCCATCAATGCCAAAGGGGGAGATTGTTGGCAAGTGGTCAGCACATGCCACATATGCACATGTAGGCACATGCACATATGGAATGTTGTCATTAATGGAAATACTTATCAGACTTATCATCGCACATATTGAACATCACTAATATGTTTGTATGCAGTTGATGAAGGAAAAATTCCTAAGTCCACAGATTGTTCTTATGACCCAGTTTGACAGAAAAGGTTAGCGATCCTCACATAAGTCTCCTGAAGGCATGTGATCTTGTCTACATGTTGGAAAGACATGAATGAATACATGAGTAAGGTCGCACATGTTAATATGACATTATCGAAGAGATATGTTCAGTTGATTAGATGTGAAGACAGTAAACAAGCTATAACATATTAGTGATCACTATGGCCAACTTTGTGAGTGATTGAAAAGTTAATTTTGGATGCGGTCTTGGATCTAAGGCCGACTAAGGATGTTAATGAAGAGTGCAAATGCGCATCAAATAATATTATGTTTTGCTAGAGTAAAGATGACTAGCTTTTGTAATATACCTCTAACAAGGTATAACTATACAGACACTTTTGTAAAAGTAGAAAATGAAAAAGAATGGTGATATAAATGGATGTGAACTGTAAAGGCATCTAAGGAGAACAACAGAGATCAAGGGAAAGGAGAACAAGAGGATTTCTTCAAGGAATACTTTTTTAACTCTTTGTATTCAGGACATCAGATTGATTATAAGTGTTGTTGCACCTATTGTACACCCCTAACATGGTTTGATTTCCTTTAGGGTTGGACTCCTAACAAGGTCAATTCCTTAATTGGGATCACATTTTAAAGACTCCTAATAGGGTCTATCCTTAATCAGGACCTACTTATTGTAATACTTAGCTCCTAATAGGCTCATAACTCTTAATAGGGTTATTATACTTATAGTGCAGATATTTGTGGGTACCATCCCCATTGGGGTTTTTCCCTTAACAGGGTTTTCCTTGAAAAAAAATATGGTGTCATGAGTTCTTCAATGTTTTTTTATGTTGCATGTTATTTATCTTGTTCTATATCTTTATATGTTTTTTGAGGAAAGTAAAGAAGTTCAAGAATTTAGTAAAGTACTATAACACTGATTCACCCCCCTCTCAGTGTTACCAAATCCTAACAATTTTGTCAAAAAAAATGTGCAGATAAATACATGTTTGTGAGATCAACTGAATCTTCCATTATGACCCTTGAATAGGGTTTTGAAACCCTACTAGGGTTCATAAAAAAAAACCATTGTTACAATAAACATAAACTAAAGTGAACAGAAATAACTGTTACATGCATCTTAAAGAAATATTATCTCATCTTACAAGAATATCTTCAACAAAAATTATTAGAAACACTAGTGAAATATATCAACCAATATCTCCAATAGTAACTGAACCCATGTGATAGGAATTCACACCAAAGAAAAAAATCTAAATATTCTTCAAGAATGATTGCCATGGATATCATTTTCCCAGAATAAACAAACTATATAAAATTATTTTGCAATTTTCTTTTTGAAATCCTTCTTAACTAATGAAAAACCAATCATTTTGTTCAAACTAATCTTCTAAACAAGAAACTGCAATTGATGGCAGTTTGAAACAATATTCCTGTTGGACTATGAAAGTGAAGTAACCTGATCATTTGTTCCACAAAATGTGCTAATAAATCCCTTCATTTTTGGAAAATCAAGCATCAACTAAAATATTTTAACAAGCTAATCAACATAGTAAGAACCCATAAGAAAAAATGAAGCACATCCATCTCAGTAACTGAATGAAAGTAACCCATGGCAATGGTTTAACAATAGGGTTTGTAGAATGGTATAAATGTCTCTCTTTTGGCATTCAAAAAAAACTTTTACAAAATACTCAAATCAAATGTAATGCATTTTGAAGTCTGCAACCATAAAGAGTGGTTGTTTAACTTTGTCTCATAATAACCCCGATGAGCCATAAATCAAATGTCATTGAAAATAGAAAATGATAGTAATCAATAAAAGTAATGCCAAAATATCACCATGGTTCAGTCAAAGAAAGATGCCTCCTAAGCATAGCATGCCAAGAAAGCTTTCTTTTGTCAACAAGGACAAATGTAAAAGTAGGGCAACACTGGAACCTTGAGACTTGCAACTATCGACTATGAAATTTGTAGATTCAAAGGACAAGGATGACTTGAAATCCAATTTGACCTAGTTGTGGGAAGGGCTTTCCTTGGTCAAGCCCTTGTATAGGAATTGACCTTGAAATGTGATTGAAATTGCATGAGGAAATATAATCTAGTTCAGAAACATAAATTACCTTATACCTCAATGATGCAATGATGCTTTGGAGATGATCACCACTATTGATGCAATATCTTGGACCCCACAAAAACCCAATAGGAAGTCATGAAACCAAACCCTTGAATGATAAATGTTGTAGTTTTCCACAATGTTGAGTTGAGGAAGAAAGAGAAGAAGACTTGAAATGTTTAATGTTGGATTCCTTCAATGGACAGATGCTTGCTTTCTTTAACTCCTTGAATGCACTATAAATTTCTTATGGATGTGAATGCAATTAATGGATGTCATGGATTGTAAAATAATAGATGTCAAAATGAGAGGAATAGGTCTCCTTTTATACACATTTTGGGGCCCAAATTTCACGAAGCTGACTCAAATCAAGAAACTAGGAGAAATAATCTTGTATCAGGCTTGAAGCCAACCAAAAATCAAACCTCTGGGACTAGGCTAAATTCAGCCTAGTCCAGGAAGACATTTTTTAAAGATCAGCCCAAGATATAGGGTTATGTACTAAAAAGTGGTATTGGAATTTGCAACCTTCTTGGAGATTAGAGTAAATCCCAAAATTTAAAATGTATGTAGAAGGATCCAAATGGAAGATGAATTATGTGATGGGATGAAAAATGGGAAATCATGTATAGAAAGTAGATCCATTCTCAAGTTTTGAACAAATAATGTTGATTTGAAGGATGCAAAAGGGCAAGAAAGACATGAAATCAATGTGGGAACCCATAAATACTAAAATGAGACTAAAAATGAGCACCTAACAAGGGTGATTAATTTTTAGGATGGTACATCTAGCCCCCACTTTAGTGGGAGTTTGAGTCCACCTCATGCTCATGACAAAGTAGAAGAAAGAGAGAGAAAGATGAAGATCATGAGAACATTGCAAGGAGATAAGACATCACTAAGTTTAAGGACATAAGCCCCCAAACTAAGGATATTAAATCACACATCCATATTCAAGGATACAAAAAAAACAAAAAATGCCTAGAGATCACTAAGATTCCAAGTTAACTAGTTAAAGGGACCTCGCTAGAGAAAATATATCAACCACTAATATCATACTCAAAAATCTATTGAAAGAGCACAAGTGGGAACCTGGGAAGAGAAAGAGAATACATCAAGAATAAGATAAGACTCCATGATCTAATAAAATAGAAAAGTGTGTTATGCTATGGAACCATGGAGGAGAGATCAAGAAGGTCATGGATGAAACAGTCTAGTCAATTATGTTTCACTAGGTGATCCATGCGAGAGACAAGAGAGAGGAAGAATAATTTATGGTCTAGAAAATTGTGTTATGCTAGTCAACTCTACATTGAGAGGTCTAAGCCTACTAGTGGCTTTGTGTGTGCCTCATCTTTGGAAATGTCAATTTGAAAGTTTTTATGTGCTAACTCGTGTCTTTGTAATGCCCCACCAAGGAACCCAAAAGAAACTAACCTAGAACATGATACTAAGTTTGGTGAACAATTTTTTTTTTTCTAAAGTTTACATTCAAGATATATAATTACATGAAAGCAATAACCATTATCCCACATAACACACATTGTAAACATAGGTTACAAATCTAATGGGTCCCATGACATAGTATTACTTACTAACATAACACATTGAATAACATCAACAAAAGATTCCATAAATTAAATACAACAATTACATCGTAATGTTTACATTTCATGAACATACATTAATTCTAATAAACATACATCCACTACACATGTCGCAGGGTATGCATTAGTCTTTCTAACAACTAAATTACAATATCTAGATTAGGTATCACATGCGATACTCTAATACAAGATTTACAATAAAGAATAAGTATATAAGAACATCAATGAAGAAGTAACATAAGGAATCCAACTGAGAAGACACCATCAAGAACTGGTACTAGGACGTCGAATCTCGAATGGTAAAGAATCACTACCACCCATCCATGTAGAACCACAAAGGTCTACCCCACCATGTTGAGGAGATAACATTGGACCCCAATTGGATAATCAAGTTAATATAGGAAACACCACTAGGAAAGGAATCCTGATAGCTTACTAACTCAAGGTCAACATAAAGTAGTGAAAGGTATGACTCACTAATCCAGAGGCAACCGACCATGTAGGATAACTAGACTATGCGTAGGCAGGTGTCATCATGTACGTCTAACCCTTGAGTCTCATCCTGGTAATCTCTCTAGATCTCGGCACTCAAGTGACCATACAGGGAATCAATAACTTCTCGTACTGATGAAGCCATTAACTATGCTAGAACACACACCTCAATAGGTGGCAAACATCATCTCATCCTCATCTCAGTCTGTACTAGCGCTCAAGCATGGGAGAGGAAACTATCTTATTAGGTTCATTTATTTCCCTTAGTTTAATTTAGGTTATCACTTGTTTATAATAACTTACAATAAGTGATCAACAACAACCACTTGAGGGCCCTGACACTTATTGCAAGCCACCTCCTAACACATATCTAGGTAAATACCCTAGGCTCATAGATCTCTCCTAGATCAAAACTCAGATAAAACAGCTAGTCACACATCCAGATTCATCACAAATGTCAGGATTGACTACATAATCCTAATCACTGAGTCTCATAAAACAACAAGAACCTATAAGGTCAACTGGAAAATATAGAATACACTTTCACACCAAACATGATCAAAAGACAATTCCCAGGCCTCTATCTTTCCTAGGTCATCTAGATCCCATAACACTGATAACCCAAACATACAAGAAAGATAAAAGTCATACTGTGGAAAACAACCAATTTTAATATAGAATAATGCATATACAGATGAAAAGATATTACATACGTTTTCAACATTGAATATAAGTCCAATTTTGACCATAATTATGCACCACACAAGATTCTTAACTCTTAAGCCAAATTGAGTAGACAATTATAATTTAATCAATTGACTAAACCTAATTAGTTGCCCATAGAACACCAGATTTATTTTCCAATAAGGCAATATTTATCTAAATAAATAATAAATAAAAATAAGAGTTTAATTATTAAATACTATTAAACATCTAAGTTTAATTTTCACAAGATGAAATTTGTTAATAAAATTTATTAAACTAAGTAATAAATTCATTATTAACAAATTAAAATTATTAAACTAATTAATAAATTCATTATTAACAAATTAAAATTATTAAACTAATTAAAATAAAAGTTTAATAAAACTTTTTAATAAAACATATTTTATAAAATAAAACTTTTATAAAACATATTTTATATATACAAAATATATAATACAAATAAAAAAAAATGAAAATAAAATTTAATAACTTGGGGGGGGGGGGTCCCTGTGGACCCCACACCCCGCGCTCCCCCCCTTTTCACATACACTACATAGTTTTCCAAAAGGGTCGTAGGCACGGCCCACGTAGCAGTGGTACTGCTACGTCAGTACCACTGTCGTAGTAGTTGGTACTACCGTAGTAGTGCGTTGCTGCGGCCACCGCGCCCAAAGGGAGTGGGGAAGGTGGTGGCCCCACTTCCCTTTCCACACATTTTTTTTATATATATATTTTTTAATATTTAAATCAAACGCTTTTCAAAAAGTGTGACAGTCAAAAAGAAAGAGGGGGGTATGGTATCGAAACTCGTGCCCTCCCTCATGTTGTTAATTATTTTTTTTTTAAAATAATTTTTTTACAACACATCACTTGATAGTTTTTTTTAACATATATTTTTTAAAAACTATTAATTTCGGGATTCCAAAGGAATATCCCTTTCCAATGGCCTTTTCCAGAAATGGAAAAACACACAGGCTTGGAAAATTTTCCAGAATAGGAAATTTCAACATGGGTTTATAATTTTTGTCTTATCCTATTGACTGAATATTTTGTAATCTAATACAACATATTTTGGTAAAGACAAATTTCAACAGGCATGCTAATTTCTTTTTTTACTGGTGTAAATTTATTCTTACTGTCATTTTTCCACAAAGGGGGTATTTTTTTGCCCATAATTCATTTTTGCACTCCAAATACATTTTTTCTTCACAACCCATTTCATAAATTTATCTTCTCTATAGTTTTACTATACCAGAATTGATTTTCTCATTTTCTATGAGTTCTAGGTGGAATTTTTCCCAAAATTTTTTCCAGCATTTCCCTACTATGACAAGTAATAATAAAATACTGAAAAAGCTTTCTAATAGCTTTTAAAATCCTAAAAAAAAAGCTTAACTAGAATTACTAATCTAACCCTTAGAATCAAACAAACAAAGCAAATTTACATAATTTTCTACAGACAAAAATATTAGAAAATTCATCAAAACCCTACCTCAATTCCAATGCTATAAAATTTGATGTAGATTTGCCTGTAGGTTGATGAATCTCCCAAATCTAAAATGTAGAAGCTCAAATCCTGCAACTCTGAATCACAACATATGTAGAATCCAAATCCAGATGCACACACACTTCACCCAGAAAATTTCACACACCAAATTCTCAAGAACACAAGATAGCACAAAAATATTCCAAAAAATGTTTTTTCTCCCAAAATTGAAAATTCCAACAAAACCTGGTTTTTCCAAAATGAATGCAAATTTTCCCCAAATAGAAAAACAAACCCACCTATCATGCAAACCCTAATGAGTCACCAGACAACTCCTAATCAAACTCCTCTTTTTTTTGAGTTGAGGGAAAATTCCAATTAATAATTATAAAATATATTATTTATGCACAACTCAACATAGAATTCTATTTACAAGTTATTTTATGAAATCCAATTTCACATAAATCAATAAAGCACATGTAATATAAAAATTCCACATTTAAATTATTTAATAATTGTCACACAATTAAATCATGCACCAATTTTAACAATTTAATAAAACATATTAAATCATAATTTAGCACAATTAATTAATTAAATTCAAATATTCTCATATTTGATTTTTAATTAATTAATAATTATTCAAAGACATAGGAAATACTTTAATCATTATTTTCCCACTATATTATTAATTAAAATAACCATAGCAAACAATTAAATCAAAGCAATATTTCAAAAACATTCATGCATCATACAAACTCATAAGACAAGATCCACGAATTAGGTCAACCTGACGAAACTCGGGCAAGGTAGTCAACCGATACTTTATCCAACAATTAGGATAAATAGGCTAAGGATTGGGTTTTGGGTCCATCTGTCATCTCCCCTCTTTACCATTGAGATGAGTATTTTATGGGCACGCTCACTCCTGCCAATTCAGGGAAGATGATGCCCTAGACCTGCAAACCTGTCATCACCAAACAAAGCATGCACATACAACATATAACAAGCAATGATAGGGTATGATCAATCGTGTGGATCTCGACAAAGCAAGTAACTACACCTCTGCCCTCTACCATAAAGACACATAATACACATACATACATATAAACACCATACACATGCTAGTATGGGGTAAGTATATCATAAACCAACCGAAACATGAAACATCACATCATAATAACATAATCATCTAAATATGAAATCACATATCATCATAGCATAAACATAATCCAGATAAATCCACAATCACTGAAACAATATCCATAAATGCACACATGCAAAGTGGCCTAAAAGAGTACGACACTGATAAACTAAAAGCAAAATACAAAGGTACTACATCCACCCCCCCTTGTATCAGGCTTACTCCTGGAAGCCTGCAAACAAGTAGGGATAAGATTCTTGGAATCTAGCTGCATCCTCCCAAGTAGCCGTTGTCTCATCATTTGGATCCCATTGGACCCTTACCTAGTCAATGGTTCGACCCCTGAGGATCAAATCCTGATGCTGTAGGATACATATGGGCTCCAATGCCAACTGTCCGTCCTCCACCTGTAAAGCATTCCAATCAAGTACATGTGTAACATTAGGAATATATCATCTAAGTACTGAAACATGGAATACATCATGAATGCATGATAAGCTGGGTGGCAAAGCAAGACGGTATGCAACTGGACCTATCCTCTCTAGGATCTCAAAAGGACCAAAAAATTGAGGTGCCAACTTCAAACCCTTTCCATATCGGATCGGACTCTTCTGCGGACGCACTCTCAAGAATACTTTGTCCCCAACTACAAACTGCCTATCAATCTGGTGAGCATCTGGATACTTCTTTTGTCTGTCCTGTGTAGTAGCCACATGCTCTCGGATATGAATCACCTGCTACTCCATGTCACAAAGCATATCTGGACCAATGAGAATACAGTCCTCCAGCCTGTCCCAGCTCAATGGTGTATGAAAAGGATGTCCATACAATGCATGGAAGCGTGACATGCCAATGGAACTATGATATCCATTATTATAAGCAAACTCCACTAGGTAAAGATAATCCTCCCAGTGAGTCTGTCTGTCCATGACATACATCCTCAACATATCCTCCAGCACTTGATTAACCCATTTTGTCTGACCATTGGTCTCAGGGTGATATGCTGAATTGAAATTCAACTGAGCACCAAGATCATGCTGCAGTGAAGTCCAAAATATAGATGTAAAAATAGGATCTCTATCAAAGATAATCTTATGTGGAACTCCGTGAAGTCTCACTATATCCTGCATGAAGACCCTGGCCACGGAAGCTGCTGTATAAGAAGATCTCATGGGAGAAAAGTGTGCCCCCTTAGTCAACTGATCAACAGTCACCATGATAGCATCATGTCTACGAGGAGTCATAGGCAATCCAACAATGAAGTCCATAGAAATAATATCCCACTTCCAGGATGGAATGAGATTAGGCTGTAAAAGCCCTGCTAGATGTTGATGATCTGCCTTGACCCTTTGACACTCTAAACATCTAGCTACAAAATCTACAATGTCACATTTCATGCCAGGCCAATAATAAAGTTGTTGTAAGTCTGCATGCATCTTCTTAACACCTGGATGTGCTGAATAAGGTGCACAATGAGCCTCTAATAAAACCAATGAATGTAAATCATCCAATGGGGGTACATATATCTGGCCTTTGTGTCGCATAAGTCCATCTGACTCCAAGACAAAACCTGAGAACCTACCCTCGAAAGGTCTCCCTGACTCAATCATTGAACTCACCTCCTGATACAAAGTATCTCTGGGAAGTGACTGAAGAATCCTGCTCCTCAAATCCACACTAAGAGTCATAGCTGATACAATCTTCTTCTTGCGACTCAAAGCATCCGCTACCACATTTTCTTTACCCTGGATGTATTTGATCTTGAAATCATACTCGCAAAGAAATTCCATCCACCTTCTCTATCTAGCATTCAGATTAGGTTGGGTAAATATATACTGAAGACTACAGTGATCACTATGAAGCTCAAAATGGTGCCCTAATAAGAAGTGTCTCCATCTGACTAAAGCATGGACAACAGCTACCAAATCAAGATCGTGTGTAGGATAATTAAGCTCATGATCCTTGAGTTTGTGAGACTCATATGCAATCACTCATCCTTCTTGCATGAGGACTACTCCAATACCCTCTAAAGATGCATCAGTGCATACAACAAAATCTCTGGCTGGATCTGGCACTGCTAGAATAGGGGCACTAGTCAAACACTCGTTAAGCTTCTGGAAAGCTTCCTCACACTTCTCTATCCAAATGAACTTCTTCCCTTTCCTTTGCAATGAGGTGATAGGATGTGCAACCCTAGAGAAGTCCTTGACAAATCTACGGTAATATTCAGCCAAACCCATGAAACTCCAGACTTCAGACACATTAGTGGGTGCTGGCCACTCCACAATTGCCTAAATATTTGAAGGATCTACTGAGATACCTTCTCCTGAAATCATATGACCAAGATATTGAATCTCTGTCTGAAAGAAATCACACTTCTTTGCATTAGCATAAAGTTGATTCTCCCTCAAACACTGCAAAACCTATCTAAGATGTTCCTCATGTTCCTCCATGGATCTAGAATAAATCAATATGTCATCCAAGAAGGCTAATACAAACTGATCCAAGTACTCATGAAACACTCCATTAATTAAGCACATGAACACCGATGGAGTGTTTGTTAAGCCAAAGGGTACTATTGTGAACTCATAATGCCCATATCTTGTACAGAATGCAGTTTTATGAATATCTGGATTATGAATCCATAGCTGATGATATCTTGACTTAAGATCAATTTTAGAGAACACCTTAGCTCCCTTAATCTGATAAAATAAATCATCAATGCTTGGCAATGGATATCTATTTTTGATCGTTACCTTGTTCAATTGTCTGTAGTCAATACACAAGCATAAAGATCCATCCTTCTTCTTAACGAAGAGGACTGGTGCTCCCCATGGAGAAACACTAGGTCTAATGCTCCCCTTTGCCAACAACTCTTCCAACTAAAGCTTAAGCTCACTCAACTCATGAGTAGTCATCCTGTATGGATCTCTAGAGATAGGCTCAGCTCCTGGAACAAGCTTGATTTGGAAATCAATGTCACACTTAGGTGGCATACCCGAAATCTCTGTTGGAAAGACATCAAGAAATTCCTGCAACACTAGATGATCTAGGGTCCTGTCTTCGCTCTCCTCTTCATCAATCTCATTTAGAGTCACCACAAACATCTGGCAACCCTTTCACATACAACATTTTAGTTGCATAGCTGAAATCATTCAGAGAGAAATAGGTCGTGGGATACCCACTATTTGACACTCTATACCCTCATCATCCTTGTAAATGATGGTCTTCTTCCTACAGTTGATGCTAGCTCCATGAGCTTCTAACTAATCCATACCCAACACGACCCCATATGATCCCAAAGGAATCACACATAGATCTACAGTGGTAGAGAATTTACCCAAATTCAGTTCACACCTAGGGACCAAAGATCCTGTCAAAACCCTAGCTCCTGAGGCTAATTCCACTTGCCAACTACTATCTTGCTTTGCAGCCACCAACCCACAACGCTCAACTAAAAGTGGAGATATGAAAGAGTCAGTAGCACCAGAATCATATAAAATAGAAATGGGTATGCCTCAAATAGTACCTGTGGTCTCAACTACCATACCCTGATGATCTGCCTGCCGCTGATCCAATGCAGCGAACACTCTATGTGTGCACCCTGCATCTCCAACTGTGGGTTCAGAAGCTGCTAGCCTCTGAGAAGAGTATTGTGGGGGACATTGTGGGCAATTCATTGCTATGTGCCCAAATTGTCCACATGTGAAACATCCTATGTTTCTGAAGTTACTCTTTCCTCCGGATGGTGCATTGGATTGCTAAAAGCTGCCTTTGCTAGCACTCTATTGTACACTCTGAGTTGGTTGAGCAGTTTGATTATGCTTAGAGCACTTACCATTCTAGAAGTTCCTGGAATGAGAACCACTACTCTAAGAAGGAGGTGGAAGGGTTTTAGCCTGCTGATGGTTCTAGTTACCCTTATAGAAGTTTGACAACTTCTTGAAGTTTCCGTTACCTTGGGATTGGTTCCCTTTGAACCCTGACCTTGAAGAACCACTTGGATGCCGATTATAGCTTGAGGCTATATTAGCCTCAGTGAGTGTAGCCTTCACAACCACTTCTCTGAGGGTCTTGGGCTCAAAGAGTAAGACCTTCCCAATAATGTGGGCATTCAGCCCCCTGATAAAATGCTGCACCAATACAGCTGTGTCCTATCCAAATCTGGTGTACTACTTAAGTTCAAAGAACTTACGCTCATATTCACTCATAATCATAGTCAACTACTTTAGATTATGGAACTCATCGGCCCTCTATTTCCTCCATTGATCTGATAAGAAACGTTCTCAAAAATTCTCCAAGAAAAACTCCCAAGTAACTATGTCCATTCAAACACCCAACTTCTCTTCCTCAATTTTCCACCATACTGCTGCAAAATCTGTGAGCTGAGTCACAGCATATCTAGCTTTGGTGTTGCTACTGAATGGGTGCATGGTGAAACTTCATTCCAATGCTATCAACCATGTCTCTACCTTAAGTCCTGTACCCTTCCCATCAAAGGGAATAGGCTTTCCCCTCATAAGGTCCCTCATATGGTTTGCTGCAACCACTGAAGGATCCACAGTAAGTTTCCTCTTTAGAGGACTCCTAGATCTTTCCCTATTTCTCTCTCCTTCATTCCTATGGGAATGATGTGAACCCTCCTGATTTGCTCTATCCTAATCAGGACCAAGATGAGCAAGGATTGCTCGAAGGAGCTATCTAGTATCCTGCCCATCAGATTCTCCCTCCTGTTCACCACCCTACTCATCTCTCGACTGCTGGCGGTTACTTACTTGCTCAACACTGGTGGAAGGGCTAGGTTACCTTCCCCTACCACATCCACTTGAACTACCTCTACCTCTGCCTCTGGCTTCTCTAGTTATAGGCATGATTCCTGCAACATGAAGAAACCAGCAAACACTCACGAACATATATCAAAACATAAATCAAGACAAGATGATCATAAAGTAACAGTCTAAGAATGGAATTGTTATATGTCTAAGTTTTTTTTTCAAGTTTAAACTACACACATAAGACCTAATGAGCGTACATACCCAAAGTCCCCAGTGTAGAAACCTAGCTCTGATACCAAATGTAATGCCCTGCCAGGGAACCCAAAAGAAACTAACCTAGAACATGATACTAAGTTTGGTGAACAAATTTTTTTTTCTAAAGTTTACATTCAAGATATATAATTACATGAAAGCAATAACCATTATCCCACATAACACACATTGTAAACACAGGTTACAAATCTAATGGGTCCCATGACATAGTATTACTTACTAACATAACACATTGAATAACATCAACAAAAGATTCCATAAATTAAATACAACAATTACATCATAATGGTTACATTTCATGAACATACATTAATTCTAATAAACATACATCCACTACACATGTCGCAGGGTATGCATTAGTCTTTCTAACAACTAAATTACAATATCTAGATTAGGTATCACATGCGATACTCTAATACAAGATTTACAATAAAGAATAAGTATATAAGAACATCAATGAAGAAGTAACATAAGGAATCCAACTGAGAAGACACCATCAAGCACTGGTACCAGGATGTCGAATCTTGAATGGTAAAGAATCACTACCACCCATCCATGTAGAACCACAAAGGTCTACCCCACCGTGCTGAGGAGATAACATTGGACCCCAATTGGATAATCAAGTTAATATAGGAAATACCACTAGGAAAGGAATCCTGATAGCTTACTAACTCAAGGTCAACAAAAAGCAGTGAAAGGTATGACTCACTAATCCAGAGGCAACCGACCATGTAGGATAACTAGACTATGCGTAGGCAGGTGTCATCATGTACGTCTAACCCTTGAGTCTCATCCTGGTAATCTCTCTGGATCTTGGCACTCAAGTGACCATACATAGAATCAATGACTTCTCATACTAATGAAGCCATTAACTATGCTAGAACACACACCTTAATAGGTGGCAAGCATCATCTCATCCTCATCTCAGTCTGTACTAGCACTCAAGCATGGGAGAGGAAACTATCTTATTAGGTTCATTTATTTCCCTTAGTTTAATTTAGGTTATCACTTGTTTATAATAACTTACAATAAGTGATCAACAACAACCACTTGAGGGCCTTGGCACTTATTGCAAGCCACCTCCTAACACATATCTAGGTAAACTACCCTAGGTTCATAGATCTCTCCTAGATCAAAACTCAGATAAAACAGCTAGTCACACATCCAGATTCATCACAAATGTCAGGATTGACTACATAATCCTAATCACTGAGTCTCATAAAACAACAGGAGCCTATAAGGTCAACTGGAAAATATAGAATACACACTCACGCCAAACATGATAAACATCATGATCAAAAGATAATTCCTAGGCCTCTATCTTTCCTTGGTCATCTAGATCCCATAAGACTGATAACCCAAACATACAGGAAGGATAAAAGTCATACTATGGAAAGCAACCAATTTCAGTATAGAATAATGCATATACAGATGAAAAGATATTACATACGTTTTCAGCATTGAATATAAGTCCAATTTTGACCATAATTATGCACCACACAAGATTCTTAACTCTTAAGCCAAATTGAGTAGACAATTATAATTTAATCAATTGACTAAACCTAATTAGTTGCCCATAGAACACCAGATTTATTTTCCAATAAGGCAATATTTATCTAAATAAATAATAAATAAAAATAAGAGTTTAATTATTAAATACTATTAAACATCCAAGTTTAATTTTCACAAGATGAAATTTGTTAATAAAATTTATTAAACTAAGTAATAAATTCATTTTTAACAAATTAAAATTATTAAACTAATTAATAAATTCATTATTAACAAATTAAAATTATTAAACTAATTAAAATAAAAGTTTAATAAAACTTTTTAATAAAACATATTTTATAAAATAAAACTTTTTAATAAAACATATTTTATAAAATAAAACTTTTATAAAACATATTTTATATATACAAAATATATAATACAAATAAAAAAAAATGAAAATAAAATTTAATAACTTGGGGGGGGTCCCTGCGGACCCCACACCCCGTGCTTCCCCCCTTTTCACATACACTGTGCAATTTTCTAAAAGGGCCGTAGGCACGGCCCACGTAGCAGTGGTATTGCTACGTCAGTACCACTGCCGTAGTAGTGCGCTGCTACGGCCACCACGCCCAAAGGGAGTCGGAAAGGTGGTGGCCCCACTTCCCTTTCCACACATTTTTATATATATATATTTTTTAATATTTAAATTAAACGCTTTTCAAAAAGCGTGACAGTCAAAAAGATAGAGGGGGGTATGGTATCGAAACTCGTGCCCTCCCTCATGTTATTAATTAATTTTTTTAAAAAATAATTTTTTTACAACACATCACTTGATAGTTTTTTTTTAACATATATTTTTTTAAAAATATTAATTTCGGGATTCCAAAGGAATATCCCTTTCCAATGGCCTTTTCCAAAAATGGAAAAACACACAGGCTTGGAAAATTTTCCAGAATAGGAAATTTCAACATGGGTTTATAATTTTTGTCTTATGCTATTGATTGAATATTTTGTAATCTAATACAACATATTTTGGTAAAGACAAATTTCAACAGGCATGCTAATTTCTTTTTAAACTGGTGTAAATTTATTCTTACTGTCATTTTTCCACAAAGGGGGTATTTTTTTGCCCAGAATTCATTTTTGCACTCCAAATACATTTTTTCTTCACAACCCATTTAATAAATTTATCTTCCCTATAGTTTTACTATACCAGAATTGTTTTTCTCATTTTCTATGAGTTCTAGGTGGAATTTTTCCCTAAAATTTTTCCAGCATTTCCCTACCGTGCCAAGTAATAATAAAATACTGAAAAAGCTTTCTAATAGCTTTTAAAATCCTAAAAAAAAAAGCTTAACCAGAATTACTAATTTAACCCTTAGAATCAAACAAACAAAGAAAATTTACATAATTTTCTACAGACAAAAATATTAGAAAATTCATCAAAACCCTACCTCAATTCCAATGCTATAAAATTTGATGTAGATTTGCCTGTAGGTTGATGAATCTCCCAAATCTGAAATGTAGAAGCTCAAATCCTGCAACTCTGAATCACAACATATGTAGAATCCAAATCCAGATGCACACACACTTCACCCAGAAAATTTCACACACCAAATTCTCAAGAACACAAGATAGCACAAAAATATTCCAAAAAATGTTTTTTCTCCCAAAATTGAAAATTCCAACAAAACCTGGTTTTTCCAAAATGAATGCAAATTTTCCCCAAATAGAAAAACAAACCCACCTATCATGCAAACCCTAATGAGTCACCAGACAACTCCTAATCAAACTCCTCTTTTTTTTGAGTTGAGGGAAAATTCCAATTAATAATTATAAAATATATTATTTATGCACAACTCAACATATAATTCTATTTACAAGTTATTTTATGAAATCCAATTTCACATAAATCAATAAAGCACATGTAATATAAAAATTCCACATTTAAATTATTTAATAATTGTCACACAATTAAATCATGCACCAATTTTAACAATTTAATAAAACATATTAAATCATAATTTAGCACAATTAATTAATTAAATTCAAATATTCTCATATTTGATTTTTAATTAATTAATAATTATTCAAAGACATAGGAAATACTTTAATCATTATTTTCCCACTATATTATTAATTAAAATAACCATAGCAAACAATTAAATCAAAGCAATATTTCAAAAACATTCATGCATCATACAAACTCACAAGACGGGATCCACGAATTAGGTCAACCTGACCAAACTGGGGCAAGGTAGTCAACTGATACTTTATCCAACAATTAGGATAAATAGGCTAAGGATTGGGTTTTGGGTCCATCTGTCATCTCCCCTCTTTACCATTGAGATGAGTATTTTATGGGCACGCTCACTCCTGCCAATTCAGGGAAGACGATGCCCTAGACCTGCAAACCTTTCATCACCAAACAAAGCATGTACATATAACATATAACAAGTAATGATAGGGTATGATCAGTCGTGTGGACCTCAAAAAAGTGAGTAACTACGCCTCCGCCCTCTACCATAAAGACACATAATACAGATACATACATATAAACACCATACACATGCTAGTATGGGGTAAGTATATCATAAACCAACTGAAACATGAAACATCACATCATAATAACATAATCATCTAAATATGAAATCACATATCATCATAGCATAAACATAATCCAGATAAATCCACAATCACTAAAACAATATCCATAAATGCACACATGCAAAGTGGCCTAAAAGAGTACGACACTGCTAAACTAAAAGCAAAATACAGAGGTACTACAGTCTTTGTGTGTGTGTGTGTGTTGTTGAACCTTCATGAATGATTGTTAGTATCCGTTATATTCATGAATATTGTTTCTATGTGCATCCTCATGGATGGATGTTAGTATCCATCATTTCCATTAAGATTGGTTGTATGTGTTGAACCCCCATGAATGGATGTTAGTATCTATCGTATCTATGAAGATTATTTGTATGTTGTGTAAAAATGTGCAAGGGAGGTCATATGTATGCCTCCCTCCTTATGATGACTACATAGTAGAAATTATAAGGAAGAAAATCAAGGATAAAACACTTTTAACACCAAGAAAGTATCCACAAGAAATAACCAGTCCAAACCAAAGAGGTCACAACTCCTATGAGGCCATGGAAGGGATGAATGCAAAGAGATACCATGTAATAAATGTAAAAGATATCTTTGTGAAGGATGATGCACTTTTTAGTCTCCAAGGTAAGTGATTTAGCTACCATGTAAACCCAATAGAGAACAATGAAACAGGTTATGATCAAGGATGCATATCCTTAATGTAAACTAACATTTCTATCTATAATTGGATATCACATAGTAGAAAAATAACACTTAACAAAGGGAAAGTGGATCCTTGAAGAAGAATGAGAGAGATTGATATAATACCCTTGCCCCCAAAGTGTGGAGACAAGGATAAGGGGACCTATTATGCTACTCACAAATTATGTTACACCATGCATGACAATGAGCCCCCAAGGAATAGGATATCAATGTTACATAGTGTGGAGCAACATAATAGGGACTTAGATGTTATTTAAAGAAATCAATATTGAAAAATAACTCATTGCGGCATGATATGCGAATAATAACATTATCATTTAGTTGTTTGATTTTGTAATATAAAGCTTGATATTCACTAGTAGAATGGTCATGATATCAATGATACATACAAAAAGGAAGATTCATGAAATGTTGACTACGTTTCTTTTTTTGCTTAGGCCTATTAATCAGCTTAGCACAAAGAAGTTTAGGAAAAATAATCTCTTTATTAAAGGTAGATGTAGGAGAAATTTTAGATGATGATGGAGAGGACATGGATAGACAAGGAGACTCAAAACCAAATGCTTCAATAGGTTTTTCACTATTCTCAATGATTTTTTTCACACATCATGAACCATTGTTGGGATTGTGATTCATGATGGTGTTAACAGTAACTGTTTGTGGCTTCTTGTAAGGATTAAATCCTAGTCCATAAGAATGCTCATTCTCATAATTTCCTAAGGGCACTGAATTCCTTTTTCATGTTTTCCACATCCATTCCTATTGAATGCATGTTTCTCTAATAAAAGATAACTAGGGCCATAACGAGAAGCCATATTAGAAAGAGTTAATAGAGCCTCGTAGGTGACTATGTGATCATCATTGGATTTGATAGTTTCTAAAGATTTGTTAGGAGTGGAAGACACAACAAAATTATTACTAAGCTCATCAAAAAGAGGAGTTGTGTTGAGTTCTTTGTTAGGTTTAGATCATTTAAGGTCCAATGTTGAGACTTTGTATTATCAAATATAAGTTGGTGTGAAATGTAATGATCCCCAATTATCATCCGAAAAGACACTAGTAGATCGTTAGATTCTTGATCTTGTTTTTCTTCAATATACATAGTTTTAGTGCTTGATTCATCATTCAAACAAATATTCAGTCTATCATCTTCCATAATTATGTCCATCAAATTGTTGTAAATAAACTTGAATTTTTTATGAAGAGTGGAAGGAACATGTATAGCGTGTAATCAAGGTCTACCTAAAATAAGGTTGTAATTAAGAGCTCCAAGCATCACATGAATGGGAGTATCTAGAATAACTGGACCTACTTTAATAGGTAATGTGATGATTCCTAATGTCTTCTTAGAAATTTTGTCAAATCCATGAATAGGAATGTAATAAGGTCTAATATTTAAAATATCAAATTTGATCTCTTTCAACATGTCCATACTACAAATATTAAGTCTAGATCCATTATCAAATAAGGTCTAACAAATAAGATTACTATAGATAAGGACAACAATCATAAGGGCATCATGTTGATCTTGAAATTCTTTAAAAGGTAAATCATCTTGAGTAAAAACTAAGGTGGGACAAGTGTATCATGCATACATTCCAAAAAGGAATTGATGTTATCTTGATTAGGTGGTGGAGGTGTAAGAGTGGTTAAATATTTTTACAAGGATTCATGATATGTAGGAGAAGTTTGAAGAAGTTCCCAAAGATAAATCTTAGTAGGAGTAGCATGTAGTTTATCCACCAAATCATACTCCTTTCCAATATTTTGGGGAAGACGGGGTGGACAAGGAAGCATAGGTTGAGAAGGTGGGGGAGAAGTAGGAACAATCAGATTAGTAGGTTGAGGATTGTTTCTTGTGTGATATGTGTGAGCCACCACAGGATAATCTTTAATAAAATCCAAAGGACTTGTAGGTTTCCCTTTAATAGTTATAATTGGCTTATTCAAAGTTAGAAAAAGAACTTTGTTGAGTATATACTTTAACCGTAATCATAGGTGTAGTGAAAGTTTGAGGAGTAGATTGAGGATAACTCTTAACAATAATGATAGGTTTTTTTTGAGAGGAATTTGATTGAATACATCCTTTGATATTTATCACAGGCTTGTTGACTACCGTAGGTTGAGCATGAAAAAGAACATTGACTTGATCAAGATCTTGATTGTTCATTGGTTCATTAGGGGAATTAGTAATGATATGATCCTCTTCTTCCAAGATGTTCTTAGAAGAGGGATTTAGGACTTCTTTTAATGCCTCATCTCTAGAAGGAATATCAAATGAAGGGAAAGTGGTATCAAGGAAAGTATTTATAATATCCTCCTCTTTCTCTAAAATATCCCCATAAAGGGAGTATGTCTTAAGAGAAACATCAAACATGAGCGCATCATTTATAGAGGAAGAAATGTCAACCATTATATTATCCCCTTTCACTAAGGTTGCTTCATGAGGAAGAGAGTAGTCAATTTCATTAACCAAAGGTGCATCCCAAATAGGAGAATCATCAAGGGTGGGAACATCTTTATGAATAAAGCACACTGTAGAAGAGAACAAAAAGGGGAAGCATTGAAAGAAATAGAAGGTGAAGTATCATTCTTAACCACAATATCCTCATAGATAAGGCTTATATTAGGATAAGATTTAACATGAATCCTCAAATCTCCTCCCCAAAGAGGAAGATCATATAGATAAAGGTAAAAATCATCTTCTTGCTCTAACACTTCCTTATAAGGTGATATAAGAGAGGACAAAGAAACATCACATACATTAAATTGATTCTTTTTAGGAGTAATATAATGTAAAGTCAAGTTAATAGGAGGATGTTGTTTGATCTTAAAAGTGATAGAATATTTTCAGGATAATGTCTTAAATAAATTTTGCAACATGAGAAGAAAGAAATAAGTACTTACAAAACAATGAAATGTAACAACTATGTAAATTCAAGATGTAGCAAAAAAGTGATAGAAAAATGCATATAAAGTATATCTAGATGCATACAAAGGGAATCTTTAACTACCAAAATATCCAAATGCATAGATTATAGAAATATGATGTTAATGTATAAAAAATAGATCTAGATATGTAATTGCAAGGATCAATGCACAAAGAAGATCTAACTACCAAATGAGAAAGTATAATGCATGAAAGAATCAGGTTCACTAAAATGTACAATAGAAAATGGTGAGCAATGCTAGGATGTAGATCACTCACCAAATTATATTATGCATTAGAATACTAAACACACCCTTAAACCAAATATGATTTGCACCACCCAAAAGGATAAAGGGATGCAAATACAAGATCTAGATAAAAAGGGGGATTTGGGTATAAAGAGACTTACGGTTTGACTAAGGAAATGATTACTAATGATATTTGATATCAAATATGATGTATCAAGGTAAGCACAAGCTGAAAAGAAGAATATTGAACTCACCTTGAAAACTAGAAGATGACAAGTGAACTTCAGATTTGGAATTGATTGTCAAAAACCTATCAGAATCATAAATAGTTCTAGATATGGAATCCTGAGACCTGTGTCTCCTGACTATAAAATTTTCAGATTCAAAAGACAAGGCCAACTTGAAATCCAATTCGACCTAGTCCTCTAGGAATAGATTGAATTCAGCCTAGTCCCATAAATTTTGCCTAGTCCTAGAAGGGTAAAAGTTGTTGAATTATGAAGAGACTCATTCCCCAGTTCTGAAACCCTGAAAATTTAGTTCTTCAACTATGCCACCTATTCCTACACACAAGAAAGAAGGGGAAATTGTTGTGGGGAGTGGATTTTCTCGGTCAAGCCCTTGTATAGGAATTGAACTTGAAATGTAATTGAAATTACATGAGGAAATGTAATCTAGATCTAAAACATAAATTACCCTTTACCTCAATGATGTAATGTTGCCTTGGAGATGATCACAAGTTTTGATGCAATATCTTGAACTCCATAGAAACCCAATAGGAAATCATGAAACTAAACCCTTGAATGATGAATGTTGTAGTTTTCCACAATGTTGATTTGAGGAAGAAAGAGAAGAAGAAGACTTGGAATATTTAATGTTGGATGCCTTCAATGGACAAATGCTTGCTTGGTTGCTTGAACGCCTTGAATGTACAATAGATTTTTTGTGGATGTGAATGCAATTGATGGATGTCATGGATTGATTAATAATGGATGTTAAAATGAGAGGGAGAGGTCTACTTTTATACATGTTTCGGGGCCCAAAGTTTGTGAAGCTGACCCAAATTAAGAACCTAGGAGAAATAACCCTATATCGGGCCCAAAACCAACCAAAAATAAAACCCCTAGAACTTGGCCAAATTTGACCTAGTTCATGCAAACTTTGTTGAAAGATCAGCCCAAGATCTAAGGTTATGTGCTAACAACGGGTATTGGAATTCACAACCCACTAGGAGGTTAGAGTAGTCTTGAAATGTAAAATTCATGTAAAAGGATCTAGATAGAAGATGAATTATGTGATGTGATGAAAAATGGGAAATCATGTATAGAAATTAGATCCATTCTCGAATTTTGAACAAATAATGTTGATTTGAAGGATGCAAAAGGGATAGAAAGACATGAAATGAATGTGGGAACCCATAAATGCTAAAATGGGGCTAAACAAGGACCTAAAAAGGGTTCTTACTATTTAGGATGGTAAAATTGAAATAAGAAAACTTCCCTTGGGAGATTCCAAAGGTTCTAGTGTGAAGATCCTTTCAATCATGGAATTTGAGTTATTTGGAAAGCATTGAACAATTAAGAATTGGACATTGACCAAAAATGTTCACCACATGTATGAAGTACGTGTTGTTGACATTATGATGGATTTTGGAGTTGAAATGCATTATTTTATGCTTATGAGTTTGTCATTGATTCCAACTCTATCAAATTTGATGAATAGATTACATATACTAGTTGATTGGATGGATAGGTAAAGAAAAATAAGCTAAGTTTTTTAATGGGTTAATAGGAAGATAGTAACATAAATTATTTTGAGTGGCGATAAAGATAGAGAGCACATTGGGTGGTATGACTTTTACTGGAGTATTATTTGGGTCAGTCAAGTTCAATTTTTTGACTGCTATAGTTAACTCAATTTTTTGAGTGTGTTGGTATTTTGGTGATGTGTTTACTATGAACTGGTTGAGTTATCGATTGATACTTGATGATCAAATAATCAAAGAAATTGATTATTTGTTAGTTCTTGGTATTAAAATTTTGAATTATGTTTTGGGACGACATGTTAGCTATGATTGGTGCTAATTTTCATGTGTTTGGTAAATATTTTGGGTTGTCTTGTGGAATGTTTTTCAAGTCTTAGTCGACTTAAGAAAAATAGTATAAAGGAAAGATAAATCATGTGATTTAGGGTAGAAGATCATGTTATTGGTTATTGTGATAAGAGAAAGAGATAGAAAGTTATGCTAGGATTTAGAGATTGTATTAGATCTATCAGGTAAGTAGTGCCATTTCCAGATCAATTGTTTGATTTTATTTCTCAAGCCTAACTCTAATAGGTTAGTAGGTTAAATCCCTTAAGAGGGTGGAATTTAATAGGTCTCATTGTATAAATACTTTATAGGGTAACTTTTGAGGAGTTAAAAATCCTCTAGCAATATTGATCTTAACAGATCTGATTATACTTCTAACAGGGCACTAGTAACTCTTAACTGGGTGAGCCCCTAACAGGGTATTATAAGCTCCTAACATGACAACTCTTTTTACTAAAGTGAAGAGATTCATGGGTTTCATACCCACTTTTTTTCTCTCCCTCTTAAAAGTGTTTCCACAAAAAAATAGTGGTACTATGTGTTATTCTTTTGTGGATTCTTAAATTATTTTACTTCCATTTCATAGTTACACTTGAATGTTTGGTTGTATGGAAATTGTTTAAAAGAGTAATCATATTATTGGTTGAATTGGTTCATTACCTATTTTTAATAATTCACCCCCCTCTTAGTGCCTCTATATACTAACAATTGGTATCAAATCCAAGTTCTCTTGAAGAAGCTTAACAACTTGGGTGAGATCCCTAAGGAAGGTATGGAGATTTATAAGTACAAAAGGTAGCTTTAGGAAGTAGAGAAGGTAATCAATGAACTGAAAGATCAACTAAATATGTCTATTGCTAAGAGGCAAGAAATTTGTGAGAAACTAAATGAAAGCCAAGACTACATTAAACACCTATCAGAACATGGATCTGAAGAATCTGAGGAAGCTGACCAAAGACAAAGAAAACCTAAGGAAAGATCTTGAAGGTCAAACAATTACAATATGTGAAGAGATTGAAGAAAGAAGAACTACAAAGGATGAAAGAAAAGTTACAGAATAAGTCAAAAAGGTTGTTGAGGATGCCCTAAAGGAAAAATATGAAGAGTTGTTCAGGATTGTACAAGAGAATTCTATAATGAATGAAAGGCTTCATGATACAAGTGAAGAAAACCAACAGATCCTAAGTGAAAATGAAATATTGAGGGAAGATAATGATAAGTTGAGGAATCAATTGAAACTTGAGAAAGAAGCTGATGAGAAACTGAAGAAGTATAATGAAAATTTTGAGAACCTTGATGAATAGTTGAGGAGTCAAAGAAGAACGAAGGAACCAATTGGTCTTGGATATATTGCTTAGGGTAAATTTGAAGTCGGTGAATCATCTAGACCGAAGAATCCCTATCAAGATCTAAAGGTTAATCCAAGAAATTCTAGTATGAAACCCTACAAACCTATTTGTTACAACTATGGTAACGTTGGTTATATTGCTAATGTTTGTAGAAGTAGGTTGGTTTATAGGCCTAACACTTTTGTTGGGTATTTCTATAATTGTAATAAGTATGGACACACTACATAAGATTGTAGATCCAGGCCTAGCAGTAGATCCAGTAATAGTATCTTTGATGGATATTGTTATACATGCAAAAAATATAGACATAAAGATGATTAATGCCTATAAAAAGTGAATAATCCAAGGTCACCTATGAACTAGGAAATCCCTTACTAAAGGGAGAGGAGATTAAATGTCACATGCTTAGTTTGTGGGCACTATGGACACATGGATTTTAATTGTAGAATGAGGAAAAATAGAGGAAATTATAGACCATGGAGGACAACCAATATGCAATGTTTTCATTGTCACAAGATTGGTTATCTAGCAAGGAATTGTAGAGTGAGAAATTGTTGGTGTAATTAAGTATTTACTAATTACACTTTACTTAAGTTTACTTAGGATAATGCATTTGCATGTTAGTTTTCATTGAGACACCTAGGAGTTTGCATTTCATTTTAGCACATGGTTAGGATAATTTCCACTTTAGATGGTGATAGTTTTCATCTCATACCTCTGTGTGTGTGAGATCCACCTTTAGTGATCTTATCACATTATCATCCTCTCATTGTTGCACATAATTTGATGTACAATGGAGGATGATCCACCTTTTGTGGACATGTGATTCCACCTAGTGTGGTTGATAGGCTATCCTCTCCTTATCATGTAGACTTATTGCATTGCCTATATATTCAGGCACTCCTACTTTTTATTCAATTCAATGGGATATAATCAATTATTTAATCATTTTGCCTATCTCTCTTGTGCTATCTCTTGAGCTTCTAGATCTTGGTGTTTTATTCTTTTTCTTAGGAAAATTCTTACATGGTATCAAAGTGATATCAAAATTCTTACATGGTATCAGAGCCATAGGAGTTTCATTGTATAGCCTATTTGGAGAGATTTTATTGCAGGTCAAAATTGGAGCTTGCTGGTGTAAATCAAAGGTTGGCATCACATTAAGGAGGTCCAAAAAACCCTAAATATAATTTTATTTCATCCAAATCAGACAATTAAGGTAAATTTAGAGCCATTTGAATTTTCAAGGTGCAGCGGCGATGATTCAAAAATAATAATTTCATAGGCGATTTTCAAACAACGATATCTCAGTCATCCAGACTCCTTTTTTCAAGAACTTTTTTTGTTTTGGGGTAGAATGTCATGATCTACACAATGGTGTAGGTGGTTTCTGATCTCTTCTTTTGATATTTTTTGAAAATAGAAAATCCCAATTTTTACAACTTTAGAGGCTTCGTTCGGGCTCATATGAACACATTTTCAGGTACTATTTTTTTTGAAAGTGCATGATTTTTTGTCTGCTTTTTTGATGTGGTATTAGTTTGGATAAATTTTGAGTAGACATAGTACTTTCAACATTTGGTCTATTTTGGCCTATATTTGGCACTTGTAATTTGTTGGATCCTTGAGTGGTCTTATGTCTTATTTGTTTGAGTCTACCATAGCTTCATATTTTCTATTGTAATCATAAAAATTAGAAGTCCACTTTGGTTTATTTTGGAAAGTGGAAATTGTACATGCACTATATATAAAGTGCCAAAATCATATATTTTGGGGGGTTCTTTGGTTCATTGCATTTTGGGGGGTGCATTGATTTTTTGATCTCATTATTTCATGTGAGAAGTGCATCATAGATGGTTTAATTAGGTTGACACGAGGAAAATATAAGAAATGGATTGAATTGGTTCTGTCTCATCTTAGTGACCATAACATGTTGCCCGATTTGTATGAGCATAGACCTACTATTCCTTCATTCGATTGGAATTCTTACTTAAAAGTTCATAATGTTATCTATTGGAATATGGATATGTAAGTTATGGATTCCCTTGATGACTGTGAAGATTGGACAAAGACTATTCCTGATATTTGGAATATTCTTTGGGAAATGTATGGAGATCCTCATGTTCCTCCACTCCCAAAAGGTCTAGAGCCTCCAATTGAAGCTCCTACTTCTCCTATTGAGATCACATCTATCATTTCTCCTGATTATTCTTCCCTTCCTATAGCCATTGATTTAGTGCAACAAGATATTCATTGTCTTCTAGACTTAGTTCCATGGGATGACTACTTAACAGACATTGCAGGTTTGTTTGTGGAATCCTACATTGAGGATTTGGGAGACTTCATTGATGACATTAATCTTCTCTTTATTGAGGATGATGCTTCATTTTTTGTGAGGGAACACTCTGACCCTCATCTTCACTCTTCACTGGATCCATCTTTCAAGATTGACATGATTTTGGATCGTTTGATACAACATTTGGAGGAGGTCTCTTTAACTTCAGAGAAGACATTTGAGTCTTTGGAGATTGGTTTTCATGAGTCTCAAACTTCACTTGAGATGTCGCATTGCATGGTTTAGGTTGATCATACTCATGTGTTGGAGATTCCTATTTAATTTCCTCAAGCATCATACATTTTGAGGATTCTTCCTAGAGATTGGAGAGGATTCATTGATACACCTATGGCCTTGTTTCTTCCTAAGGGGAGGAACATTTTTTTTTTTGGTGCAGTTTCTACATTGATCTAGGAGCATCTATCATGGGTGTACATTCTACATTGAGGGGGGGCTTCTTTTCTTCTCTTCCTACTTCATTTTAGGAGGCATATTTGTTTTTGGAGTTTGATCCAAATTATTACATGGATCAGTTACCATTGGTTCCTTGTTTGTCACCTTCTATTGGGCTTGTTCCTGATTGGTTCTTGACATCTTCATCAACTAAGGACATGGTGACACTTGGGCATACTTCAGAGACATCATACTTCCTTTGGATTCCCCTTCCTACTTCCTATCCACAATGAGAAGTCTTCTTGCATCTATACTTGGTGTATCTTCTTCCTAAGGGGAGAAATGTTGTTTGTAGGCATGGTTCTATGTTTTTCCTTCAAGTAATCACCATCCTTGGAGGAGATTATTAATTATGGGGGGATATCATGTCTCCTTGTTTCCTTCATTTGGGGGATTGTTTATTGCATATACATGATGTATGTCATAATGAGGGGGTCTTGATTGCTCCATCCATGCATGCATCTTTTTTTTCATCTCTCTTTTTGGGGGAGGCTTTTTACCATGAGGTTTTCCCTCTTTCTCTTCTTTATGAGAGATTTAATTGCATTGCTCTTTCATATTGTACATGGGTACCTAACATGGCCTAGTAGCCAGGACCCATATTGCATTGTGAGCTTAAGTGCATTTCCCTAATTTGCACTTAAGGGGGGGTTTTGGTGTAATTAAGTATTTATTAATTACACTTAACTTAAGTTTACTTAGGATAATGCATTTTCATATTAGTTTTCATTGAGACACCTAGGAGTTTTCATTTCATTTTAGCACATGGTTAGGAGAATTTCCACTTTAGATGGTGATAGTTATCATCTCATACCTCTTTGTGTGTGAGATCCACCTTTAGCGCTCTTATCACATTATCATCCTCTCATTGTTGCACATGTTGCACATACTTTGATGTACAATGGAGGATGATCCACCTTTGGTGGACATGTGATTCCACCTAGTGTGATTGATAGCTTATCCTTTCCTTATCATGTAGACTTATTGTATTGCCTATATATTTAGAAACTCCTACTTTGTATTCAATTCAATGGGATATAATCAATTATTTGATCATTTTTCCTATCTCTCTTGTGCTATCTCTTGAGCTTCTAGATCTTGGCATTTTATTCTTTTCCTTAGGCAAATTCTTACATGGTATTAGAGTGATATCAAAATTCTTTCAAAAACTAATTAGTAAACTGGTTAAAGGATCTAAAGGGAAAACAAATTGTTAATGTGGAAGAGACCATGAAAGAGATGAACAAGACCTATAAGAAGAAATAAGATGCTAATGAAAAGAGTAAGACATCAGAGGGATCTACACCACCATTAGGTGTGGATGGTTCATCATCAAACTAAGTCATGATTGGCTTAGGGGGAGAAAATCAAGTAAGATTCTATATTCTATCCCTAATTTGTGTGTGCGGTAATATTTATCAATATATTTAGATTCCTATTGATGTTATGAAAGAATCTGATGAATAATCTTGTATTTCATATGATTCTATGCGAGTTCATAATGATTTTTATGGCATAGTGACCTTTTTATGTTGTAACCATTGCAACTAGTTAAAAGTACTATTTGACCATTGCATTTATTAATTGGAAGTGAAATATTAAAAGGGAAAAATAGAATTTCATTTGTCACAATGCATTCTACGAGCTAAGTAGTGCACTTGTGAGAAACCCTAAGGAAATTTAAAGTGATTGTGAATTGATAGTTGTGATCTTGTGCTAGAATTGAAAATATGCTTGAAGAACCCTTATCGATTAACCAAAATGATATTTCTCTATGTTGTGAAGGTTATATACTATATTTTTTGAAGTAAATTATTATTGGCATTATGGACACTTCTATATTAGTTGAGATTATAGAGGATCTGAGGCCAGTATTTAAGTTACATCCTTTGAAGGTAATAGAGAATGATCCTGCAAGAGCTTTGTCTTCGATACCCCATGGTGTGTTTTTGACTGAACATATAAGATAGTTTATCCATTATAAGATTGAGGATCTTGCTTCAAATATAATCTTCAATGCATATACCAAAATATGTAATGACTCTGGATTGAAGGATGAACACAAGCATTTGGCAGACAAGGGTTTTACTTATATAGTGGACATATCTAATGATTTAGAACCCAACTAGATTAGATATGTGCTAAGTTGTGTTCATGATCAGTTCTTATAGTTGGATAGGCTTCATAAGATTACTAAGGATATTATTCAAGTAGTAACAGGGTTGTGTGCGACTGATGATGTATCTGATCAAAAAATGATTCCTGCTAATGAGGTCTCTCATCTAACAAAGTCTAAACAAGATCAATGTTCTATGGTAATTAATGCCATTATAGATATTGAGGTAATATTTTCATCTATGGTAATTGGTCATAAATTATATCAATCGAGCCAATTGAATAGTGTTCCCGATGGAGGTATTCATGTTGCATATTAGATGGTGAAGGAGAATGCACAATACAACCTATGTGATGTCATGAGAAGTTAGTTCTTTGTGAACATGGAGAGAATTAAGGACAAGAAACAAACTTTCAAGTATGGTTTGTTGCTTCTATGTATATTCTTCTAGTTGTAAAATCATTTCCCTGGTATTGGTAATGTTCAGTGGTGGACCGATAAACCAGTAGTAGTATAGATTAAGGAATGCATAAGAATGTTAACAAATAACTTTAATAGTGCAATGTGGGGTTATCTCAAATATATCTAGAAATGAATGCGTGACAGGGAGAGGATGCCAAATGGTATAGTGGAGAAGTACAAACAAGATATATGTTTTATTGTAGATACTGATACATGTATGATGTAGGCAATACAACCAATAACTTCTTGGGCTCTACTGATGGGTTATGAGGTAGATGATGATATTGTATTACTTCATGATGATGAGTTACTATCTAAGCCAATCAATTTTGTACTCCCAGGTTTGGTAATTATGAAGAAACCTATCTAAAAATTCATTCACAGTGAATGAAATTGGTGATAGAGAGAAGGGTGAGGAAACACATTGATGATTTAGCCAAGAAGAGTGGTATTACAAAGGAAATTATGTATAAGATCAGGAAGAAGTTTTTGTATGAGGAGGTAGGGATATTTTCTTCTTTTGTAGATGTAGAAGAGGTAGATGTTATATCTTCTACAAATGGTAAGGCAACAGGAAGAGAAAATAGGATTTCCTCAGTGAAAAAGGAGGCTCATTTCCTTGCTTCTAGAGTGTATCCAAAAAGTAAAATAAAATCAAATCCTGGACCTGCAGTGGTTAAGGAAAAAGAGAAGACACCTATGACTAAACAAAAACTTACAAGAGAAAGAAGGGAATGACACATGGCTACAAAGAGTCAAAAGGAAAGAGAAATAATAAGGATACAGTTTAGGAAGTAGAACCTCAAAGAGAATATGATAAAGAGAAAGCTAAATTGAGGGCTAGTGGAAAAAGATCAAATATTCTTGGCATGATAACTGAGAAATCAGTCAAACCTAAGACTAGGAGAACTTTTTATTGCTAATAACATGGCTGTGAAAATAAGGGAATATGGAAGTGTGGTTGATGGCAACTGATGATATGAAAGATGTGATGACGAAGGTAAGAAGAATATAGAATATGTTATTGTATATAGTTTTCATAAGTTTTATAGAGGACCTAGTGAACTGGAAAAAATGATACCTCAATCACTTTACAAGAAGAGTGATGCTAGGTGGAGATATTCTCTGAAACAAGATAGAGAGATGATGGAATAAGAATTAATTCAACTTAAGCCTGAGTTATCTATGGAAGAAGTGAAGCTCATAATTGAGGCTATAAGACCATTTTTTAGAACAAGAAGTAGAGTATGTAGAATACTCATTGGTGAAACACAAATAGTTCATGATGAGACTATTGATATCATGAAGAATAAATTGGAGGAAGAAGATGAACCGATGGATTATACTCAAGAGGAGAAACAAACGCAAGATGCTACCATTGAAAAGGTAACAATAAATGAATTTATCACTACTAAGAAAGTGATTGAAGGAATTATTAGTGATATACCTTCTGATACTCCACAACAAGTTCCTACCATTGAAGTTGAAGATGTGAAAAGAGAAGAGTATGCACATAAGGATAAGAATGAAGATGTGGTGATACCTATTGAAAATGATGCAATTGGATAGATATATGATGTTTGAAAGAAGGATGAAGTTCATATAGTTGATGTTGCATCATAATCAGTAAAACAAAAATTGGATCTTAGTGGAAGTCTAAGTTACAAGAAGAAAAGAAAGGCTACAGGTATTTATGAGGAAGAAATTAAAGATGATCTTGGAGATGAGGATGTTGAGGTCATTCAAGGACCTATTGATGTCAACAAAATGATTCCTATTGAATTGATAAAATGTTAGAGATACTAAAGTTGAAAGCTAAAAGGGGAAAACTTAGAGCTAAAAATAAACATGACCAAGTACTTGAATCAGCTAGAGACATTCTTGCAAAACTTATGCTTGAAGTTGAATATGATTCTAATGCTACATCAATTGAGAAGATGGATACTATGATAAATGCTATCACTAAGAAAGTTACTAGTTTGGAGGAAGCCGCCATGAATAGAGAAAATATGGATTATGAAAAGAAGAGGGATGATAAGTTAATGGAGACTATTGTATTAGATAAAGGGAAACTTACAATTCATATGAACAAGATGAAGGAAACTTTGAAAGATATTGGGAAATTACTTGCTAAAGTTTCTGATTTTTTATTGTTCACATAAGATTTGGTGCTAAAGATAAATGAAGCTCAACAAGAGCTTAAGTCTTTAATTTCCAGTTTTGATCCTATTTCATATTCAGCTACCACTTATGGATCACAAGTTAAGGTTGTCAATCAAAAGTTGAAGACACTATAAGAAGAAAAAGATAAGAGGATCACTACTTTACTAGATCTTCAGTCTTATTTGATTCTTACAGTTGATGTAATGCAAAAAAATGTTAAAGATTCAAAGGTAAGTACACTTTAATCTATGGAGGAGTTAGCTTCTATATTACATGAACAGATTCATGCCATATGTTAGTGAACAATTTTTCCTTTCTCAAGATTTATCTAAAAGGAGCTCTTACTAAGCCAAAAGGAAAATTAATCAAATCACTAACAATTGAGTTTCTTTAATAGCAAACTTTGCATATTTTCAAGGTGTAGCTACCTCGCTAGTGAATATTCAATTCAATCTTATTCAATAAAGAATGCAACTTATGGGTATTTTTGACCAGAAAATACTTAAGGTGAAACATTCATTTCATCAACATGAAAAGAATGTACAATTTCAAAATCATTCAAATCTGGTTATCAGTATCATTCATATGTATAAAACTAAAGATCTACACACAATTTCTCTCTATTGCTTCAGGAAAACAATTAACTCATATAATAGCTAAGCTTCCTCAAATATGATTCATCTCCATAGGAACACAGATCACATATATTGATAAACAATAGTATTTATCACTTTGAAAGCTTAAAATATATATATAAAACCACAAGATCTCATAGACATTCTATCATAGTAGTTTAAAGAAACTAAAGCATAGATTTTTAAAAATAGTTTTCAAAATCCCAGAGAGTCGACCCTCTATAAGTCTTAAGTCTTTTAATAAAAGCCACGCAGGGCTTGAAACCAATCATGATAAAAAATACATCACCAAAGGTAAATAGTTTATAGTTAAAATAACTATCTAAAGCATAAAGCATAAAAATTGGAACTGTGGCGTGAAAATACGCCCTTCTAAATTTATCCATGTGTCCTCAAGAGCTAAGGCATTGAGGTTGACACTAGCTGGGCCGCTTTCCAATTCTCATATGTTGTAGTGAATGTGGAGATCACCTGATGATGTCAAAATCCAAGGTAAGTGATCCTCTTCTTCCACACCTCCTTATCTTTTCTGATTTGAGTTAATTTTCCATCATGCATCTCCAGATGCTTCTGCTAAAATAGGAGCATCGATTCCATGTGTGCAACCTTAGAAAAGTCCTGCATAGTCAGCATTTTCATCTCTTGGAGCTTGTCGAACCAAATTCAAATGCTTTCAATGACCTTCTCACCTAGTCTATTTGACTCCTCTTTAGCCTCAGAACACTGCTTATCAATCCAGTGTATATCATTCAGGATCATGTCATTTATTATCTCCAGCTCCTTAAGAAGATCCTTAACATCATAAATTCCCTGTGCCATGGCTTCATTTCTCCAGTCAATTCATTCTTTCAGGATGTACAAGGTTTTGTCATCTAAACCTGGAATAGGCCTCTCTGCAAGAAACTTCTGCAGGCCATATTCTTGAATCTCCTCCATCCATTGGATCTGTTTCACCTAGCTTCCTTTTTCTGTTTCCCATCCATCAATACTTGCACCAACCTTCTTAATAAGGTTGCTGGCCTTATTTTGGGACTGATTCAAGCAACTTAAATGTTTGACAGCCTCAGATTTTACATACTCGACCCACCCTTCAAATGTTTTGGTGATGGCCTTATTTCTTTGTACCTGATCTAGGAACTTCTAGTGCACCGGGGATTTGACATCAATTGAAGCTAGAAAATCACTTAATGGAAAAGGCTTTGGATGTTGAATGGAATTAATGTAATGAGCCATGCTTTTCATCACTTCCTTCATCTCTTGTTTATCCTTCACATCCTTCAAAACCCTGTTAGAAATCTTTCTATTGGAAACCTCAAATATTTTCATATCCGCAACTCTACTGTCTTCTCCCAAATCAATATTTGACACCTAATAATCTTGTGTAGTAACTTCTTCATTTCCTTTATCATCTACTAGTTTTTCAATTTATGTTACCCAATGACCAGTACCTTCATCAAACTCAATTATGGACTCTATTTTTGGCCGTTTGGCCTTCAAAGTCTTACCCAAACATTTACTCACCACGTCCTCAATTGGTAGAGACAGAGGAATGACACTTCTTTTCTTAGCAATAGAGCTCTCCAACCATTGTGGAGCTATAGTATCCTTCTTCTATGTGTCATAGCTAATCAGGAGAGCAAGATAATATATTGGAGTGCTTTTTGAACCATCTTGCATTTGCTAGCTTTTTGACATATTGGTGGGTTATCCTAGTTGTTTTTAGACGATTGGGGAATAATTTTAGGGGTCTTCTTTTCTAGTAACCAATTTTCTATCCTCTTGACCACATTAGCCATTCTAGACTGTAGATCCTCCTCCTCTACCTTTTCCCAATCCACCTTCAGGATAGGAAGAGCCTCCACTTGATCCATGAATTGGGAATCAAGGACATCCACCTCTTCATCTTCTTCAACACTGTCTATATCCAAATCCAACCTGAAGGTGATGATCTGTCTCAAAGTCATCCTGGACCACAATTTCTTTCTAACCTCCAGCTCATCTGAGCAGTTAGTCCAGTAATCCTCAAGTTTGGGAATATGCATAAATGTAGCAGGAACATTAAGGTTTGACTTGGAAAAACCTCTGTAGTCAAAATTTTTTCTAGGGGTGTAAGGTTTTAAGTTTAGAGTGTGAAGCTCACCTTCCATTGTCAGGGCATCCTGAAAAAGCTTACACCTATAGTGACCTAATTCAATAGGAAATAAGATGCTAGAGGAATTCTTGGAGCTACCAGACTTTCTTTCCATAATGACCAATTGCCTACAAATTTCCATCAAAACCATATTATCCAGATAATATCTGGGCAGTCTTAGAGGTTCTCTATCAAAAGCCCCAACCATAATATACGTGAATCTAGGGAACTGGATAAAGTAATATCCATAAATATTCAACAATTTCTTAGCCTCCCCAATGAGTCTACTATTTTCTTTCCCGTGTAACCCAAAAAATAGCTTACCTAGAAATATATCATTAATTTCTTTGAAGTTTGCTGAGAATCTCTCACTCTACAAACAGGTATAGTTATCATAAATCTTCATTTCATTGTTCCATAGCTCATGAGGAAGACCTTCCCAATTTTTATAACAGGTGAGAACATATACAAGGTAAGAAGTCATGTAGAAAGGGGTTAAGTTGGTTACATTCAAGAGTTCTCTATGCAGCTTCTCTGTGATTAAGTCGGCCCAGTCAATAAATTTTTCTCCTCCCAAAATCTTCTGAATGAAACAATACATCCAGTCTTCCCAGTGGAAGGCGTCTTCATTTCCCTTGACTCTATTTGAAAGAAAGACAATTTCCACAATCTCCTTATGAAAATTCTCAATTGTAAGAGGTTTGGGAAAACATGAGCCTCCTTTCTCTGGTTTTTCCAACTAGCTCTAAGAAATCAGTGAACACAGGCTACTTCTGCATAAGTCCAAGGCTCATAGGATTCTTTGTGCGGGATTTTAAGAGCTGCTATAAGTGTCTCTCGACTGATTCTTACTAAGATTTCTCCTGAGGAATCCTTGATACACCTACTCTTAGCATCATATTTATTCATCCATTGTAGCATGAGCTCAGGACATACTAAGGTTGGAGGAAATGTGGCAGCTTCCATTAATCTGCTTCTAGCAAGATTTTTGTAGAAATATCCCTCTGACACCTTACTAACCCTATCATGTAACTCCCCTAAACTTACATTGACCATAAAGGTATCAAAAATGTCTAGGAGTGATACTAATAAATGGTTCCTACCTTCAATTTTCAGAAGCTTTGGGTGAAACAGAGGCATCTTAACAGAAAAGAAGAGAATTTTCACAAAATGCAACAATAATCTTCTTCTACAAACTGAAAGATGCAAGGAGGAGGATAACTCACCAGTTGTCTGTGCACCAATTTTCTACAATTTCCTTACCACAAACTCCGCTGCTTCCTTTCTCCGCCAGCAAATGATAAGCAATATGCTAATAAAAGTTTCAATTTATTAACAAGGTCGATAAGAATCCTGAATAGATTTTTGTAGGACGGTTACAATAAATGCATATATGGAGAAATCATTGATGTGACATATTAAGTCTTTTCTCATTCAATTTCATGTCAAATCGGCACAAGTTTCTCAGTTCCCAATAACATCTTTTGATTACCACACTCTTTGCAATAATGACCTCTTTTCACCACACCGCTAGCTATCACATCTTAATTATGCATGCTTGTATTGTCCCATCAAGTTCAGTAACTTCGCATGACAAAATTCCATAGTTTTGATTTTCTAGCCATGTTTCTTGAAAAGGAAACTTTCCTACGGAAGAAAAGAACAATATTCCTGAATATTCCATCTCTTGGACTTTACACTTGAACTTGATGATGTTCAAGGTCTAGGTTCAACTTTACAAAAGCTCACAAATAGACAATAGGGAAAGGGTGGGCAGAGACACATCACCATTTATAATGGATCTTGAACTTGACGAAGTTCAACTTCAACTTCAACATAGAACTTCTTACTAACCAAAACCGAACCCGAGAGCGAGGAAAAAAAAAGTCGAGGGTAACAACTCACTCTGACTAGGGACCAAGACTCTTCAGGACTGAGGATGAACTTGAATCATTGGTTTCACAAAATGGACTATACTTATAAAAGACAAGGGTGACTAAACACAAGAAAACTTTCTACTCCTATAGACGCAACCCAAAACTTATATACAAGCAAGAAAGAAAACTTAAAGCTAAAAAAGCTTAAGGTCATGCCCATTATATGACAGGGGTATTTTGTCTCCATCAACATAACTTAGCTTGAATGCGTTCAGACCCAAAGCCTAGGAAATCTCGAAAGGACCCTTCTAGAGAGATTCAAACTTACCATGTTCTCCACATGGTTCTCAGTGTTTTTCCCAGAGTAAGACCTTGTCTCCCTCCATAAATTTACATAGCCTAGCACAACGATCAAATATTTGTTTCACCTTGAGTTGATGATTGGTTATATGATACACCAGTTCTACTCTTTCTTCTTCAATTTTGGATAAGTACATAATCCTCTTTTCTTATGAATTCTGGAAGACTTCATTCTCAATACACCTTTGCAACTTAGCTGAAGCTAATTCAAGTGGAAGAGATAATTGAGCATCAACTCCAAAGACCATCTCAAAAGGAGACATTCCAATGACCCTTTTTGGTGAAGTTCTATCTGCCCACAAAGATTCATAGAGTCTTTTGTGCCAATCATTTCCTCTTTCTTCTACAAGATTTTTCATAATATTGATTAGGTTCTTATTCATGGACTCTGCCTATCCATTTCCCTATGGGAAATAATCTGAAGAGTGAAACAAATTAATTCCATGGTCATAGCAGAAAAGATGAATTTCTCGAGATGAGAATTTATGAGCATTGTCAGCCACTATCTTGAGCGGAAAACCAAATCTTGTAATAATGTTCTCTTTTAGGAATCTACAGACTACATAAGATGTGGACACCTTTACCAGCACAGCTTCAACCCATTTGGTGAAGTAATTTGTGGCCGTGAGAATGAGAGTATGCCTTCCACTCAAGATTGGATTAGTTGGACCAATGAAGTCAAGTCCCCACTATTGAAAAGGTTCTTCAATGATTACATGTCTCAAAGGTAAAGCAACTAATTAAGGTTTCCCTGAGAAAAGCTTACACTTTTCACAACCTACCACCCACTTGTACGCATCTCTAAACATCCTTGGCTAGTAATAGCAATTTCTCAATATTTTGAAAGTTGTCACAGATGATGAGTAGTGTCCTCCATAGGCTTCATTGTGAAATGCTTGCAGTAGCTTCTGTTTCTCATCTTTATCTATGCAACGAAAGAACATTCCGTCTATCCCCTTTTTATATAAGACATTTTCCACAATGACATATTTTTCTTCTTTTAGCCATAGATTTCTTTTTTCTTTTATCGAGATATTATTTGGAGGTTCTCCATAGGTCAAGAAGAACACCACATCTGAGAACTATGAATCACTCATTTTGACAAATAAGCAATTAGGCAATTCTTGGTCTCCCTTATTTTTGGCCATTAACTTGCATAGACCCTGACCTTTGACTAACTTAGTTGGTTTTATTTCCAAATCAAATTCCTGCACTTTAGCTACCCAAGTAGCCCTATTATTAACAACTACCTCCTATTGAGTGAGGATACTTTTGATGGAAGAACTTGGAACAAAGACTATAGAATGAGAATGTAGAATGTAATACCGAAACTATTTTACTACCTTTACCACCGCAAACACCTGTTTCTCAGTTTGGGAATAGTGCAGCTCATGCTTTTTTAGTGGTATACTCATGAAAGAAATAGGAACCTCTTCATCCTTCTTATTCTTCTACAAAAATACTCCAGACATGGTGTGCTCTGAGGCATAACAATAAATTATGAAATCTTTTTTAAAGTATGGGTGTATCAAGGTTGGGGCTTGATCTATGACCTCTTTTACTTTTTCAAAAGACTTTATGGCTGGTTCATCCCATTTGAAACTATGCTTTTCACTCAAGAGATCAACCATTATTTTTTTTGTTTCAGCAAAATTAGGAACAAATTTTCTTAAAAAATTGACCTGACTGAAGAAAGATTTTATGCCCTTGCAATTGATAGGGAGACATAATTGTTGAATAGCTCTCACCCTTTCTAGATCAATTTTAATGCCTTCTTTTGAAACTAAATGACCTAGCAACTTTCCTTTTGTCACACAGAAAGTAGACTTCTTCGGGTTTAAAGAAACACCATGGTCCCTACACCTTTGCAAAACCTCCTTCAAGTCTCTCAGATGCTTCTTTCATCTTTTGGAGAAGACTGTCATATCATCCAGGTAGATGGTGATGGTTTTATTTAACAGGTGACCAAAGGTGGAATTCACAGCCCTCTAAAATGTGGCCCCAACATTAATCAATTTGAAAGGCATTCTTCGATAAGAAAATGTGCCCCAAGGTGTGGTAAAAGCCATCTTGTGTTGATCTTCATCTGCAACACTGATCTGGTTGTATCTCGAGAAGCCATCGAGAAATGACATCATTTTTGAACCAACAATAGTATGAAGGATTTGATCCATCATAGGTAAGGCAAAGTTATCCTTGAGACTTGATTGGTTGAGATTCCTAAAATCCATGCAAATCCTTATTTCTCCACTTCATTTCCATATAGGAACTATGTTAGCCACCCACGTCAAGTGGTGTATAGGGAAGATTATGCATGCCTAATGCATTTTTGTCAACCTCTTTAAAGATAGCATCCACTACCTTTGGATTATAAGTCCTCAATTTCTGGTGAAAAGGTGACGTCCTTGGTTTTAAAGGAATGTGATGTGTGAAATGTCCCTATCTGAAATTCTTCAAATCATCATAAGACCAGGAAAAAACATCTCCATACTCTCTTAGCAGCTTGGTAAAATGGCTCTTCTCATCATCATCATAGCATACCCCTAGGTTTACCAGTTTTGGATTATAGTCATCTCCAATGTTTATCTTTTTATATTTGTTAGAAGGAATATTATCAGGTATAACAGTTTAATTTAGAAAATAGTCCCTCCTATCAAAAATTTTATCCAATCCCACTAGTCCTTTTGGTATGGAGTTACCTTTAAGCTGAAACACTTCTTTTGATGAGCTTACATCTTTATTTGGGCATAATTCATAACATTCAGACCTTGATCCTTCAAAATAATTAGTTGAAAACTTGTCCAACCCTTGCAGGAATTCATTAATGTGGGCATCTTCTTTAAAAATTTGCCAAGAAAGAGAGTTATTAGGTACACTGGGTCTGTGTATAACCTTAATTGTATAACAATCTTCTGTAAAGTCTGAATGTGGAATTAGAAGGGAAGCTGATCCCACTAGGGCGTCAGCTCTTGAGTTATATTATCTTGGTATAGACTCAATTGAGAAAGCCTCAAACCACTCTATCTCCTCCCAAACCATGTTCCTTTAATGTTTCAGCCTCTCATTTTTCACAGAAAATAAATTCCTAACCTTCTTAACAATCAATTCTACATCACAACGCGCTCTTAATATATTAATCCCCTTTTTCTTTTCTTTTTCCAGTCCTAACAATAGGGCCTCATATTTTGCTATGTTGTTTTTGTTTTTAAACTCCAACTTAAATGAAAAGGGAAGTTTGAGTCTAGAAGGGGAAATAAGGACTACACTTGCTCCTGATCTAGCGGTAGAACAACTACCATCAAACTCAAGAATCCAAGGAATATTTTCATCTATCAAAATAGGTCCCACAACATCATTCTTAGGCATGATAACATAGTTAGCAAAATCTGATTCTTGATACAAAATTTGGGATTTGGGGTCTTCTGAGGGGAAGATGGTATGCTTGGACTTGGGTTGCAGGAGCAGAGAAACCTTCTTATTTCCTATAGGAATTGTGGCCCAAGACCAATCCAATTTTATCTCACCACCTAAATCCCTACAAAAGGTTCTACTTAGAAGCATTCCATAGCTAGCTGGATTATCAGCCACTAGAATTGTTAGCTTCAATCTTTTGTTAGGGAAGGCTGCTAGTGCAACCTGAGCATCCTTGATTTGACCTATCAGTGGGACTTTATTTGAATCCATGGAATAGTAATGACCAAAAGTGGTAGTCATAGGAAGATCTAACGCTTTAGCTACAAAAGAGCATGATATTATTTGAATCCCCTGAATCAATAATACAATTGTTTAGCTTGAAACCATGAATAAACAAAGACACATAAAAGGACTCCGGTTTCAAACTAGAGGAAATAGAAGAAGTAGGGTTTTCTAAAGGCTTTTGTTCAACTTTAGATTCTTTATTTACAGTCTCCCCTTTAAAACATGCATTATTGGATTGTTGAGATTTAGGTTCAACAGGAGAACCCTTAACATAATTAACCAATCTATTTAGCTCTTGAGGATTCATTTTTAAGTAATCCACATGAGAGATTTGTATTCTGGAAGTTTTACAAAAATTATAATTATATTGAAAGGAGATTCAAATTCAGACCTTTTTAAAATTTGAATCTCTGGACCACTTGCCTTTGGGACCTTGTGATTATCACTAGTTTGACTTCCAAAATCTTTGGTTGGTGTCATCGACCAGTTATTTTCTTTCCCCCACACTAATTCCTTGTCAAAATTGAACAAGACGGATCCCCTAAAGTTACCAATATATCACCGTCCCTTTCAGAGTCTGATTCATATTCAAAGTAGAAATTTCCAGAGTCGCCAGGTATCTAAGAGGTTATATCTTCAATAGTCACTTTCACCGCAACTTCTTTTTCATCTTCAAGTTGTTCATAGCATATGTTTTCAGGACATGAAGTTCCTTCATGTTCATCGGTGAGATGAAAGATGCACATGTTGCTTTTTCTTGGAGGAGGTTCAATTTGGAGTCTTTGCTATGTAGGGGGTAAACTAAATTGCTTGCCAGCATTTGAAGTTCCTTGATTTGGATATTTGTGAGGAATGTCCTCATAAGGACTTGTAGCCTTAGGTAACTATTGCTTAATTTTTATTTGGTCATTCATTAATCTTTTTATCACAAGATCTGATGATGAGGAGGAGGTACAGGCTTGATAACTGGGTGTCTGTACATCCTTTCTCCATTTACCAGTTGTGATTAGATCATCTTCCAATTCAATAGCAAGAGTTTGGTCAACATCTAAGGTGGCTAGATGAGATCTTTTTAAAGGAACGCAATATCGGGAGGCACAACATTCAAGAAAAACACTTTTTGATTTTCACCACTAGGTCTACTCGCAGTTCAAATTTTTTGAATTGCCTTGTTATATCTTGCAAAAAACTCCCGCATTGGTACTTAAATCTCTTCCTTCATTTGAATCAATTGAATTAAGAGTGTGTTAGCTTCATCAACCGATTAAAATCTAGCTTCAAAATCCCTTCTCATGGTATCCCAATCAGTAATAGAGGCATGAGGCAAATTATGGAACCAGTCTGCTACAACATCTGTCAATGTCTAAACAAAAAGCATTGCAGCTACATCTTGAGTACCAACAACCAAAATTCCACATGTTGTGTTAAAGGCATTCAAATGGTCTTTAGGGGATTTCTTTCCATCACCACTGAATTTGGGTAGAATATCTTGACCCTTAGGCAAATTATCCAAAATTTCCCCTAAGCTTAAAGGTCCTACAATCGCACCCCAATGTTGATTTTGGGCAATGGGAGGCAAGCTGATGTTTAAAGGCTGCAAATTTATGAAGGAAGGAACTAGGGTTCCTGGTGGCACCAAGGATTGAAAATAACTTATAGGATTTACTTTGGTGGGGGAGAAAGGTATACTAGTTGTCTTGTAGTGTCTTTCTCTAGAAGGAGTTTGGGGTTTAAAGTCAAGTTTTGTTAGGTCTTCAAAATCTGAGTCAATCAGACCTTTTTCCTGGTCTCCTCTCGTATATCTTTTATCTACCAGTTTCAAGGAACCTTAATTGGCTCTAGCTATTTTGTTTACTACAACTACTTCTTGAGCAATGGGTATACCTCTCAATCTCTCTCCAGTTTCTTACTCTCTTCCAAGCACTTGTTGGATCTGAAGATATTGTTGGTTAATTCTTTTGTTTACCCAAGCACAAGCATTCAAATCTGAAATAAGATCCTCTTGTGTGTCTTGGAAACCTAAATTTAGTTGTAATATTGGTTGTTCACCTATGATAGGAAAAACCATTTTAACAAAGAATAAGCATGCAACTCCCTAGTAGAGTTGCCAAAAACTATTAGTGAACAGTTTGTCCTTTCTCAAGATTGATCTAAAAGGAGCTCTTACTAAGCCGAGAGGAAAATTAATCACAACACTAACAATTGAGTTTCTTTAATAGAAAACTCTCTACATATTTTCAAGGTGCAGCTACCTCACTAGTGAATATTCAATTCAATCTTATTCAATAAAGATTGAAACTTATGGGTATTTTTGATGAGAAAATACTTAAGGTGAAACATTCATTTCATCAACATGAAAAGAATGTGCAATTTCAAAATCATTCAAATCTGATTATCAGTATCATCCATATGTATAAAACTAAATATCTACACACAATTTCTCTCTATTGCTTCAGGCAAATAATTAACTCATATAACAGCTAAGCTTCCTCAAATATGATTCATCTCCATAGGAAAACAAATCACATATATTGATAAAAAATAGTATTTATCACTTAGAAAGCTTAAAATATATATAAAACTACAAGATCTTATATAGATTCTATCATAGAAGTTTAAAGAAACTAAAGCATAGATTTTCAAAAATAGTTTTCAAAATCCCAGAGAGTCGACCCTCTATAAGTCTTAAGTCTTTCAATATATAGCCACGCAGGGCTTGAAACCAATCTTGATCAAAACTATCTCACCAGAGGTAAATAGTTTTTAGTTAAAATAACTGACTAAAGCATAAAGCATAAAATGCGGAATGGGTATGTGCAAGATCATGAGGGGCCAAAAAGTGGCGATGTCAGTTCAAAACTTTGACAATGTAGCTGACGACCTTTTTTTCACCCAAATTTGATAAAATGAAAAGGGTATCTTAAGGAGATTATCAGCTTTCTATCGATATAATTGCTGTCAAATTTTGAATTCGGTAAGTAATTATTAGTTATTTTCTAATTGAGCTACCTCTAAAGTGCTGATTTATATACTGATTAAAAAATGACTATAACTTTTAGACGGTATAACATTTTTGAAATCCGAAAAATGCGTCACATTCTATGCTTTGCCTACTATAAGGACATTTTTTTTTTTTTTGAATTTTGTAAATTTTTGAATGAGTTAAGGTGGTCAGACACGGGAGTTTTTTTTATTCTGAAAATGTTGTAGCAAAAAATTCATAATTAATTATTTTTTTGGAATAAAATTACAAAAAAATATGCGTCACATCCGGGCATGAGTCTACTACTTATATATAAAATCTTATAATAAAATATTATCATTTGATTATGATTAAGGTGGTCAGACATACACCTACTTCTTATTTTTTTCTTGAAATTTTTGTACTGCTGCATTGAAATCTATACTTTTCACCAATCATACTAACTTTTTCTCAAAAAAGGCCTAGTAGTTTAGAAACTACATTCATTTTTCTATAGATTCTATTCTTAAAACTTTTTGATATTAGGTTCATAGCTAGTTGAAATTTTCACATCAAGTTGACTAACCCTGATTTGCTGATTTTTCATTGCCACTTAAGGGCATAGTTTGGCCCCTCATGATCTTGCACATACCCAAACTGTGACGTGAAAAATCCTTCTAAATTTATCCATGTGTCCTTAGGAGATAAGGTGTTGAGGTTGACACCAGCTGGGCCGCTTTCCAATTCTCATATGCTGCAGTGAATGTGGAGATCACCTATTGATGTGGCAATCCAAGGTAAGCGATCCTCTACTTCCACACCTCCTTATCTTTCTTGATTTGAGCTACTTTTCTGTCATACATCTCCAAATTCTTCTACTAAAATAGGAGCATTGATTCCATGCACGCGACCTTAGACAAGTCCTGTACAGTCAACATTTTCATCTCTCAGAGCTCGTCAAACTGAATTCGAATGCTTTCAATGACCTCACTCAATTTGTTTGACTCCTCTCTAGCCTCAGAACACTGCTTATCAATCTAGTCTATATCATTCAAGATCATGTCCTTTATTATCTCCAGCTCCTTAAGAAGATCCTTAACCTCAAAAATTCCCTATGCCATGGCTTTGTTTCTCCAGTCAATGCATTCTTTTAGGACATATAAGGTTTTATCATCTATACCCAGAATAGGCCTCTCAACAAGAAACATCTGCAAGCCATATTCTTGAATCTCCTCCATCTATTGGATCTCTTTCACCCAGCTTTCTTTTTCTATTTTCCATCTGTCAATACTTACACCAACCTTCTTAATAAGGTTGTTGGCCTTGTTCTAGGATTGATTCAAGCAGCTTAAATGTTTGATAGCCTTAGATTTTACATACTCGACCCACCCTTCAAATGTTTTGGTGATGGCCTTATTTCTCTGTACCTGATCCAGGAACTTCTAGTTAACCGGGGATTCAACATCAATTGAAGCTAGCATCTCATTTAATGGAAAAGGCTCCAATTTTTGAATGGCATGAATGTATTGAGTCATGCTTTTCATCACTTTCTTCATATCCTCTTTATCCTTTGCATCCTTCCAAACCTTGCTAGTAATCTTTCTATTGAAAACCTCAAATATTTTCATATCCGCAACTCTATTGTATTCTCCCAAATCAATCAATGGCACCTGATAATCTTGTGCAGTAACTTCTTCATTTCCTTTATCATCTACTAGTTTTTCAATTTCTTCTACCCAATGACTAGTACCTTCGTCAAACTTAATTTTGGACTCTATTTTTGGCTTTTTGGCCTTCAGAGTCTCACCCAAACATTTACTCACCATGTCCTCAATTGGCAGAGATAGAGAATGACATTTCTTTTCTTATAAATAGAGCTCTCCAACCATTATGGAGCTGTAGTATCCTTCTTCTGTGTGTCATAGCTACTCAGGAAAGCAAGAGAATCTTTTGGAGTTCTTTCCGAACCATCCTGAATTTGCTGGCCTTTTGACATATTGGGCGAGCTGAATTCTAGAACTGGTTCTTCTTGTAGTTCAATTTCAGAAGAATCTAGATCTACTATAACACTAGAGTCCACCACTGGTTCCTTATCTTTATTCTTTATCCTAGTACTTGATCAGGTTATCCGTGTGGTGGGTTCAACTTGAACTTGAACTTGAACTTGAACTTCCGGGCTAGCTGGTTCAACTTCAAGTTCAATTTTACCTGCAAGAGATTTACCAATAACATAGTCAAAATAGAAGTCTTTCTTGAGGAAATTCTTTTCTTGGGTTTCGCTTACTTTTTAGAGGATTGAGGAATAATTTTAGGGGTCTTCTATTCCAGTGACCAATTTTTGGTCCTCCTGAACACATTAGCCATTCTAGACTGTAGATCATCCTCCTCTGCCTTTGCCCAATCAACCTGTTGGTGCTAAAAAATGCTGGACCATTTTGAGGCCAACTAACAGGCATAAACAAGTGCCTCTACAATTCTGACTCGATCGAGCCAAGGTTGGTAGGCCTGAATCAAAAGTGCTTTCAAACTACAAAAACATGTACACAGACAAAAGAAATTCCTTCCAAAGGGGTTAACAATCCTTGGAGGATAATAACCTAATCTCCTAACTGTTAAAAAGTTTGATATATAAACGAAAGCCTAAAAGTACTACTAAAACCTAATTGAATGCTTTGTAAAGAAGATAACAAATATAATGTGTAAACTACAGAAAGAAAAAAATGACAATTACAAAAGAAATGAGATCAGTGCTTGATGCCAAATTGGGAATAGAGTCAATTACATTCAATCATATGTATAGACAGAGATGGTTTTAAGGTAACTCACTCCTGCAAAGCGAGACCATCATCCTACAAACTTCAGTTGAAACAAAAATTTAAATAACTTATACAATTAGTCCTATGGTGACGTAGGGTAGGGATGGAGGATCCAAAAATGGATCATCCAAGCCTACAACTACCAATTATAACAACAATATGCACAACCAAGATAATGATTCAAAACATAATTTCATTCAACATGCCCGGCTGTAAGGCCTTCCGGGTTTTAGCCTATTACAATGAAATAACAAAGTATCAACAAGATCTCAAAAGATCCAAGGAACCAACAACTAGTTCAGATCTACAATAGGCAGCCTCTGATAGGAACAACCACCACTGGATCTAAACTTGTACTCACACTTCCAAGCAACCCCTTGTTGTCCTTAGCCCACAGGCTACTAGTTCTGCTACCAACTCCCAAATTCACAAATCTACTTCTACTCTCCTCTTCCTAATGATCTAAGGATCATCTAATACTCCACTCTCACTTCTAAGCTTCTAACCTACCTTCTACATCAACCTAAGCTCTCAATATATAGCCAGCTAAGCCACAAGTCGGCCAGTCAGGCTTTAATTACAATATAGGTCCAGACCAATAAAAGAAACCAAAACTAATGCAAGAATGATAAAAACTTAATGCACCTTTGGATTTAGGTCTACACATGACCCAAAAACATGCCATTAAGGTCGCAAGGTCCAATTTGATCACACAGAACATCACAAGAAGAAACGCCACATGTTTCACCCGAAAACTGGCAGGAAATAGGTCCTGAGGTAAAATGGGCATAACTTTTTACTCATAATGAATTGGAGTTTTCACTCTTGGGAAATGATAGTAATTTAGGTCCTCTAAAACTCCTTAAGTGAGAAAATAATTATTCCTTATGGATCAAGGTCACCAACATGAACAATCAGCACCAAAAATGCAGTAACGGCTCGGACATGAAAACTGGTAGAAAATAGGTCCCGTGCCAAAAAGGCCATAACTTTTGACTCATAATGAATTAGGAGATTCTCTCTTGGGAAATGGTAGTAATTTAGGTCCTCTTAAATTCCCTAAGATAAAAAAGGAAGATTAATTAAGAATCAACAACACCACATCCCGCAATCAGCTCCACAACTGTAGGAAAACACTGCTCCGACGACAAGGAAAACAACTCTGACTTTAAAATGGTTCATCCAATATCTCCCAAACCATGCCACCTCAAGACCTGTGACCTTATACATATCTTCCACATACATCAAAGAACAAACTCCTTTCATCACACATCCCAGAGATCTCCAGAGATCATCACAGCCCAGAAACTCAGAAAATTGCCAAAAACAAAGTATTGCATCCCTCTGACAGGGAATTCCTCCAAGACAAAGAAAGATCTTTAGGAACTCAAAATGATCTTGCATCATATGGATTTTAACCCAACTTAAGAGCCCGAAAGGAACAATAACAGGTTCTCAATCCATGCAACTGCTATTCAAATTGTATAAATTAATCATAAACAAATGAATCAAAGAAAGAACACAGTAGGATACCTTAGTTCACATAGTAATCTAAAAAACTAATTGAAAAATAAGAAACTATATAACCTCAAAACATAAACACTTATTAGTCATTTGCACTTGGAAATTTGTACATCAGGTTCAAATCTGTAATTTGGGAGAGTTTTCCAATTTTTTTCGTGATGTGATTGATGTCCCTTGTTTACAAAGTGAATCAATATAAATATCTCCCAATGGTTCTCTGTGAAAGGACATGCCCTTTCACATGACCTAATCCTAGCAACTAACCCTAAAAATACAAATTAAACCATAATAATGGTTTTTAGGGAAATATTTCCCATACAATTAATTTGATTTATGATACTTTAGGTGTTTCATGCATAATAATTTGATGTTTAGTTTCCTGCACAAAAACACCTAACATTATATAGTCTTAAAACCTAAAATAAAAATCATTACATTCATAATATATTAGGTTTCATAAAAACCATTATTATTTATTAATTAATTAATAATTAATCAAAAATAAATTCATGCCACACTTTATACATGAATTTGATAAATAAAGTGAAAAATAAAAATTAAAAATTAATTATATGTTATCCACATTAATTATCAAAAACATAAGCAATCACATTCATTATTAAATCATAAGGAATTTCATTAATGAGATAATATTCAAAAAATAAAAAATAAAATGACATTATGTTTAGAATTTTGCTTTTATTTTCAAGCTAATACATAATGCATTTATATTTATTTTTAAAATATATCTACAAATATAATCCAATGTAACATAGAAATATTAAAAATATTAGGGTAAAGAATTTTATAATTCACCCTTAAAAGGGGCAATTACCCTAAATTCACGATAACATTTAAACAACTCCACATAGGATAAGTGTAAATTCAATAACAACCCTAACACTATAAATACTCTTAATGTAAAGCCATCTAATAAAACAAACTTAAGGGTTTTTTAGAAATAAAATATTTCAAAACATAAACCCTAAACAAGAAGGTGAGAAACCAATTAATTTTTATTTACAACTAAATTACAATAATAATGTAAAATCACTTAAGCCTTTTCACCCTTCAAAATAAAATTATTGACGTTAAGAATACAATAAGGTGAAAATACAAAACTACATTTAGGGATATGAACACTAAAAATTAATATCAAAAAGTATCTCAAAACCCTAAACAAGAATAATATTTATCAAATTATTTACCCTATCATATTTTTAACTTTAGGATTTTTAGGAGTAAAATATAAATTAAGATTAAAAACAATTATATTAGTAACCACAATAATTTCACAAAATATAAAACTTCTATCACACACACAAAATATTCATTCCCTTAATAATTTATTTCAAAAGGAAATAAGATTATCTTTAACTTATACCTTTATTTACACCTACACTCTCAAGAAATAACATAGAGTAACTGGTAGCGGTAGAGTCGGGTAGTTAGGTAGGAAAAGGGATGGGTCGAGAGGTTGAGTCGGGTAGTAATTAAAGAAAGGATTACTCCTTGTGTCCTAATCCTCCTGAAGAAAACAAATAGACTAACTAGTTAAGATGTAGGAGGGTAGGTAGGTAGAAAAAAAAGTTAGCTTGAGAGGTCCACTTTTCAACTCCGTCGTTACCTTTTTGTCCAACATTATTATTATTGATTTATAATTATTTTTTTTTGAATTCTTGGGCCCCACTTTTATTTTATTTGCGTACCTACATTTGCTCGAGAAGCTCAAAAACTATAGTGCTGACCGCTCATGTAAAAATTGGTGTTTCCTTCGAGTATACGTGAAAATCAATTATATCCTCCCCGCACTCAATGGTAGCCTTTTTACTCATTAAATGCTTAACGATCATCACCAGTGAATGTGCATCCCTTTTAAGATCGCCAATTTCTTTCCAATTCTTTGGTAACCTCAACTGCTAAACCTGCCAAAGCTTCTGTATCGTTTCTATATTTCCAGGCATTATATTTAATGGTTAAAACTACCGGCACCTTTTCCTCTGCTGATGCATTTTTCAGTAACTTTTCAGTGCAAAGCTGATACAGAAGAGTTTAGTCTTCCATGTGGACGGCTGAGTGCATCTGCTGCCTGCATTTTCTCCTTGGCTGTTGCTATTAACAGTCTATTTCTTGCAAGTTTCCTGTAAGGCAGACTCTTCATAACTCATTAGCACTTTTTTCACCAGTTTGTGTAACTTATCTACTCCTTCAATTGGTAAAAAAAATCCTCTTTCTTATCCTCTCCCATCGCTGTCCTACATTTGTCAACACCGGTTCAACCCGTAATTAATAAATCTGGGCTGTTTCAGACATGTTTTGACAACAGAAAGCGCTTAATTTCTTCTAAAAAATGCCCCCAACTCATATGCAATTTGGCTTGGAACATTTCCTGCACAAAAACAATGTTGTTTTGTTTCAATGTGACCCCAAAAATAGACCTACATTATTTACATGGGAATATAGTTTTGCCGGCCATTTTTACAAATGCTTGGGTGTCTTTTTACGCTGCTGGCATTTCAAACTCATACAAAATGTGAAAAAAAATCATTCATCATTCATAGAGAAAGGTCTTGGAACCTTTTTGGATGTATAGATAGTCGTTTGAAATTCCAAAAACAATTTCAAATTTCTGCCCAAATACAAAAAAAACATGATTCATCTTCTTCACCAGTAAATAAATTTTTTTTTTTATATTATGATTATTGCATCGTAAACCATAGAAAATTTATAAGAGATCTATTATTTCAAATAAAAAGGATCTCATGTTTATGCTCAATGTAATTCAAAATACATATAATTGTATATAACAATATAACCATAATATAACAATGCAAAACTGAATTTAAATATTTTAGCATACTTATATTATATCATTTTTAGCATACTTCACAGAAAGAAATAAGAGTGAATCACATTCATCATTTCTTCTCCACATGAGTGAAGATTGACATCACAACATAAATGTAATGCATATACTACATAAAAAATAAAAAATATATATATAAAAATACTATAAAATAAAATAAATAATGAAATAATAGAATACAAAAGGGAAGAAACAACTCCCTGGAATAAATCCCAATCGGTGATGATAATGCCTCCCTCTATCAAAGATTCAATTTTGATCTAGTAGCAGCAAAATCCTTCTAGAGATATCATCATTTGCTTCACTATTTATATTATTTCTTTGTACCACCTCATTACGATAGTTGCCATAAATATGTCCCAATGGTATCACCCAAATATAATCTTCACAAAAATTTTCAATGTCATAAATATGAGTATCCCTCTCACTGCATAACCTCTTTTCTGAATATATAATATTCTTCTGCAAATCCCAAAGCTCCCCTTTCGAAATAATTATATCTTGAAGTACCATACACTCCACTAATTTTTTGTATTTTGCACTATGTTCCCAGAACATATTAAAATGAAGTTTATATCCAATGAGATTTTTTTCAAATACTAATCTTTCCTTTTCAACCATATCATCATATATTAATTTTTTACTCTCCTTATGTATTTGATCTGAAAAATTTAAATCATCCTTAGATGCTTTACTTTCTCTTGTTCTTTCACATAGTGTTCTGGGACATATATTATCTCCAGGAGTAAAAAATAATTCATCTACCACTTCATATGTTTTTTCATTTCTTCCCATGGTATCATTATATAATGTTTTTAAAAATTTTAGGCTATTTTGAGATATACCTTTTTTTGCTTCTTTTTCAAATAATGGATTTAAAGGTATAGAGATTTTAAATATACCTTCCTGGAAGCTTTCCTGTGATCCATTATATAAAATATCATCTAGTGTGTCATAATCCATATCTTTATTGAAATTACCCTCCTGATAGCCACTATTTGCCTCATCAACAAGACTGATATCTTCATCGCTACTATCTACTGACATTCTTCCGTGTTCACCTATTGTATGTAATTCTATTTTATCTCCACATTCTGGATGCATTTCTATTTCACAAAATGGATTAAAAAATGATTCATACTTGGGAAACATATCTTCACATTCCTTTGGAGCTTCATTACTTAGAAAATTTTCAAAATCATAATCAAATGCTTTATCCTCTCGAGGCTCCTTTTCTACTTCACCAAATACCTCCTTAATATGCATTGATCCATCAATCTGTTTATGGTGGATTGAGAAAAATTTTGGACAATTTTCCTGAACATGTCCATCCTAATGATTATAGGAAAAGTTTAAACCATTCTTTTGAACATACTTATGATATTCAACATCCAACAAATCTAAAATTTGTTCTGTACTAAGGTGATTTTCTTCCTCACCATCATAGCCATTGATACCTGTCTCCATACAAGTCTTACCATGTATAGATTCTTCTTCAACCTGATTTGAATTTTCTTGTTCATCTGAATCTAGAATATCATTAGGTTTTTGTGCCCCTTTTGTAACCTTATCATTTTCTTCCATTACAGCATTGTGTACAATTTTAAGAATAAGCTTTACCTCCTCACGAGTTACTCCTAAACTGTATATTTTGTTTAAAAAACTTGGCTTGATATCAGAAGGTATTTCACCGAAAATATCCATCATCCTCGTAAAAAAAATCACCAAATTTTCATTATCATATCATTCTAAAGTAATGAATGCATCCAAGGGAGACATACATGATTCATCCCTATCATGGAATACATCAAGGAACCATTGTTCAAACTGCATCCATGATGAAATGCATTGTGCAGGTAATGATTCATATTTTTCCCTTGCATTATTCTTTAGTGACTATGCAAATATCTTCATGGCATCATTTTCTGTAGCAATCTGATATTTATCAAGGAATGCATAAAGAGCATCTAGATGATCAATAGCTGATTCTTCATAATTTCCATAGAATTTAGGTACCTTATGTGAATATTTTGAAAACCATTCATGAGAACTGCATTTGAATTCTCTAAGATCCAAAGGTTTGATATCAATGGGAATCAAAAACCTTTTGAACAGAATTCTAAACATCATGTAATATATCTTCTATTACTAATTAAAGGAAAATTTCTCATTCCTTCTAGGCTATCTTCCTGTCTCCTTCTGAGTTTTCTCCCTCAGTAGAGTCACTGACTGAAATGATTTTTTCAATAGAGTTGCCACCTTCTTCATAAGAAAGATAAAATCATATAACTGATTCTGAGTTCTATCTCTAATAGAGTCTGACTAAACTATAACCAAAGATTATGTAGGTATCTTTTACTCATAGTGTCCCCAGTAGAGTCGCCAATTTGTTGGTGCTCAAAAATGCTAGACTGTTTTGAGGCCAACTAACAGGCACAAACAAGTGCCTCTGCAATTCTGACTTGATCGATCCAAGGCTGGTAGGCCTGAATCAAAACTACTTTCAAACTACACAAACATGTGCACAGACAAAAATAATTCCTTCCAAAGGGGTTAACAATCCTTGGAGGATAATAACCTAATCTCCTAACTATTAAAAAGTTTGATATATAAACTAAAGCCTAAAAGTACTACTAAAACCTAATTGAATGCTTTGTAAAGAAGATAACATATATAATGTGTAAACTACAGAAAGAAAAAAATGATTATTACAAATGAAATGAGATCAGTGCCTGATGCCAAATTGGGAATAGAGTCAATTACATTCAATCATACGTATAGCCAGAGACGGTTTTAAGGTAACTCACTCCTGTAAAGCGAGACCATCATCCTACAGGCTTTAGTTGAAACAAAAATTTAAATAACTTATACAATTAGTCCTATGGATTTTAACCCAACTTAAGAGCTCGAAAGGAACAATAACAGGTTCTTAGACCATGCAACTGCTATTCAAATTATATAAATTAATCATAAATAAATGAATCAAAGAAAGAACACAGTAGGATACCCTAGTTCATAGAGTAATCTGAAAAACTAATTGAAAAATAAGAAACTATATAACCTCAAAACATAAACACTTATCTATCATTTGCACTTGGAAATTTGTACATTAGGTTCAAATCTATAATTTGGGAGAGTTTTCTAGTTTTTTCCATGATGTGATTGATGTCCCTTGTTTACAAATTGAATCAATATAAATATATCTCCCAATGGTTCTCTGTGAAAGGACATGCCCTTTCACAGGACCTAATCCTAGCAACTAACCCTAAAAATACAAATTAAACCATAATAATAGTTTTTAGGGAAATATTTCCCGTACAATTAATTTGATTTATGATACTTTAGGTGTTCCATGCATAATAATCTGATGTTTAGTTTCCTGCACAAAAACACCTAACATTAGATAGTCTTAAAACCTAAAATAAAAATCATTACATTCATAATATATTAGGTTTCATAAAAACCATTATTATTTATTAATTAATTAATAATTAATCAAAAATAAATTCATGCCACACTTTATACATGAATTTGATAAATAAAGTGAAAAATAAAAATTATATATTAATTATATGTTATCCACATTAATTATCAAAAATATAAGCAATCACATTAATTATTAAATCATAAGGAATTTCATTAATGAGATAATATTCAAAAAATAAAAAATAAAATGACATTATGTTTATAATTTTGCTTTTATTTTCAAGCTAATACATAATGCATTTATATTTATTTTTAAAATATATCTACAAATATAATCCAATGTAACATAGAAATATTAAAAACATTAGGGTAAAGAATTTTATAATTCACCCATAAAAGGGGCAATCACCCTAAATTCATGATAACATTTAAACAACTCCACATAGGGTAAGTGTAAATTCAATAACAACCCTAACACTTTAAGTACTCAATGTAAATCCATCTAAAAAAACAAACTGGTTTTTTAGAAATAAAATATTTCAAAACATAAACCTTAAACAAGAAGGTGGAAACCAATTAATTTTTATTTACAACTAAATTACAATAATAATGTAAAATCAGTTAAGTCTTTTCACCCTTCAAAATAAAATTATTAACGTTAAGAATACAATAAGGTGAAAATACAAAACTATATTTAGGGATATGAACACTAAAAATTAATATCAAAAAATATCTCAAAACCCTAAACAAGAATATATTTATCAAATTATTTACCCTTTCATATTTTTAACTTTAGGTTTTTTAGGAGTAAAATATAAATTAAGATTAAAAACAATTATATTAGTAACCACAATAATTTCACAAAATATAAAACTTCTATCGCACACACAAAATATTCATTCCCTTAATAATTTATTTCAAAAGGAAATAAGATTATCTTTAACTTATACCTTTATTTACACCTACACTCTCAAGGAATAACATAGAGTAACTGGTAGGGGTAGAGTTGGGTAGTTAGGTAGGAAAAGGGATGGGTCGAGAGGTTGAGTGTTCAACTCTCTCTCCCCATTCTTTTTTCCTAAAATTGGAAAATAAATAATTCATGAGAAAATAATATTTCACATTGATTTGAAAAATAATTAAAAAAATGATTACTCCCTTGTAAAATTGTATTGGCTTCTTACCTGCACATGAAAACATAAATAAATAAATTTCTTCTCGGCACATTTTTGTCCAACATTATTATTATTGCTTTAAAATTATTTTTTATTTCAAGAATATAAATACATTTAACACATTGAAATAAAATGTTTAAGTCTTACTCATAAATATAAAAATGGAACAATAACAATCATTAGGGCCCTTTTAATTATTTAATTTTTTAAAAATAGGGAAATAATATAAAATTTTAAATAAATATTTTACTTCCTTGATAATTTTATATATATTTGGGCCTGAATTTTGAGGTGCCAACACAACCTCTGGGATAGGAAGAGTCTCCACTTGCTCGAGGAATTGGGAATCAAGCACATCCACCTCTTCATCTTCTTCAACATCATTTGTATCCAAATCCAACCTGAAGGTGATGATCTGTCTCAAAGTCATCCTAGACCATAATTTCTTTCTAACCTCCAGCTCATCTGAGCAGTTAGCCTAGTAATCCTCAAGTTTGGGAATATGCATAAATGTAGTAGGAACATTAAGGTTTGACTTGGCAAAACCTCTATAGTCAAAATTTTTTCTAGGGGTGTAAGGTGTTAAGTTCAAAGCGTGAAGCTTGCCTTCCATTGTTAGGGCATCCTGAAAACTCTTACACCTATAGTGACCTAATTCAATAGGAAATAAGACGCCAGAGGACTTCTTGGAACTACCTAACTTTCTTTCCACAATGACCAATTGCCTACAAATCTCCATCAAAACCACATTATCCAGCACTATCTGGGCAGTCTTAGAGGTTCTCCATCAAAAGCCCCAACCCTTATAAGTGAATCTAGCGAGCTGGATAAAGTAACATCTATAAATATTCACCACTTGCTTAGCCTCCTTAGTGATTCTACTAGTTTCTTTCCTACGTAACCCAAAAACTAGCTTACCCAGGAATATATCATTAATTGCTTTGAATTTTCCTAAGAATCTCTCACTCTACAAATAGGTATAGTAATCATAAATCTTCATTTCATTGTTCCACGACTCATGAGGAAGACCTTCCCAATTTTTACAATAGGCGAGAACATATACAAGGTAATAAGTCATGTAGAAAGGGGTTAAGTTGGCTACATTGAGGAGTTCTCTATGCAGCTTCTCTATGATGAAGTTGGTCCAGTCAATAAATTTTTCTCCTCCAAAAATCTTCTGAATGAAACAATACATCTTGTCTTCCCAGTGGAAGGTGTGTTAATTTCCCTTGACTCTGTTTAAAAGAAAGACAATGTCCGCAATCTCCTTACATAAATGCTCAATTGTAAGGGGTTTTGGAAAATGCAAGCCTCCTTTCTCTGGTTTTGCCAACCAGCTCTGAGAAATTAGTGAACTGTACCTCTTTTTATCCTCCTCATATCCACGGGCTACTTCCGCATAAGTCTAGGGCTTATAGGGTTCTTTGTGCGGTATTTTAAGAGCTTCTATAAGTGTCTCTCGACTGATTCTTAATAAGATTTCTCCTAAGGAATTCTTGATGCACCTACTCTTAGCATCGTATTTATTCACACATTCTAGCACGAGCTCAGGACATACTAAGGTTGGGGGAAATGCAACAACTTCCATTATCCTCTTCCAACAAGCTTTTTGGAGAAAGATCCCTCTAACGCCTTACTAACCCTATCATGTAACTCCCCTAAACTTACATTGACCAGAGAGGTATCACAAATGTTTGGGAGTGATACTAATAAATGGGTTCTGCCTTCAACTTTCAGAAGCTTTAGGCGAAACAGAGGCATCTTAACAGAAAAGAAGAGAATTTTCACAAAATAAAACAATCTTCTTCTACAAACTGAAAGCTGCAAGGAGGAGAAAAACTCGCTAGTTGTCTGCGCACTAATTTTTTGCAATTTCCTTATCACAAACTCCGCTACTTCCTTTCTCTGCCAGCAAATGATAATCAATATGCTAATCAAAGTTTCAATTTATTAACAAGGCCGATAAGAATCTGGAATAGATTTTTATAGGACGGTTGCAATAAATGCATTTATGGAGAAATCATCTATGCAACATATTAAGTCTTTTCTCATTCAATTTCATGTCAAATTGGCACAAGTTTCTCAGTTCCCAATAAAATCTTCTGATTACCACACTCTTTGCAATAATGACCCTTTTTCACCACATCGCCAACTGTCACATCTTAATTCTACATGCTCGTACTGTCCCATCAAGTTCAGTAACTTCGCATGGCCACATTCCATAGTTTTTATTTGCTAGCCATATTTCTTGAAAAGGAAACTTTCCTGCAGAAGAAAATAACAAAATTCCTAAATATTCCATCTCTTGGACTTTACACTTGAACTTGATGAAGTTCAAGGTTCAGGTTCAACTTTACAAAAGTTGATAAACTGACAATAGGGAAAGGGTGGGTGGAGACACATCACAATTTATAATGGATCTTGAACTTGAACTTGAACTTGACGAAGTTCAAGTTCAACTTCAACATAGAACTTCTTACTAACCAAAACCGAACCTGAGAGCGAGGAAAAAAAAGAGTCGAGGGTAACACCATAACACTTGCATAAGTCATGGGAGAGTTCTTTGGAGATAGCCAACACAAATTTTAGAAGTATTTTTTAAAGTCTATGATTGATAAGATGATTTCATTTTTGAAGTTTATTTTTGTACCTTTATCATTGTTGTAAAAGGGGGAGTGGTCGGTCACTACTACATTTGGGGCCAAATTTTGACAGACACTTCCGACGGGTAAATTTTTTTTAATGAATTTGTTATTTTTTAAAAAAATAGGCCATGATGATGTCAGTATTCTGATGGGTTTTAAATTGACCATCGAAATTCTGATAGTTTCCGGTATACATAAAAAAAAAAGTGAAGCGCCAAATCATTTTTATTTTGATTGGCATAGGAAAGGAGAGGGAGAAAATGAGCTAGGTGCGTGCAAGAGAAGGTATGTGATTTCTTCATCTTTTGAGCCTCTGGCATCATATTCAAATGCAAATTTCATATGCATTTCATTTTATTTGATCATTAATGCTCTCTGCAATGACCGCATTCTACTGGTGTTGTACCCTAGCCGGTGCTTTATCTCTATTATTTGATGTTACTGGTGTCATGCTCTAGCCCGTGCTTTAACTCCATTATTTGATGTTATTGGTGCTTGTGCTCAAGGATATCCATTTTTTTGAAATGTTGACTGTGGTTATCAAATGGACAACCTGTGAGCTTCTAGCTAGGTGCCATTTGTATTGATAGCTTAGGGCATCAAATGTATTGTTATATCATTGATATTTGAGACTTTGTTAAAAGGAAATAGGACAAAGAATGATTTTGATTTAGTGCTTTAACTCTATTATTTGATGTTATTGGTGCTTGTGCTCAAGGATAACCATTTTTTTGAAATGTTGACTGTGGTTATCAAATGGGCAGCCTTCTAGCTAGGCACCATTTGTATTGATATCTTAGGGAATCAAATGTATTGTTATATCATTGATAGTTGAGACTTTGTTAAAAGGAAATAGGACAAAGAATGATTTTGAGTTAGTTTCTCTATTTTGATCCCTAAGTGGCTTACAACCCTAGAGAAGTATATGCAGATTTACAGATGCAGTTGCAGGATACATAGCAGCTGATAATTCACAAGAAATCCATGCATCCAATTTGAATATAAATTAATACAAAGAAATAGGGTCCTCAAATGGCCCAGTCATTTGGACCTTGACTATCCCCTCAACCAATGACCCTTCAAAACCAGGTTATCATGCAATCAGTGAGTGATCCTTCATTCTCCTGGTCTGCCCTGATCCAAACATATTGGAAATACACAATATAATGATAACAAGCCTTTCACAATCCCCCTTCCCTCAAGGAACACTATCAACATCCATACCTTGACTGTCCCCTCAATCAGTGACCCTTCAAAACTAGGTTATCATGCAATTAGTGAGTGATCCTTCATTCTCCTGGTCTGCCCTGCATCCAAACATATTGGACATACACAATACAATGATAACAAGTCTTTCACAATCCCCCTTCCCTCAAGGAACACTCTCAACATCCGGACCTTGACTGTCCCCTCAACCAGTGACCCTTCAAAGCCAGGTTATCATGCAATTAGTGAGTGATCCTTCATTCTCCTATTTTGCCCTGCATCCATACAATTGGAAATACACAATACAATGATAACAAGTTTTTTACAATCTCCCTTCCCTCGATGAATACTATCAACATCCAGACCTTGACCGTCCCCTCAACTAGTGACCCTTCAAAATGGGGTTATCATGCAATCAGTGAGTGATCCTTCATTCTCCTAGTCTACCCTGTATCCAAACATATTGGAAATACACAATAAAATGATAACAAGTCTTTCACAATCCCCATTCCCTCAAGGAACACTATCAACATTCGGACCTTGACTGTCCCCTCAACTAGTGACCCTTCAAAACTGGGCTATCATGCAATCAGTGAGTGATCCTTCATTCTCCTGGTTTGCCTTGCATCCAAACATATTGGAAATACACAATACAATGATAACAAGTATTTCACAATCCCCCTTCCCTCAAGGAACACTATCAACATGTGGACCTTGACTGTCCCCTCAACCAGTGACCCTTCAAAACTCGGTTATCATGCAATCAGTGAGTGATCCTTCATTCTCCTGTTCTACCCTCCATCCAAACATATTGGAAATACACAATATAATGATAACAAGTCTTTTACAATCCCCCTTCCCTCAAGGAACACTATCAACATCTAGACCTTGACTTTCCCCTCAACTAGTGACCCTTCAAAACTGGGTTATCATGTATGACTCTCATAAACTCCATATTTCATGACCAATAAAGATGTCTTTTGTCTTAGGCCTGATGCCATAGACTCCTGCACTTTTTTCTTCTACAAATCCAAATAATCATTTTTACCAAAAGAAATAATGTTGTTCCTTTCATCAACATTACTAGGCAGTTGTGTAAAAGTGAAAGTTTCACCATTCTTATGCACAATATACACATTTTCAAAACCATAATGAATTGTCCTTCTAGATGCCTACCATGGCCTTCCAAAAATGATATGAAAACATGTCATAGGGACTATATCACACAAAAATATATCAACATACCCTCCGATGGAAAAATAAACATAAACTTGTTCCCTTATTATAATGTTTTGTTAATTATTCACCCAAGATTCCTTATATGGTCTATCAAGTGGAAAAAATTTCAAATTCAGTTTGTTTACCATTTCATAAGATACAAAATTATCAAAAGAACCATAATCTATGATCATTCTACAAATCTTACCATAATTTTTGAAATTGGTTTTGAAGATTGATGCCTTTTGCCTCTCTTGTTGCTACACAGGTGTCTTCCTTACCATTAGTTACTCTCCTTCTTCCAGGTTTTCCATATTAGATCCCTCTCCTTCCTCTTGTAGTTTTCCTCTTCCCCTAGTGCCAAGTTCACTCTTCTATCTTCCTTCCTCATGTTTGCCTCCTTATCAAGACACTTGTATGATTAATGTCCCACTTCTCCACAAGTAAACCTTTTCCCTGTGAAGATACCACTACCTTTTCCTGAACCAAATCTACCTCATCCTCTTTGTCCTTACCTTGCATCCACAATTTGTTCCTTACCTTTGTCAATAGTTTTGTAACCTTGTGCCTCATTAAATATTCCACCTCTACCTTGGTTTGAACTTCCTCCACCATTCTCTTGTCTCTCTTGTATTCTTCTTATATTTTCCTCAGCCTTCTTGGCTATTTTGTAACATTATTCCATAGATCTAGGGGTAGAAAGACTAAGTTCATCTTGTATATTAAACCTCAGTCCCCCAATGTATCTTGCAAGTTTCTCCTCAACATATTCCTCATGTTCTACTCTAATATCTAGCTTATAGAATTCCTCAATGTACTTCTTCATATCCATGTCTTTTTGTTTAAGACCTTGCATCTTCTTATACAACTACACCCTATAGTCATTGGGAAATTTTTTTGCCTTCATCTTCTCCATCATACTATACCATGATGTAATCTTGGGCTTCTCATTCTTCCATCTTTTAACTTGATCAATCAGTGAGTGATCCTTCATTCTCTTGGTCTTCCATGTATCCAAACATATTGGAAATACACAATAAAATGATAACAAGTCTTTCACAATCCCCCTTCCCTCAAGGAACACTATCAACATCAAGACCTTGACTGTCCCCTCAACTAGTGACCCTTCAAAACTGGGTTATCATGCAATCAGTGAGTGATCCTTCATTCTCCTGTTCTGCCCTACATCCAAACATATTGGAAATACACAATACAATGATAACAAGTCTTTTACAATCCCCCTTCCCTTAATGAACACTATCAACATCCGGACCTTGAATGTCCCTGTGTGATGATGAATATCACCTTCATGAAATTAAGATCAAATAACAACAATTGAAAGTAAATACAATGCAAATCTAATTAGAATTGAAACTAAGATCTATAACATCTCATGGTTCTCTAGAAAGAGGTGGTAAGTGAAGCTCTCAGCTCAAATCCTCACTAGTGACACTTCTAAAATGAGAAATTATGCTTCTATTATGCTTCTACAATGATAGTTCTAGCTCAAAATGATAGAATTATAATGCTAAATGCTCAAATGCTCTTAGAATGCTCTTCAATTGCCTATAGTAACAATGCTTTGAAAATGAATTTCTAAGATGATAATTGCTCTCAAAATGCTTCATATTTATAGTATTTTCCCAAGGGCAGGGGGTGGAGTGAAGTAATCATGATTATCCCTCAGGTTGAGTCAAATACTTTTCTTTGTTCATAAATGGGGGGACAATTTAAAGGTTTGTCTCAAAGCTTTGGACAAAAGGACAAGATTGAGTGGATGAGATTGTATCTTTAAAATGAGTGATTGAGATTCATCCTTTTTGAGTGATTTATGTCTTTTTGTCCTCAATTTTCATTGGTTGCTCAACTTTGTTGAAAGAAATTAGGAATTATTAAATTCAATTAATTAATTAAATTTAGCCATGTAAGGGTAATAGGTTCATTTTGATTTTTGACTTAAACAACTACACAATTGATTGATTAAAATCAATTATGTAGTGCTTTTCACCCCTTTAAGCTTTGATTTAATTATTTAACATCATTATTTGATTTTTCCTTTGCTTTAATTGATTTTGTCCACCTTTATTTAATTATGTCCATTTTAATTGATTTAATCCCTTTTTAATTGAATTAGTGCATTTTGATGATTTTAAGCCATTTATTGATTTTTGAAATTTTAAAAGCACTTTGTCCATTTTTACGGGTCTACAAATGCCCCTCTTTGAATTGATGTGCGAAGAACATTGATTCAAAGATTCTTGAAGTCCTGATCGCTTTTTAGGTCCTGATTGCTGATTCCCTGATATGCCTCTGATACTGATTGATTGCTGCCTCTGATACAAAATTTTTTGATGCCCCACTGATTCCAATGATGTTTGATTTCAATTTCAATTTGATACCCTGATGCCCCCTCAGAAATTAAAACATATTGATAGTTTGATTTCGTGAATATGTTTTCATTTCTAAAAAACTTGATGATATGATTTGCATTAAAAGATACCTCTGTTAATTTGATAGGTTGAGATAGGTCTAAGTTAAATTTCACCTCCAAAATTAGGTCAAAATAGTTTAAATAGGTTGAAAAACCTTGTTTTACTATTCATTTTTACTTTTATCTTTGGTGATTTTTGCTCTGATCCTGTGGTGAATTTCGAGATGGTTGTTCCTATTTGAGAGCATCGATTTGAGAGGTGTCAGAGATATATGAGGCCACCTGACTATGGACCTCCAGTGAGTTATTTCAAACCTTCTTTGTGCATTTATTGCTCATTTATTAGCATTTATTACAATTTCTTGTTTCATCGTTGCATTTAATATGCGAAATCACACCTAGGATAGTTTTACTATCGCTTAGACCCTTTAACTATCGCATCCACACTTTCCTTTCATGATTCCATGTAGTTTAATGTCACCTAAGAAACTTTCAACCTCACCTAGGAATAGGATACTCATGCGTACAGCTAGGTCAAAATGCCCCTTTTCATATATGTTATCACGTAGGAAACCCTAGCTAATTTACTGTCGCCTAGGCCACCTTTTGTTGTCACCTAGCATGTTTTGCTGTCGTGTAGCATGAAAACTATCGCATATCACCTGAATAATGTCACTTCACAACTTTTTGTGGTCGCTTAGGAGTAATGTTGCCTGGTATGATTAGAATCACGCCTGCAGACTTTTGAAAAAAAATTTGTACTTTTTTTTTCACTTGTACTTGATTGTGTTTGATGAAAAATTGATGACTTCCGATGCTTAATTTGAATGATTAGATTAGGTCATTTTCATTCAACAAAACAAATGGATTAGGATATCAAGATAGTATTACCAATGAATATGATGTGTCAATCCGATTAGAATAGGATATTGATAGGATAAATCAATCAGTGTGAAAATCGATATGATTTGATAGTGCTGCTTCATTCTCGGGACACAGAGACACAGACAAATGGTTCTTGGTGTGATTACTTGATACTTTTGATAGAATTAATTGACTTGAGATAATTCCTTGATATGATATACTGATATGATTCCTTTGCTTTTGCCAACAGGAAAACTTCCCTACTCTATACATCTGGTCAGTAGCTTCTTGGGTCATTGATTTGGGCCAGACACTTACAGATGCTGAGTTCCATGTTATTGAGTTGTGTGGTTTGAGCTTCCTTCTTGATCTTCCATGGTTCCAGCTAAACCATGGTTTACTGACTGCAGTGGTGGAGCGATGGCACTTCGACCACAACACCTTTCATTTTCCTTATGGAGAGATGACTATTATCCTGAGGACGTGTATAGATTACTACGTATCCCATGCAGAGGGGAGGTAGTGTATTATGATTCCATCTATGATTCTAGTATCTATCAACGAGTGTTCGGGGACAATACTATTGATGATGATATGATCACCTGGCCTCAGTTGCTTCCTTTCCTACATTGCCAACAGTATTTGGTGCACTGATTAGTGGATTGCTTCTTCCCGACCGGTGAGGTCATGGTTTTTCTGTCAGATGGGGTATGATATTGGAGGATTTTCTTGCTCATCCTTGACATTTTGATTGGGGGTCATGCGTCCTTGCACAACTATATCATTATTTGCATGAGGTAGTCTACCAAGCGAGTGCATCCTTTTTGGCTAGTGCAGTGATTCTTCAGTTGTGGATATGGGAGCATCTTCCCATCACTAGGCCTATTTTTGACAAGGTTTAGCCTCAGGGTTATCCCTATGCTTTTCTATATACTAGCATGGTTGTCCAACATCATTTGGGTCATCTGGATTATTGATGGTGACAGATTGATGATCTTGATCAGGTTTTATGGAGACCATATAGGGGTTGCGAGTGGTGGAGAGAGGATGATGATGAGTTACCATATATGTTTGCCCCTCGCTGGATGATTGGTCACACTACTACCACTATTGAGTGCTTCTGCTTTGGTAGGGTTTCTAGATAGTATACTCAGACATAGGATATGCCACAGGGCACAACACTATATGCTCGAGTACAGGCAGAGAGATCTTTGTGGGGTCCTCTGATTGACTATCAGTTTGCCTTGGATCAGATTGTTGGTATGGCTTATTGTAGGTGGGAGATGCTTCCTCATGTGGCCGATGCAGGTATGTCTCATGAGTTTTTTGATTGGTGGGCTCGTAACAGGTTTACTCATTTCACAAATCTAGTAGAGCCTATCCCAGGTTTGGGTGATGGAGGTGGTGGAGGTGGAGGTGGTGGTGGTAGACAATGGAGATGACGAGGATAGAGAGATCCTCCAGCTGGGTGAGTACGGGTGGGAGGTGGTCATGTGAGGGATAGAGATCATGGTAGAGGTCATGATGATGCACTTGAGGTATATCCTAGAGTAGATAGACATCATAGAGCTCAAAGATAGTAGAGACAACAGAGATAGGCTCATGCTGATGCGGCTAGGTAGATTCTTGGTGGATCAGATACTTTGGTTTAGTTACAAAGGGTAGCCTTGGCTTAGCAAGATGATGGTGTAGCATAGTAGGATTAGGGTCAAGCATAGTAGGTGCCTACACAGGATCAGCAAACATAGGATTAGGGATAGGGTTCATAGGATGTTCCTACTATGGGTATTATAGTACAGGAGATGCAGGCTATGAGGACCGATATGTCTAGTGTGGTTGGGTGTTTAGATCAGGTTGCCTCCTTGATGCAATAGTTCATGTCAGTTGTGGTTCAGAGACAGAGTGTAGCGAGCACTTCGTAGGCTCCTCCCCCATAGGATGATAGAGGTCCAAATGGATCGGGTCCTATAGGATCTTGATTGATATAGTTACTCATGGTTGATGTACATGTATCACATGCCATGTTTTTTGGTTGATCAAACCATTTGATGTACCACTTTGTATGACATTGTATCTTGATATACTAGTTTTTGATAGATCATTGATGTACACTTTTGATGATATATGATGATATAATCCTTGGTTCTCCTTAATGCTTTTTTTTATGAGATTATCGTTTATGTAGCTATATGACATGTTATGCATGTACTTTGATTTATGCTATGGATGCAGTTATTTTATTTTATGATATAGATAGATGATGTAATGATGTATGGATTTATGACATGGTTTTCCTATTTCTCAATGTATGGATGAAAAGTGTTTTATGGAAATGCATATGGAAATGCATCTTATGTTTTTGACTTTTTTCAATGTATGGATGCAATTCTTAACTATTTGTATGCAAATGATGTATGAATGTTTTTATCTTTTTCTCTTTCTGGTATATGGATAATGATTAATGATTAATGCTATGCATGAATGCAAAAGATAATCTCATTTTCATTGTTTTTATTTATCAAGAGTAATACGTTTGATTGAATCCTTCATTTCTTTAATATTTTGACTAACCAAGATTATTGATGTACCCCCTTTTTCCCTTGGAAAATTAACCACAAAAAAATGCAATTAATCTAACATGATAATGCAATGCAATGCAACCTACGTGTCACTAGTTTTTAGCAAAGAAATGCCATGGAAATAAATTTTCATCATTGAGCATTTTGGGACTGAAAAGCTAGTACAATCATCATTGACCACATCATGATGATATGAATACTGCTTTTTATCATTTTTTTTTGGTATCCTCCTTTTTGAACCTAGTACAACCCTCACTAGTTGGATGACCAAACTATGGGAGTCTGAATACCGATGTCAATGGATTCAATGTTGCAAGTGGATTTTTGGTATTAAGATATAGAAGATCTAAATATCCAAGGGATCCGTTTGCGTAAACAAGCAAAGGTCAATTCATCCTCTTATGAGATAGTCCTCGATGGTTCTTTGATGACCATGTTGTTAGACAAACTCTCATAAGTTGATGAATCTTCCTCAAAAAAATCACTCAAAGTCAACAAAATATCACATCTTTCTCATGGCTAATCTAGTCAAAACATCATCAAATAGCTTTAAAGATGTGATAAAATTCAATTTCATAAACATTATCTAAAAAAAGTTTCAAGTGTTTTGCAATGTTTCCTGATTTTCAAAAAGTATTTCCAAGTATTTTGATCTTTAAGGTGTTTTGTCAAATTTTAATCCTAAATTATAAAGTCAATGTAGGCTCAAGGATCATGTTGTAGGATCAAATACTTAGGCTTTTGAACAATGATATCCATCAAAGGTTCAATAAACTTTCCACTCTTCTGAAACTATGACAAATCTTTCTCTGACGTGACTGATTGTAGTACTTGTTGAATCCATTTGGTACCAAATTTCCAATCCTCTTCTACCCCCAAGTGATAAATGAGATCATTCGACAAACTTAGGGCTGATAGGCAATGCAACAATGCAACTAAATGACTTTATTATGACTATGTACAAATGACGGATGCAATGGCAGTTGTACAAATCGGATGTTGGAAATGCAATATGGACATATGTGACTAGGAAAGAAAAACTTAAGGAAACAAAAAGTGCTTGTTTACCAAGTTTTCACCTTTTGGGTTTTTTTCTTTTTTTTCTACCAAGGTGCCTATTGCTAGGTTTTCACCAAGGCACTTTTTTCTCTTTTTTAATTTATTTTTGTATTTTTCTCTTTTTCAAATTTTTTGTATTTTTCAAGATCTCTTTGACTATGTGCAATAAATATGATGCTCCTCATCTGATACTCTTTATACCCTTTCATCTCCCTTATGTGTAGAACCTTTTAAGATGAATACTGTTGATGGGTTCTTGGAGTTCCTCTCCTTCACAATCTAATAACTTATAGGTTCCTATGCCAAATGAAGACACTATGATGAATGGGCCAAGCCAATTAGCCTCCCATTTGCCTTTCTTCTCTCTTTCAACCTGATTCTTTGGATTCTCCCTTAACACTAAGTCTCCTACCTAAAAGAATCTCAGTTTGATATGTTTATTGTAGTTCGTCGAGATTCTATTTTGATATACTTTCAGGTGCTCATAAGCTTGTGTTTGGTGTTCTTCTAGCAACTCCAATTGTTGAAGTCTAGCGACTCTATAGTCTTTGTCTATGATCAACCCTTGCAATGACACTCGCAAAGATGGCATTTTGACCTCTAATGGTAGAACTACTTCAGCTCCATAGACTAATGAAAATGGTGTGGCTCCCATAGGTGTCCAAATGCTCATTCTATAGGCCCATAATGCTAGATTAATTTGTACATGACAATCCCTTCCTAATTTATTGACCGATCTCTTCAAGATTTTCAAGATGTTCTTGTTTGTGGCTTTGGCTTGCCCATTTCCCTGAGGGTAATAGATAGATGAGGAATGGTGAGTGATATGAAATGTAGCACAAAGTTCATCCACATCCTTGTTTTTGAATTTCTTTCCATTATCTGTTATTATGGAATGAGGAATGCCATATCTACAAATGATGTGGTTCAAGATGAACATGGAAATTTGGTTACCCGTGGCTGTAATCAAAGGAACTACTTTGACCCACTTAGTGAAATACTCCATTGTGGTTATGATATATTTGTGACCATTTGAAGAAGGTGGGTACATGACGCCAATTAGATCAAACCCCCATTGATAGAAAGGCCATGGTGTAATGAATGGGTACAATTCTTGTGCCGATGCATGTATCATGTCACCATGATATTGACATTTGCTACATATCCTAACAAAGTGGCAAGCATCTTTTTCTAATGTCTTCCAGAAATACCCTAAGCAAAGGATTTTCTTAGCTAGATTTAACTCACTTTCATGTGACCTGCAAATGCCTTTGTGAACCTCATGCAAAGCTAACTTAGACTCTTCCTCCTCTAGACACCTAAGTAATGTCCCATCGAGACCCTTATGATACAATGTTTTTGAGAGGATTATGTAACAGGCTGATTGGCATATGAAATTTCATTTTTGGGCTCAGGTTTGGTCTAAAGGTAGCACTTGGTCTTTGAGATATGTATATACAGGGTCGTACCAAGGGGAGTCATGTCCATGTAATAGGGAAACAATTTGGGTTTTGGGAAGGTCAAATGCTGGTTTCACCAACTCTTCCACCAAGAACTCATACTTTTCATTTTGATCTGGTTTTTGTAACAAGGAAGCCAAGGTGGCCATGGCATCAACTGCTCTATTTTTCTCTCTAGGAATCTGCTCAAAAGTGATCAAGGCAAAGTACTTCTTCCATCCATCAATCATGGTCTTATATGGCATCAAATTTTAATCTTTAGTGTTATATTCATTGTTGACTTGATTGATAATGAGTTGAGAATCTCCATAAATTTGTAGCTCTGTGATGTTCCACTCTAAGGCCATTTTGATGCCTATGACTAGTGCCTCATATTTTGCTATATTATTTGTGCATGGAAACAAGAGCTTGTAGGACTTAGGAATTGTGTACCCTTGAGGAGTGACCAATAATATCCTGGCCCTGGAACCTCCTTGAGTATAGGATCCATCAAAGTATAACTTCCACATTTTTGCTTCTATGTTTACAATGGCAGAATCTGGAAATTCCACTTGGATAGTTTGTGTAGAAGTCATGGGGTTTTCAGCTAAGTGATCTGCTATCACTTGCACTTTTATTTCCTTTCTATCGACATACTCAATGTTGAATTCACTCAATATCATAACCCACTTGGCTATCCTACCTGTTAAGGCAGTTTTACTTAACAAATACTTGAGAGGATCAATTTTGGCAATTAGCTTGACCTTATGCATCAACATATAATGTCTCAATTTTTGAGATGCAAACACAACTGCTAGGCAAGCCCTTTCCATGAATGTGTAGTTAAGTTTGTATTTGATCAATGTCCTACTCAAATAATAGATAGCTCTTTCCTTTCCTTGTTCATCCTCTTGTGCCAAAAGCACTCCTAGAGATCTTTCAGTAGCAGATATGTATAAAAGCAATGCTTTTCCCTTGATTGGTGGCATGAGAATAGGCGGATTTATCAAATAGGTCTTCAACAATGTGAAGGCTTGATCACATTCTTCATCCCACATGAATATAGTATCCTTATGTAGCAACCTGGTGAAGGAATGACATTTTTCAGCCAATTGGGAAATAAACCTTCTTATGGATTGTATTTTGCCTTGTAAGGATCTCATTTGGTTGATGTTCTTTGGTATCTCCATATCCATGATGGCTCGTACTTTCTCCAAGTCCACTTCAATTCCTTTGGCTGAAACTATATAACCTAGCAATTTGCTAGATTGGACACCAAAGGCACATTTTTTGGGGTTTAATCGGACTTTGAATTGCTCCAATCGAATGAATATCCTTTTCAAAATTTGTAAGTGTTCCTCTCTTTTGTGGGAATTGGCCAATATATCATCCACATAATCCTCTAAAAATGTATGCATCATGTCGTGGAAGATAGTTGTCATGGCCCTTTGATATGTGGCTCTAGCATTTTTAAGGCCGAAGGGCATGACATTCCAACAAAAAGTGCCCAAAGGGCAAGTAAAGGCAGTCTTTTCTTGGTCTTCAGGTGCAATTTTGATCTGATTATATCTTCTGAAACCATCCATTAGGGAGTACATGGAGTGACCCACTGTCAAGTCAACTATTGCATCAATGCTCGGAAGTGGGAAGTCATCCTTAGGACAAGCAAGATTGAGGTCTCAAAAATCTGTGCATACCTGAATGGATTTGTCATGTTTTGTGACTGGTACAATGTTAGATATCCATTCAGCATAAGCTATTACCCTTATGAATCCCACCTTCAACAATTTTTCCAATTCCGCCTTGACTAAGAGAGCTATGTGTGGGTGCATTTTCCTCAACTTTTTCTTAACGGGCTTAACCCCTGGTCTAACATTCAAATGATGCATTATAAGGTCAGGATCTAAGCTGGGCATGTCAGCATATGACCATGCAAAGTTCACTTGTTGTTCTTAGAAAAATTGGATGAAGTCCTCTCTTTCTAGAGGTGTAAGTGATGCTGCCAAGTGTATAAATTTTGGATCCACTTTTATCCCAATGTTAACCTTTTCTGTCGGCTCTATGAGTATAGGCAACCTTTCTTCCTCATGTTCTGGTAGAGTATCCAATCTCTCTTCCTTTGATGCCACAATAGGTTTTTCAACAAAGGAAACATCTTTTATCTTTACTTTTTTGGGTTCTAATGCTACCACATAATGGTTTTCAGCACTAGAACTTTTCTTTTTCTTATTTTTAAATTTTTTTTTCTTTTGACTAAGAGATTGAACCCCCACTGCTTCTATCATGTTTGGTTTGAATTCATTGCTGAAAGAGGGCTCAACCGCATTAAGGTATTGGTTTGATGCTTGGTCATTTGGAAAGTAAAGCAAGTCACTTGGCTTGGTTTGGTCCCAATCGATAAGATGGGGATTTATCAAGGATAAAGTTTCATTAGGAAAATTTTCATCAATTGGGTTTATGGACATGACTTCATTTGAGGGTTCATACATTTTATCATTTAGGTGTATGACATGCGCTTCCTCAAGATGGTCCATGGAAGAAGGGTCAAAATCCCCTTCACTTGAGTCCTCGTTGACTTCTACGAGAAATAGCATGGGAAAAGCCACGAACGGATTAAAACTAGTGTTTGAATCTCCCTCCTCTGAAGGCATCCAAAATGTATCTATCCATGGCGGATTAGTAGGTGCTTGTCCTATGTTAAGACCTTGTATATTAGGCTCTTCATTGACTTGAGTCTCTTGCCTTGGGATCTTTGCATAAGTATGTATTGTGACTACTTCTTTATCCTGACATGATTCATTGGATAGGGTGTACCACTCATAATCTTGGGAGTCATCACTATCTCCATCAGATTCTAAGGCATTTATTTGAGGATAAAAATCTTGCATTGGGCTGGAACTTTCACCCTTATATTGATAGCTTACTCTGGATCTTTCTTCTTTTGCCCTCCAAGTAGGTTCAATGGGTTCTAGCAAACCTCTATTCCTTTGGCCTAAGGGTCCTCTTCCCTTGTATCCCATTTTCTGCATTATCTCAAACCCTTTCTCATATTGCTCGGTTTGTATATTAACATGTTGGATTCTTTCTATGGGAGTGCTTGAGGTATCCTCTTCATCATGATAAAGCCATTGAAGGACTTCATTCTCTTCCTTATCGAATGTTTCTTTGTCACTTTCTCTTACGAAGTAAGTGTTATACTTATGAGGTAAGTGTGCTTTTGATGGTTTTCCATGTGTTCTTGGAGATGTGGGCATGTCGAATAGGGAAATAGAGTATTCCCCTACTCCTTTGGAACTAATTTTGCATTGTTTATCAAATGCATCCATTTTCTTGTAGTTTTCCTTGTTAACTTTATCTTTTTCCTCTCTTGTGGGTTTGTAGGGTACTATTTTTGACTTAGGCATTTGATCTGAACTTTCATTTGTAGTTGGACCCTCATAGCTCATCTTTTCCTTTCCCTTCGTTGATGTCGTTGAGCTAGCTTGAGGAGGGTTTGGAGTAGCATTTAATGTTACCATGGGATCATCCATTTTGGTATCTTCAATGGTGTCTCTTTGAATGATTCCTTCTCGGTTATGTGGAATAAATATTTCATGAGGAGGTTTGAGTGCATTGCAATATTGAAATGGATTTGAGTCCCCTCCAACCATAATTTCTTCACCCATGTACGGAAATTTGATGCATTGGTGGTACGTGGATGGGACTACTTGCATCTCATGGATCCATGGTCTCCCCAACAAAATGTTATAAGTTAACTTCATGTCCAATACTTGGCAATTGGTGTCCTTTTTGATAGGTCCTGCTTGAATGGGCAATATGATCATGCCTTTGGAGGCCCTTTCAGCTTCATCATAAGCCTTTATTGTGATTCTTTTCATAGGGTCAATGCAAGACTCGAACAACCCTAAGGATTTAACAAGACTTAATGTGAAAATGTTAAGGCCAGATCCTCCATCAATGAGGGCTCTTTTGACTCTATGCCTCTCTATTAAGACCTCTATATGCAATGGTAGATTTTGAGGATGGGTTATAGACATGTCATCTTGGTCAGAAAATGAGAGGCAATGAGGTGCTATGAGATGCCCTACCATGTTTTGGAACTTCCCCTCTTCTAAGTTAGTAGGAACATTCATCTCTACTAGAGATTTTTCTAAAATTTCCTTATGGTTAGGGGATATCTTCAATAGCTCCAAGATAGAGATTTGCACTGGAGTTCTTTGCAACTAATCTACCAAGCTATAAGTTTTTTCTGTCATAGAAGATTTCTTAATTACAATGTTGGACTGCGGAGTGTTAATAACTTTAAGAGCAACCCCTTGTAGGGTAATCTTCGAAGTCTGCCCTCTTGTAATAATATTTGATGTCTCTTTTTGGAATTGTTCCTTGATTATTATAGCATTCACAATGTTATCATAAGGTGGCACAAAGTTAATGTTATTAGCGCTTTGTTTCTTGCCATTAGATGACTCCCATTTGTCATGTTTATAGAAGGGTTGTTTGAATGCTATATGGTCTTCATTGTTTTGAGGTCCATCAATGGTGATCGTGCCATTATCGATTAAATCTTGCACTATATTGTTTAGTTGCAAGCATTTGTTTGTTGTGTGCCCCTAAATTTAGTGGTATTCACAATGGCTATTGGCACTCCACCAACTGGGTTTGTTATTGGGTTCATAGGGCTGAATGCTGGGTATAGTAATGATATTATTAGCCATGAGAGTCTTTAATGCCTTTTTGAGGGGTTCACCCAAGGGTGTGAAGTTCCTTTGAGGAGTTGGCACCAAATATTTATCAAATTTATTACCCCTTGAATTATTTCCTTGGTTTCCATTATTAGCGTTATTGTTGGAAGGTGCATTGGAGGTCTGATTGGTATTATTCACCTGATTAGGTGTCCTTGTAAGAGAAAATGGGACCACCTTCAAGTTGCTAGAATCCACCACCCCATCATTAACGATTCCCTTATTGTTGTTCTTATATCGACTATTACCATTGAACCAATTATTCTTCTGATTGTTGCCATTGTTGGAGTTATTGTTGTTGGAGTTGTTCTTATTATCTTTATACAATTTTAGTTCTCTGATTTTGACCAAAACTTCCTCCATTGTCACTCCATTCTCAATCAAATCTTGGACTGTCTTGGGACATTGCATTCATAATCGGTAGTTCATTTCATTGCTTAAACTATTTATGAAGATATCCATCTTCTCTTTTTCAGGCACACTCCTAGGATATCTTGCAAAAACTGTCCTCCATCTTTGTAGAAAAGTGAGGAAAGCTTCTCCATCTTTTTGTTTAGTGTTACATAATGTTATCATTGTGACCTCATGCTTGATGTTATATGAGTAATGGGCCACAAATTTTGAAGCTAGCTCTTCGAAGGTCTTAATGCTGGAGGGTAGTTTAGAAAACCACTCCATAGACATGCCTCCTAAGCTTCATGGGAATAGTCTCATTAAATATGTAGTATCATGCATGAACTCTAAGCTCAATGCACAAAATTCCCATAAGTAGTCTTGGGGATCTGACATTCCTTCATACTTGTCATACTTGGGAAACACTACATTGATTGGGAATGGCACCATGACCAAGCTTTTATCAAATGGGAATGGACACAATGCTTCTATGGAGAAAGGCTTGGGAGCCCCACTTTTCTTAATGGTATCCAATTGCATTTGAAAAATCTTGAACTGCTTGTTCATGATGTCTAAGGGACTTTATTCAACTTTTGGTGGTTTGAGTTGGTTAACATCGTAGTCATGGGGAAGATTGAGACCTTTCTGGGCTAAGTCCATAAAGTACTTTTCTCTATCCCTATCCATTGCCTTCTCCAAGAGCTTTTAGAAATAGGGACATCGGATAGCCTCACTAACCTTTTCATCTGTGGCATCTTATGCCATTGCTTTGGTGTTAGTTCTATTGTGAGTGTTGTCAATCCCTTGGGTATTTTGGTCCACCCCCCCACTATTGGTGTTATCTTGATTATTCATATTAATGCCCCCATTGTTTGCATCACCTTGATTATTGGGGTTGATGCCACTATTGCTTTTATTACCCAAACTACCATAGTACATCATGTTGTCTTCCCCTTCTTGTTCGGGTGATTTTTGGGGTATTCTTGGAGTAGTAGAATCTTCTCCCAGGTAAGGGAGTTCTTGACTCAAATAAGTCCCGTCTTCTTGCAAGGTTTTCTTGATGTAGTAGGATCTAGTAAAATTAGGCATGAAACTTGGAGAATAAGAGTCAATATTACCCATGGTCTAATCCTTTGTAAAATTTGCAAAAATATTGTAGCACAGGATTCTTGACTGGACTGAAGGTTGGAATAGTAAGAACACGGAAAATGGTACTCAAATATATGCTCAAAATTTTTTGACCCCCCTTGAAAATACTCTTTGTTTTCCCTTTTAGATTTTTGGGCATCACTAAACTAAGTGTAGGCGTGACTAAATTTTGCATATGCATAAACTAGTATATTGGCAGGCGGCACTCTGCAGGGATGCAGGTGGCACTTTCCTAGTGATAGGCGATTGTCCAGTTTTATCAGGTGTATTTCAAAATTTTTTGAGCATGACTTTACTGTGTCTACACATTTTCATACAAGTCACAGGTGTGATTGAGCCTCTAATAGGCAGGATTGTTTTGTGCACAAGTGACACTTCTCTGACCAGGTTGTAAGATTTTGAATTTTTTAAACATTTAAGATCAGGTCTTTTGAAATTTCTTTGTTTGAAAATAAAAAACAATCGCAACACACACATCAATTCATCATCATGTCCTTAAAAACACTCTAGTGTGTATATTCTCAAACGTTTTTCACAAGTGTAACACAAGAAAGAATTCCAAACAACCTACCTAAAGTCAATTTTGGCTTGTAAACATGGCTCTAAAAGGTGGCCTTGCTATTTTATCTAGGATTTATTATGGATTCCATTCAAATAGATCTTAAATTTTCATCCCCCAAGTATGTTAAGGGGTTTCCCACATGCACCAAAGTATGATTTTGTGCAATCCATGAGGATTACTAGAGGAAATTCAAAAAATTCAAGATCCATTTATCACACACCCCATTAAGGATGTATGCATTTCATTTTATAGTGGGTTGGATCCTCGTGACAAAAGCGAGCATATCCCACTTTGGGTTGTCCCTCTCACCATCCTCGTTAAGGAAAACTCGAGAGGCAAGCCCACAAAATCTCTATTTTAACTAGCATATATATTGAAAGAAAGAAGTGAACTTAGGCTGACAAGTTTGGGAGTTTGATTCACTTAAAAAGTGAAGAGCATATCCCTATTGTCTTTCTTTGTTCTAAACACTCAAACACCAGTTTGTTCTTTCCCAATCTCTTAACAAGGAGATTCTTAAAATTGAAGTGTTTGGTTCATTTCTCATTTTAATTAAGCTATGTTTAAAAGTAATGCCGCAATTTAATCAAGTGCAAGCTTGAATAGGAGAATACCTTTCCTTTGTAGCTAGCCTAAGCTAGGGGCATTTTTGAAAGGTTTTGTCATTGTTTTTTAACTCACCTTAGCAATAGCCTCCTCCAAATGTGCTTGTCCACCAGCAAGTTAGTCAACACTAAAAAACACTATGAGGGGAAACTAAAATAAAAAATTAAAGAAGCAATACTCGTGTATGAATTTTATAGAGCTTATTTGCAAATTTCCAAAGAAAACTTGATCTAAGGGCTAAAAATCCAATTTAGAGAAACAAACTTTTCTTTGTATGCTTCAACAATTTTAAGATAATGCTGGAATACCTGGTTATCCTCCTCTTGTGTAGTCTCAAGGACAAATTTGATGTGTGCTATGTTTTCTTTCTTAATCTTCCTTGCTAGTGCCTTTCCTTCTTGGTTGAATCTGCTTTCTGGCTTCTACACCTTTCTGTGGTTACTCATTTACTGTCAAATCATGCAAATAGAATGTTAGATGAATGATTTAATCAATTTAACAACAACCAAAGATAACAGTTAACAGGTGACATTTTCCAGCTAATAAGCATGAATAAATTGCCAGCAAGTGCAACTTTAGTGATAGCAAGTGACACTCTGCAGTGACACATGCGACACTTAAAATTCCACAAGTGTGAGTAATTTATCACAATGCATGAATAGAATGAAAATTGCAGAAAATGATTATTGCTATGTGATACTTTAATAACAGTAAGCGGAAGTAGAATGATTTAAAGTGTGACTGTTATTGCAAAGTGCGAAGCAAAGCTTTAACTAAGGTGACAACAAGATTTATCAAAGCGATACTTCCTGTGTCATAGGCATGACTTTAAGATCCAAAGGTTGAATGAGTTTCTTGCGTAGGCGTGAGCTTATGATAAGTAAGTGGCTATGAAGGAATTAATGCCAGATAGAAGTCACATGCTAGGTGTGAATCTTTAGCTAAAAGGTGTCAGTACAGAGATTGTAGGTGGTAGTAAAATGACTGTAGGTGTAAACAGATCTCCCATAAGCGTGACTTCACCAGTTTCCTGCAAGATATTCATGAAAATAGAAAATACAAGCATGCAATTTATGATGAAAATGATAAAATGAGGCTTAGGGCCCCACGGTGGGTGTCATTTGTGTGATGATGATTATCACCTTCATGAAATTAAGATCAAATAACAACAATTGAAAGTAAATACAATGCAAATCTAATTAGAATTGAAACTAAGATCTATAACATCTCATGGTTCTCTAAAAAGAGGTGGTAAGTGAAGCTCTCAGCTCAAATCCTCACTAGTGACACTTCTAAAATGAGAAATTATGCATCTATTATGCTTCTACAATGATAGTTCTAGCTCAAAATGATAGAATTATAATGCTAAATGCTCAAATGCTCTTAGAATGCTCTTCAATTGCCTATAGTAACAATGCTTTGCAAATGAATTTCTAAGATGATAATTGCTCTCAAAATGCTTCATATTTATAGTATTTTCCCAAGGGTAGGGGGTGGAGTGAAGTAATCATGATTATCCCTTAGGTTGAGTCAAATACTTTTCTTTGTTCATAAATGGGGGGACAATTTAAAGGTTTGTCTCAAAGCTTTAGACAAAAAGACAAGATTGATTGGACGAGATTGAATCTTTAAAATGAGTGATTGAGATTCATCCTTTTTGAGTGATTTATGTCTTTTTGTCCTCAATTTTCATTGGTTGCTCAACTTTGTTGAAAGAAATTAGGAATTATTAAATTCAATTAATTAATTAAATTTAGCCATGTAAGGGTAATAGGTTCATTTTGATTTTTGACTTAAACAACTATACAATTAATTGATTAAAATCAATTATGTAGTGCTTTTCACCCCTTTAAGCTTTGATTTAATTATTTAACATCATTATTTGATTTTTCCTTTGCTTTAATTGATTTTGTCCACCTTTATTTAATTATGTCCATTTTAATTGATTTAATCCCTTTTTAATTGAATTAGTGCATTTTGATGATTTTAAGCCATTTATTGATTTTTGCAATTTTAAAAGCACTTTGTCCATTTTTGTGTGTCTACAGTCCCCTCAACCAATGACCCTTCAAAACCAGGTTATCATGCAATCAGTGAGTGATCCTTCATTATCCTGGTCTACCCTGCATCCAAACATATTGGAAATAAATAATACAATGATAAAAATTCTTTCACAATCCCCCTTCCCTCAAGGAACACTATCAACATCCGGACCTTGACTATCCTCTCAATTAGTGACCCTTCAAAAGTGGGTTATCATGCAATCAGTGAGTGATCCTTCATTCTCCTGTTCTGCCCTACATCCAAACATATTGGAAATACATAATACAATGATAACAAGTCTTTTACAATCCCCCTTCTCTCAATGAACACTATCAACATCCGGACCTTGACTTCCCCCTCAACTAGTGACCCTTCAAAATTGGGTTATCATGCAATCAATGAGTGATCCTTCATTCTCTTGGTCTACCCTGCATCCAAACATATTGGAAATACACAATACAATGATAATGCATGGAAATCCTTTAATGAATATCAGTCACTGGTAATGCATGGACAGTCAAACCAGTAGTCTCCAAAGCATTCAATAAGTGAATATGAATGTTTGAAAACTTTCCTCTCAACTTCCCCAACCACTCCTAATCGGTTAGAGGGATATTTATAGAATCTCCACTATTCCTATCCTTACCAACAATTCTTAAATATAATTTATCTGATATGATAATAACATGCTAAACTGAACCAATGACATGTTTTTCATGTGGTACAAGGAAGATTTGGCTGTCAAATCTTCCTTCGTGCAAGCTGAGCGTGAGAGAAGGTATGTGATTTCTTCATCTTTGATTGGTATCTTTGACGGGCAACATCTTTCGAGCCTCTGGCATCATATTCAACTGTAAATTTCAAATGCATTGCATTTTATTTTATCATGAATGCTCACTAAAATGACCACTTTCTACTAGTGTCGTGCCCTAGCCCGTGCTTTATCTCCATTATTTAATATTATTGGTGCTTGTGCTTAAGGATATCGATTCTTTGTTTTGAAATTTTTGGATTCATGTTTGTTGATATTACAATTCATCATATCAGATAAAGTATGTTTAAGAAGTTTTAGTGTCTAAACACTCAACTAATCCCTCTAACCAATTAGGAGTGGTTGGGGAAGTTGAGAGGAAAGTTTTCAAACATTCATATTCACTTATTGAATGCTTTGGAGACTACAGGTTTGACTATCCATGTGTTAATGTTTAGAAGAGATCAATAAAGTATTTAAAGACATTCTTACATATTTGGAGAGGTTTGAGAGGCACTTATCATGACTGTACCCTCACAAACAACAGCATAGACTAGTTTTACTAAGTTTCCTTTCTCTATTTTGAGGTTTCCTTTCTCTACCACAGGGGTACAGTCAGAGGGTTCATTGACAAAATGATCCTTTGAATGGTTACTATAAATATGAATGATTTGATATAGCATATTTCTCATTTTACTTGAAGTTTGGAATAGCTTGCGCAAGAGTGAAAGTACTTTTGATCGTGACTGTTCCTCTACACAGTCAGGAAATATAATTGTCTAATGATTATATGTAATTTTGAATGGATTAAATGCTTTATTCTTGGTAGAAGTGAATGGAAGGAATAGTGTTGGTTTTAGGTTTCATTTATTATTGAATTCAATGGTTTCCAAGATGTGTTGAGGAGTTTTCTCCTTGTTTAATGTTAATTGTTCCTGCACAATCTATTCATACAACACTGAAATGCTATGTGATTAACAATTTCATACAACTGGTCCTTTGGCGTGTATTAAACATAATAGAATTTTCAGCATATTATTATCATTCTATTTATTTGTTGTAAACATGCCATTGGTTAAGTTTTGTAAAAAAAAATTCATGTTAAATTTTTTTACAAAATAGATTACAAAATACTCTTCAAAATAAAGGAAAAACTTAGCAAATTCAGTCTAACTCGCTGTAGATGAAGGAATAGTCATGCTAATAGTTCCTCTAAGTCTTCCAAAAAATTTATTCAACTCCCCTAAAGTCCTATTGGATCCCCAAATTGCTTAATCCAATCAACTTACATCAAGATCATGAGAAACTTCAAAGGATTAAAAACATTACTTGGAACAGTCACTGGTTTTACCAGTCAAAACGTAAGGAACTGTTGGGTGAGTAAGAGTCGCCTTATTTTGAACTTTTCAAGTTCTCGTGTCAAGCTTCACTCTGTTCATTTTTCCACCTTATTGGTCTTCCCGCGAGTCTTCGCGCATTTAAATTTGTCAAAACCGAGCTTACGGCGTTGTTTGTATCGGTTTGACCCGTTTTAAGCCAATAACATATCCCTTCAAGGCTTTTGAATCACTTCAAACCTTTTCGAACTCTGGTTCGAAGTAGTTCGAAGGAGTTCAAAAGCGGCCTAAGTCCTTTATTACTAACGATGTGTTATGCAGGAAAGCTAGCGGCATTTTCTTCTTCAGAAAGTTTGAACCTTTTTGAGCTTTGGTTCGAAGGAGTTCAAAGTAGTTCAAACGGACTACAGGTGTGATCAATAATAATAGTATGTCCTGACAAGACACACCGTGTAGACCTGGCGTGATTTCATTGGACGGGCCAGTGCGCAGAAAATGAGGCAATCACTTGCACGATTGGGAAATATTTGGTTTGAGATTGAATTATGATGATTGAAAAGGTGGCGGATCCCAAAGAGTTAATTTGATTTGAAGGCATTTATTGCTTATCACCACTTGGTGTCAAAAAATTTATTAATACATGCGTAATGGAGTATATTTCGCGCTTCAAGTGGCAACTACAAACAGAAACTGGGTAAGTCATTTCTTTCCCTATTGTACACTGCGAGGTCTGGGCGCTGGAAGGGTGGTCTGGTCGAAGTGCAAAGCGTACAGGTAGCTTCTTTCAAGCTCTACCTTCTCTTTTCCGGTTATTCCTTCAAATTCCCTTAGTTCAAGCAGTGAGCTGGTAGACTTTCATCTTTTTTTAAGCAAGCATGAGGTTTGTCATACATTTCTTTGGCAATGTGAAGAATCTTGAATGTAAGGCCCCGGTCATAACAGACACAAATCTTTTAGGGGTCTCAGTTGATACTATACCTTCAAAACTCTCAACTCGTGTTGACGAGGAGTACATTGTAGAAGTCCTGGCTAGTGGGTTGTTAGAAGCGGCTGCTTTCCCACCGGCTACTGTTTGTCCGGAATTGGTGCAAGAATGTACCAATAGATACAATGTAAAGTTGAAGAGTATTTTGAACACGGATGGTCAAACCCTAATCCCTGTTAACCGCAAAACCATTTCAGCTATTTTCAAAATACCAAATGAAGATCTCGTCAACTTCATGCCAACCCAGTCTCTGGCCCAATTCAGGGAAAATACTAATAAAAATAGGAGTCACATAGCGAGAAGGTGGACAAAGACCAACTATAAAGGAGGGTCGCTGTTACCCAAAAATCTCACCAAGGACCATATGAACCCCCTAATACATGATTTGGTTGTTCTCCTTCACCGATTAAAAGGTTCAGAACAGGCCCTATCCTTTGATGAGTGGATGTATCATTTTGTAGAAATCATCCTAGAAGGAAGTCAACACATTGACTGGGCTGAAATTATAGCCGCATCTCTTCGGGACCAGCTCAGACAGACTCAGATGACCAAGGAAGGATTTTACATGTCTTCGTACCTGATGTATTGCTTGGCCTGTACTCAAGACCTACACCCTATTTAGAAAGCTCCCTGGATTGGAGATTTATTTATTTATGAGTGCTGTCCATTACTGAGAAGAGATAAGGTTTTGGAGGATTACAGAACAATACATGATATGTTATGGGGAAAATTGCTTCAGGAATTGGCTGGCAGGCCTAACCAGAGAATTTCAGACAATGCGCAGAGATTAGTTAAAGTATTTGGCAGCTTTTATATTCAATTTCCCCGTTTTACTTATATTCGAGTAGGAGGATTCGAAGAAGAACTATTGAAGCTACCTAGGTACGCTTTTGAATGTTTCATTCTTGCAGAAGTTTGCAGATAGTTGTTCATTGTCATTAAAACAGCTCTCCCGGAAGATAAATGGAACTCTCTGTTCCTAGTGAAGTTAGGCCACTTAATCTGTAACAGCATGCTGGACGCATCTATTGTGGGGAGTAATTTACTGAACTTCCACATGCCTTTCTATGAACCAAGAATAGGGTTCGATAGTAAAGGCTTTGCCAGACAGACCCTGGGATTAGGAAAATGCCCTTCACCAAGTTACCATCTGGAGGACCTGTGGGAAGATCTCGGCAATGAAAAAATGATCAGGGAACGAGATAGAACCAGGCTTACGGTATCTTAGATTAAACTGCTGCAGTTGAAGTTTGATACCAGAAATATAGAGGATAATGATTCAGAGATTCCCCGTCCATCCGCCACCTTTTCCGAGGAGGATGCTATTTCGATCATCGATTGGAGTAGAGAGGAGTCTAGTGATATCAAACTCCGGGCCCGCAGCATTTTTGAGGAAACAGAAAATTGGATTGTGGTGAAGAAGAAAGATGTTCAACCTCTTACAGATACAAGTCATAACACTGGTTCGCCCATTAAGAGTGTAACACAAGCCCTTGCTAATAAATCTCTTTTGTCATCATATGCAGGTAAGAAAATACTAGTGAAGGAGAAAACGGCCCCGGTGAAACATCCAACCGCGCCAAGGTCAAGACCAAGGACGAGATCTGAGAAGAAAATCCAAATGGCCTCAGAGGAGCCTGATTATCTGGATGACGTCGGTGACCTCAACGATGAAGATCTCACCTTCACCCCCGATCATAAGGGGAAGATGCAGGAAGGTCTCACGCACTGCCAAGACCTATCTCAGAATGCAGATGCACTTGTTAAGACCCCTGACAATCGAATGGTGTCCAGCACAATTCCACCTTGGCTCACGGAATCGGTTAATAAAAGGAAAAGCTTCAAGCCTCTATCTATGCCAGTTAAAGAAATAGTGATGAGATACGCAGCTCGTTCTCTGAAAGCTAAAAGGATGAAGAGTGATGCGAGGCTAATAATAGATCCTTCTGCCGGGAAAGTCACTGCTGAAATTGCTACAGTAAGATCTATGGGAAATACCCAAGATCCTGAGCCCGAGGATTATGAGATAACGAAGATGGATTTTGGAGTACTGAACAGGGATTCCCGTGATCACATTTTCAAATTCTCTGCCGATCGTATGCTCGGACAGTCGTAGAAGGACGGCAAAGAGAAGCGGGAGTTGAAACAGATAGTTTCGACCATGGTGAAATTCCTATCTTCGCTTGCTGAGAATAGTGCAATACCTCTAGCGCAGACTCATCAGGGGTTCGACCTTAATTCAACAGAAAGTCAGAGGCTGTTCAAGCAGGTTCAGCAGGGGAGGACTTGGATAGAGGTAATGAAGGCATGGACAGATGGCATCATAGCGGAAGGCAGTGCCTTCATAAAAGAGTTCGTTAGCACCCATACAGACGGCGAAGCGCTCTTGGGGGAAATTGAGACATTGATCCCAATATGGGAAAGTGAAGCTGAAAGTTGTTCAGAGATCATGAAAAAAGTACAAGAAATTGAAGATTACGGAGTGAAGCAATTTCTGACAGAGAACCCCATGAAGCTGGTCGACCCATGTATGCTATTCATCCTGAAGAAGAACTTCAGCTGGAAGAACACTTTGTTTGAAATAGCCATTTCTCAGATGCGGGTTATGGAAAAGGCCGTGAAGGAGATTCACTCTGACACCCTGAAGGACATTAAAATAGTAAATCCCTTAGGTATTCTACAATTGGAAGATGCAGACCAGGGAGTTGATGCATTAGTGAAGTCCTTTGTGGATGAAATGAACGCTTTTAAGGAAAGTGAAGTGTGTATGGTTCATGACCTCACGAGGACCGCCAACATAGAAGCAATGCTTATCTTAAATCGAGGTCAATTGCCAAAGCAAGCGGAGAAAATTCAGGAGATGAGATGGGAGAAAAATGCCACGCATGCCAAGTTGATCGCGTTGAAGAACCTGCACGCCCCGCCTACTCAGGAGCTGCTCTGAGTTTACTGGTCCTGGAAGCTCGTAAAGGTTGCCACATCAGAGGATGCTCAAGAAAACTGAATCAATTTCAATTTTGTTTACTCATTTGACCCTACCTTAACTCTTCTTTAGAAACTGGTTTTAAACTGTTAACGGTTTCTTGTTTTAATGGGGTCCGAGAAGCCGAGTTTTTTGGGAGGCTTTCTCAGACCATTTAAACTATTTAAGCTAGTGCTTAAGACATCAAAAGGGGGATAGATTAGAATAGAAAAAACATAGAAGGGAATAGAAGCAATAGTACAAGTTCTTTCCATTTTTTTTGTTTTTGCAGTAGTTTGTATGACTGATGATAACTGGACTTTGGGCCAGTCTTACCTGAATACTTGTGCATGAAAATATTTTGATCTTTGAATCAAATAGTGAAATATATATGTTCTACCTTGGGAATTATATATCGATCTTGTGTATGTGCTATTCAGTTTCAGTCATTTATTATAGTTCTCTGAGTTATAGTTTTTTTGTAGACGCATTTTTGTTAGTTAGTCTAAATTTTTCTGAACGGCCGCTGAAGCTTATTTTTCTTTCGCAAGGTAGTCTTCTGTTACATCTATTGGTTTTCACAAGTTTCTGTTGTTTTACCTCATCCGTCTAGGAATGGTTGAGAGTCCTTTTACTGCTTTTCAGTTAAAAGCTTGTATGTTAAAATTACTTTTTCCATTCATTGAATATCTTATAAAGGGAGCTGTACCTTTTTTGCAAAATTCAGAGGGAAGCAAAGTAAATGCTTACCCAACTGTTGTGTAAATGATTTGTTTTCAGAGGCATAGAGTCGGAAGATACATATCAGAGTATAAGAGAACAAATCTGTTCGCCAACAGATTTTTGGCGACTCTGCTGGGGAAAGACCAGTCAAGTGCACTAGTCCACTTCCCATCGCAATGCCACATAATGGTGCTACCTAATGATAATGTGTTCCTTGTGCTCCAGCCAAATTTAGGTTTTCAAGACACACAGGAGGATTTAATCTCAGACCTAGCTGCAGTCGCTTGGAGATTCAGACGAAGTAATCAAGAATTCCAGCGGGTTCAAGAAGTGCTTGAAAGAGAGGAAGAACTTGGTGAACGCTTGAGGGGTATTCCTATTTATAGGGAAGCCATCGTAGTTAACAGGCTTGCACAAGGCCAACCGCAGAACTAAGTTTTGAACAGATTCTTGAACTGGCAACCAGAAGATACACGAGAGGGGAACGTAGTAGAGGATTGGTGGATGAAGACTTTGAACTGTTAGAAAGCCTTAATTTTAAACCAGATTCAAATCATTCCCAAAGGAAGAAAGCTCAAACTGTCAGTCGACCCTCATCTCCCTCGTGAAATCCAGCTGTCCCTTTAACCGTCCAAGCAATCATTTCTCCGGGTACTGTAATTCCCACTATCTTAAATATTCAACCTTTGAATCTCCAATTTCCATTCATGGCTGTAAACAGACCTTGGGGTCAACACATTGGACCTCTGAATTTAGGGGTTAATCAACCTGCTGATCTACCTAAAGGAGCCAATCAGATGATCATCTCAATGCCTTCCAAACCGCTTGCAGGATCACGAGTGTATCTACCGAAGATGTAGCAGTGAGACTCTTTGTCAGAACTCTAGTAGATGCTGCTGCCGATTGGTTCAGCCACTTGCCAAATGGATCTATTACGAATTGGGATACCATGAAGCAGGCTTTCGAAAGAAGGTTCAAAATGCCTGACAATGAGGTCTCTTTATTGATACAACTTAGTCAGCTAAAGAAGGAGATACATGAACCAATGAGAGAGTTCGTGGCTAAATTCAACATAATTCTACAAAGAATTCCCGCGACTGCTGCTCCGAGCAATGAGAACAAAAAGATTTACTTCCTCAATGCGGTTCCACCAGATATAAGCTTTCATTTGTTGAAAGATGGAGTGCCTGACTTCGAAGACACACAAACAAGAGCAATTGAGCTCGAAGACACTCTCATAACAGCTGGCAAGTGGAAGAGAGAAGCACAAACTCCTAGCAACCCTTTGACAAGTGCAACTACAGATCCAATGATACAGAGAGTTATGAATGATATAGCAATGCTAAAAAGGCAACAGAATAGAACGATTACTTATCCAGCTCCTTATCAAGATATAAGTCGAAGACAACTACCCCAATAGCAGACAAAAGCACTGCAGTTACCTGGTTCTCAACCAAGGTTACAGATAGAGGCTGCTCCCAAAGAAACTATGTGCTCGTTCCATTTGACCACTGATCATGATGGGGATACATGCACTGAATGGTTGAGATACTTACAACTAAATGCAACCAGGGATGAGGTGAATAATGAACAATTTCATGAAGAAAAGGATTCTCAAGACATGGGTACATCAGGATCTTTTTATTCTGAATATGTACCTGGTGCAGAGCAAGGGGGAAGTGTGCTGGCAACTCTACAAGATCCAGCCTGCGCTATTTTAACAAGGAACCAATGAACTCAGAAGTTTATTCCAGGTGCAGCTGCCACGAGCATAGATACAAAAAGAAAGGAGCCTACTGGTGAAGAAACACGTACGAATTCAAAAAGTTCAGAGGTAAAAATTCTTTTCAGGAATGCAGTTGCCTCTTCCTCTCCTTTTGATTTTGTTGAGTTTTGCAAGTCATCTACAGTTTCTATTTCCTCTCTTGATTTCTTGAGAATGAACCCTAGAGAACTGGATAGGTTGGTAAAATATGTTAAAGGAGAAAATTATGTAAGCCCTCAAGTGGATACACCTTTTATAGGAGAAACTTCTGCTACTCAAGAACCTTTTGCTTTCCAACCTCAAGATACTCCCCAGGTTCCAGAAGGATGTCGATCCACGAACTCTGTAGAAACTGAGTCTGAAGAGGAAAAGCCAAATCATTTTTATGTATCTCTCTTGTTGAATGGTCAAAAATTGAGTAATTGTATTATCGATTCTGGTGCCTCTGACAACATAATGCCTGCCCCCGTAGCTAAAGCCTTGGAATTACCCTTAACTAAAACCTTCGGCCATTGTTATTCTATGGATGGCAAAGAAGTGCCATTGAAGGGTCAGATCAAAGACTGCCAGGCTGTTCTGGCAGCCTACCCAAACAAGCGGCTAAAACTCACTATTTTAGTAGCCGATATACCTGCTAGTTACAGAATGTTACTCAGCAGAACCTTCTGTAAAGACTTGGGTGGGGATATAAAAATGGATTGGTCCGAAGCCACAATTCCTGTAGGCAAAAGGAAAGTAAAGTTGGAACCTGAACCCAAGAATAAATATACCGTAATGCCTTCAGCTGAACCCAGAGCCCAAATCTTGTACGAAGAATGTAATTTCGGGAATTATGTTATTCTGTCTGCTCCAGATAAAGATGTTCAGATCGAACCCGATAGAGAAGAAGATATTTGGAAGATGGAATTCGATGGAAGTTGTTCTAGCTCAGGTTCGGGTGCCGGAGTGGTCCTTTTCCCCCCGAATGGAGACTGCATTCCTTTTTCTTTCAAATTGGATTTCAAAAACACCAACAACACTGCAGAGTATGAAGCCTTGTTGTTGGGCCTGGAGGAATGCAAGTTGAGAAGGGTTAAAAAGTTGATTGTGAAAGGGGACGCTGAATTAATAGTTAAACAGGTTCGGGGTCAGTTTTCTGTAAAGAATGAGAAATTAAAGCATTATAGAAATTTAGTCTGGGATGATATAGAATCCTTTGACACTTTTTCCATTGAGTATATCCCTAGAAATCAGAATACTAGAGCAGATTCTTTGGCCGTATCAGCCTCCTTGCTCTTGCCGCATCTTGATTTTAAAACTAAAAAATACCAGATTGAAATGATATACAAGCCAAGGGTACTAGACAATGTCCAGAACTGGAAGGTTTTTGATGATGATGCACAACTTAAGGAATTCCTGGAGTGTGCTGCTGGATTTGCTGAAACATATTTTGAAAGCTCAAAGAATGAATGTACAGAATTTTACCAGGATGAGAATGATAATGAAGGGGTAATTCAGCTAAAAAGTAATAAGATCCCTAAAAGCTTGGTTTCTCTGGAGCACTTATTCAGAAGAAGAGATGACAGTACGATGAAAGAAAAAGTTTCACATGCCCCAAATCCAAAAGAGTATGATAAGATCGATATAGGTGATCAAGATTCCCCTAGGTGGATCTCCATTGGTCAAAGCTGTACTGAATCTGAGAAAGAAGATTGGAAGAAGTTATTGAAAGAATACAAAGATGTTTTCACCTGGGATTATGGAGATCTGAAAATTTTTAGAGGTGGTCAGTTTGAGCATCAAATCCCTTTGAGGCCTGGGGTTATTCCTTTTCGCCAGAAACTAAGAAACTATAACCCCAAGGTGTCAGAAGCCATACTGAAGGAAGTTAAGAAAATGTTACAAGTTTGAATTATTTACCCTATTCACCATTCGATGTGGATAGCTAACATAGTCCCAGTAAGGAAGAAGAATGGCGAAGTGTGAATTTGTGTTGATTTTCGTAACCTGAACCAGGCATGTCTAAAAGACAATTATGCACTGCCCGTCATGGAACATGTTTTACAGGCAATTTCCGGTTCGGAAGTCATGTGAATGTTGGATGGCTACTCAGGTTATAATCAAATAGGTGTGGCAAAGGCCGATCAGCATAAGACAGCCTTCATCACACCATGGGGTACTTACGCCTATAACAGGATGCCCTTCGGGTTAATCAATGCAGGCGCCACTTTTCAGAGGGCAATGAACTCTTCATTTGAAGATCTTAGGAATAACATCATAGTGATCTATTTGGATGATCTTACAGTTTTCTCCAAAAAGAGGAATCAGCACTTGAATGATGTAGAACGAGTCTTGCAATGGTGCAGGGATCATGGTATCTCCTTGAACCTCAAAAAGTCCGTATTTTTTGTAGAGGAGGAAAAACTACTCGGTCATATCGTATCGAAAGATGGCATAAAAATAGATCCCGATCGGGTCAAAGCAATCCAACAGCTCAGCATGCCCTCTAGCAGAAGCAGCCTGAAGTCCTTCTTCGGGCAAATCAATTTTCTGCAAGCTTTCATCCCTGAATTCTCTGAGGTAACAAGACACATGATTGAGATGATGAGCGAGAAGGTTCCTTTTAAATGGAATGATGACGGAAAGAAAGCATTTGAGGAAGTCAAAATTGCCATATCCCAGGCACCAGTGCTGAAAAGTCCTGATTTTAAAAAGGACTTCATTATATATTGTTATGCTTCCTAGCATACCCTTTCAAGCATGCTCACGCAGAAGGATAAAGACGAGCAAGAAGCACCCATAGCTTTCATGAGCGTGCCTCTCAAGAAGCACGAGCTTAAATATCCTCAAATAGAAAAACATGCTTATGCGGTGGTGAAGGCAGTAAAACATTTTAGGTATTATATCCTTCACTCACATAGTACCGTATATGTACCGGAGACTGCCGTGAAAAGCATTTTGATTCAGAAAGAAATCGGTATGAATAATAGAGCCGTATGGATTGCAAAAATCCAAGAGTATGACCTGACGATCAAGCCCACGAATTTGGTGAGAGGCAAGGGTTTGTGCAAGTTGATAGCAGAGGATAATGAAATTTGTGAAAAAATAGATGAAGTTCCAATGGCCTTGCTAGTTAGCTCAATTGACCCTTGGTTCTCAGATGTTAGTTACTTTTTGACATATGGGGAGTGTCCAAATCATCTGAATCAAAAGGAGAGGCGGAACCTAAGGTTAAGAGCCAGTAAATATGTAATTTCCCAGCGCACCTTGTTTAAGAAGGGAGTTGATGGCACTTTCCTCAGGTGCGTGGATGAAGGACAAAGGAAATAATTGTTAAGAGCATTCCACGATGAAGCATGCGGAGGGCATTACTCCTCAACCGTGACAGCTTATAAGATTCTTCGAAATAGGTTCTACTGGCCAGGGATGTTTAAAGATGCTTACCAGTATGTAAGAAGTTGTGACAAGTGTCAATTGTTCTCTGGGAGACCCTATCTAGCAGCATTACCTCTGAAGCCCGTTATAGTAGAAGAACCATTCAGGCAGTGGGGAATTGATTTCATCGGGCCCTTGAACCCACCATCCAGCACCGGGGATAATTACATTCTAACTGCCACCGATTACTTCACAAAATGGGTGGAGGCAATACCCACGAAGAAAGCCAATTCTCAGGTGGTGTGTGACTTTTTGATGAATTTTATTTTTGTAAGGTTCGGGGTACCAATTAAAATCATAACAGATAACGCTACTTATTTCTCTTCAGAAGAAATATCAACCTTTTGCTATGAACATGGTGTGGCCTTAGCTCATTCCTCGGATTATTTTCCCCAGGGAAATGGCCAAGCAGAATCCAGCAACAAAAACCTGATCGTCATAATGAAAAAATTGATGGATGATAATCCCAGAGAATGGCATAAGAAGCTCCACGAGGCACTTTGGGCAGACAGGATTACTTTGAAGCGAGCTATTGACATGTCACCCTTCGAATTGGTGTATGGGATCGGGGCTCATATTTCTCTGCCTCTCGAGCTATCCTCTGCACAACTTCAAGCAGTTATTGAAGATGAATATTTTAAAAATCCCCTGGAGAGGCGTATAATGCACCTAAGTAAGTTGGAGGAAGACAGGGAAAATATGGTAGACCATATTACTGAACATCAGCTGAAAGTGAAACAGATCTTTGACATGAGAGCTAGGCCTCGCGGTTTTATGGTGGGAGATGAAGTCCTGCTGTGGGATAAGAGAAGAGCATCAAAGGGGGCATATGGAAAGTTTGAATCTCTTTGGAAAGGCCCGTTCATCATCTCAGAAAATCTGGGCTCAAATGCCTTTAAACTATCATATCCAGATGGTGTTAATCTGCCCTTCACCTATAATGGGCAGGACCTGAAGTTATGCAAACTCTAAGTGTCCGGGTTCGTCCCCTTTGTAAATAGTAGTTAGTTTCCTGTGTTTCAGTTTTGGTTGTGTCCCTCTTTTCTTTTCCCTTCTGTTTGCTTGGGTTGTTTTGCGGAACCAGTTTTCTGAAGTTCTCTGCAAATTGGAAAATTTGCAGTCCCCAGTCAGAGCCGATGTTGGGTGAGTAAGAGTCGCCTTATTTTGAACTTTTCAAGTTTTCGTGTCAAGCTTCACTCTGTTCATTTTTCCACCTTGTTGGTCTTCCCGCGAGTCTTCGCGCATTTGAATTTGTCAAAACTGAGCTTACGGCGTTGTTTGTATCGGTTTGACCCGTTTTAAGCCAATAACATATCCCTTCAAGGCTTTTGAATCACTTTGAACCTTTTCGAACTCCGGTTCGAAGTAGTTCGAAGGAGTTCAAAAGCGGCCTAAGTCCTTTATTACTAACGATGTGTTATGCAGGAAAGCTAGCGACATTTTCTTCTTCAGAAAGTTTGAACCTTTTTGAGCTCTGGTTCGAAGGAGTTCAAAGTAGTTCAAACGGACTACCAGCGTGATCAATAATGATAGTATGTCCTGACAAGACGTGCCGTGTAGACTTGGCGTGATTTCATTGGACGGGCCAGTGCGTAGAAAATGAGGCAATCACTTGCACGATCGGAAAATATTTGGTTTGAGATTGAATTATGATGATTGAAAAGGTGGCGGATCCCGAAGAGTTAATTTGATTTGAAGGCATTTATTGCTTATCACCACTTGGTGTTAAAAAATTTATTAATACACGTGTAATGGAGTATATTTCGCGCTTCAAGTGGCAACTACAAACAGAAACTGGGTAAGTCATTTCTTTCCCTATTGTATACTGCGAGGTCTGGGCGCTGGAAGGGTGGTCTGGTCGAAGTGCAAAGCATACCGGTAGCTTCTTTCAAGCTCTGCCTTCTCTTTTTCGGTTATTCCTTCAAATTCCCTTAGTTCAAGCAGTGAGCTGGTAGACTTTCATATTTTTTTAGGCAAGCATGAGGTCTGTCATGCATTTCTTTGGCAATGTGAAGAATCTTGAATGTAAGGCCCCGGTCATAACAGACACGAATCTTTTAGGGGTCTCAGTTGATACTATACCTTCAAAACTCTCAACTCATGTTGACGAGGAGTACATTGTAGAAGTCCTGGCTAGTGGGTTGTTAGAAGCGGCTGCTTTCCCACCGGCTACTGTTTGTCCAGAATTGGTGCAAGAATGTATCAATAGATACGATGTAAAGTTGAAGAGTATTTTAAACACGGATGGTCAAACCCTAATCCCTGTTAACCGCAAAACCATTTCAGCTATTTTCAAAATACCAGATGAAGATCTCGTCAACTTCATGCCTACCCAGTCTCTGGCCCAATTCAGAGAAAATACTGATAAAAATAGGAGTCACATAGCGAGAAGGTGGACAAAGACCAACTATAAAGGAGGGTTGCGGTTACCCAAAAATTTCACCAAGGACCATATGAACCCCCTAATACATGATTTGGTTGTTCTCCTTCACCGATTAAAAGGTTCAGAACAGGCCCTATCCTTTGATGAGTGGATGTATCATTTTGTAGAAATCATCCTAGAAGGCAGTCAACACATTGACTGGGCTGAAATTATAGCCGCATCTCTTCAGGACCAGCTCAGACAGACTCAGATGACCAAGGAAGGATTTTACATATCTTCATACCTGATGTATTGCTTGGCCTGTACTCAAGACCTACACCCTATTCAGAAAGCTCCCTGGAATGGAGATTTATTTATTTATGAGTGCTATCCATTACTGAGAAGAGATAAGGTTTTGGAGGATTACAGAACAATACATGATATGTTCTGGGGAAAATTGCGTCAGGAATTGGCTGGCAGGCCTAACCAGAGGATTTCAGACAATGCGCAGAGATTAGTTAAAGTATTTGGCAGCTTTTATATTTAATTTCTCCGTTTTACTTATATTCGGGTAGGAGGATTTGAAGAAGAACCATTGAAGCTGCCTAGGTACACTTTTGACTATTTCATTCTTGCAGAAGTTTGCAGACAGTTGTTCATTGTCATTAAAATAGCTCTCCCGAAAGATAAATGGAACTCTCTGTTCCCAGTGAAGTTAGGCCACTTAATCTGTAACAGCATGCTGGACGCATCTATTATGGGGAGTAATTTACTGAACTTCCACATGCCTTTCTATGAACCAAGAATAGGGTTCGATAGTAAAGGCTTTGCCAGACAGACCCTGGGATTAGGAAAATGCCCTTCACCAAGTTACTATCTGGAGGACCTATGGGAAGATCTCGGCAATGAAAAAATGATCGGGGAATGAGATAGAACCAGGCTTACGGTATCTCAGATTAAACTGCTGCAGTTGAAGTTTGATACCAGAAATATAGAGGATAATGATTCAGAGATTCCCCGTCCATCCGCCACCTTTTTCGAGGAGGATGTTGTTTCGATCATCGATTGGAGTAGAGAGGAGTCTAGTGATATCAGACTCTGGGCCCGCAGCATTTTTGAGGAAACAGAAAACTGGATCGTGGCGAAGAAGAAAGATGTTCAACCTCTTACAGATACAAGTCATAACATTGGTTCACCCATTAAGAGTGTAACACAAGCCCTTGCTAATAAATCTCTTTTGTCATCACATGCAGGTAAGAAAATACTAGTGAAGGAGAAAACGGCCCCGGTGAAACATCCAACCGCGCCAAGGTCAAGACCAAGGATGAGATCTGAGAAGAAAATCCAAATGGCCTCAGAGGAGCCTGATTATCTGGATGACGTCGGTGACCTCAACGATGAAGATCTCACCTTCACCCCTGATCATAAGGGGAAGATGCAGGAAGGTCTCACGCACTGCCAAGACCTATCTCAGAATGCAGATGCACTTGTTAAGACCCCTGACAATCGAATGGTGTCCAGCACAATTCCACCTTGGCTCACGAAATCGGTTAATAAAAGGAAAAGCTTCAAGCCTCTATCTATTCCAGTTAAAGAAATAGTGACGAGATACGCAGTTTGTACTCTGAAAGCTAAAAGGATGAAAAGTGATGCGAGGCTAATAACAGATCCTTCTACCGGGAAAGTCACTACTGAAATTGCTACAGTAAGATCTATGAGAAATACCCAAGATCCTGAGCCCGAGGATTATGAGATAATGAAGATGGATTTTGGAGTACTGAACAGGGATTCCCGTGATCACATTTTCAAATTCTCTGCCGATCGTATGCTCGGACAGTCGCAGAAGGACGGCAGAGAGAAGCGGGAGTTGAAACAGATAGTTTTGACCATGGCGGAATTCCTATCTTCGCTTGTTGAGAATAGTGCAATACCTCTAGCACAGACTCATCAGGGGTTCGACCCTAATTCGATAGAAAGTCAGAGGCTGTTCAAGCAGGTTCAGTAGGGGAGGACTTGGATAGAGGTAATGAAGGCATGGACAGATGGCATCATAGCGGAAGGCAGTGCCTTCATAAAAGAGTTTGTGAGCACCCGTACAGACGGCGAAGCGCTCTTGGGGGAAATTCAGACATTGATCCCAATATGGGAAAGTGAAGCTGAAAGTTGTTCAGAGATCGTGAAAAGTGTACAAGAAATTGAAGATTACAGAGTGAAGCAATTTCTGACAGAGAACCCCATGAAGCTGGTCGACCCATGTATGCTGTTCATCCTGAAGAAGAACTTCAGCTGGAAGAACACTTTTTTTGAGATAGCCATTTCTCAGATGCGGGTTATGGAAAAGGCCGTGAAGGAGATTCACTCTGACACCCTGAAGGACATTAAAATAGTAAATCCCTCAGGTATTCTACAATTGGAAGATGCAGACCAGGGAGTTGATGCATTAGTGAAGTCCTTTGTGGATGAAATGAATGCTTTCAAGGAAAGTGAAGCGCCGATGGTTCATGACCTCATGAGGACCGCCAACATAGAAGCAATGCTTATCTTAAACCGAGGTCAATTGCCAAAGCAAGCGGAGAAAATTCAGGAGATGAGATGGGAGAAAAATGCCACGCATGCCAAGTTGATCGCGTTGAAGAACCTGCACGCCCCGCCTACTCAGGAGCTGCTCCGAGTTTACCGGTCCTGGAAGCTCGTAAAGGTTGCCACATCAGAGGATGCTCAAGAAAACTGAATCAATTTCAGTTTTGTTTACTCATTTGACCCTACCTTAACTCTTCTTTAGAAACTGGTTTTAAACTGTTAACGGTTTCTTATTTTAATGGGGTCCGAGAAGCCGGGTTTTTCGGGAGGCTTTCTCGGACCGTTTAAACTATTTAAGCTGGTGCTTAAGACATGGAAAGGGGGATATATTAGAATAGAAAAAACATAGAAGGGAATAGAAGCAATAGTACAAGTTCTTTCCATTTTTTTTGTTTTTGCAGTAGTTTGTATGACTGATGATAACTGGACTTTGGGCCAGTCTTACCTGAATACTTGTGCATGAAAATATTTTGATCTTTGAATCAAATAGTGAAATATATATGTTCTACCTTGGGAATTATATATCGATCTTGTGTATGTGCTATTCAGTTTCAGTCATTTATTATAGTTCTCTGAGTTATAGTTTTTTTGTAGACGCATTTTTGTTAGTTAGTCTAAATTTTTCTGAACGGCTGCTGAAGCTTATTTTTCTTTCGCAAGGTAGTCTTCTGTTACATCTATTTGTTTTCGCAAGTTTCTGTTGTTTTACCTCATCCGTCTAGGAACGGTTGAGAGTCCTTTTACTTCTTTTCAGTTAAAAGCTTGTCTGTTAAAATTACTTTTTCCATTCATTGAATATCTTATAAAGGGAGCTGTACCTTTTTTGCAAAATTCAGAGGGAAGCAAAGTAAATGCTTACCGAACTATTGTGTAAACGATTTGTTTTCAGAGGCATAGAGTCGGAAGATACATATCAGAGTATAAGAGAACAAATCTGTTCGCCAATAGGAACAAAATTTTAAAGTGCTCACAATACATTCAATGATGAAATGAATGCTTGGAGATTGCCTACTATTCCATCCTTGAATTTAGAAACCAAAACAATAAGTAAAGAAGCCTTTCAACAATGCATAACACAATGGACTTGCAGATTTATACTTCTATTTTTATTGAATCTCTATTCCTGTCGTACACTCCAGGCTTAAGTCTATCATACAATGACTTCCAAAGGTTACATATAACTCCATCACAACTTCCCCAACCATGAAGAACATAGGTGAAGAACTTGATGGTTTCATGCTTTAATCTTTAAGAACTTGATCAAGAACATAGGTTTTAATGAAATATCAATTTGATTTGCAACGTTTGTGTTCTTTACAAATTTGAAAGGCTCTAATACTTACTAGGGTGGATGTGGATGTGAAACCTTATGATTTTACTACTAAGTCTCTATTTGTTGGGCATACTGATTATAAGTACTTGACATATATCACAAATGTTGCTAATTAAGGTTGGTGGGATGATTACGCCTATCCTGAAAAAAGACTGTCAAATCATTATGCTTTCAAATCAATTACCTATCGACATATCCCTTGCGAGGGAGAGAAGCCAAACACATAAAGAACATGCACATAAACACGACAACTGAAAAAATTAAATGAAATACACCAAGAAGTACCAAATGATGAATGCTCAATTGTTGTAATGGCAAAGCATCAAAACCGTCCATTTTTAGAACTTGATTTTCTAGTCTAAATAATTTTTCTATAGTCGTAATGATTTTTCTAGAACTTGATTTTCTAGTCTTAATGATTTTTCTATAGTCCTAATGATTTTTCTATAGTCGTAATGATTTTTCTTTCATCCTAATGTGTGTTGCTCTTGATAAATTAGGCCTTGAATTTGAATTTTTGTTCACTATTTTATTTCAGATTGATATTTCATTCATTTTTCATATACACAGAGACTACACATGTTGATAAAAAAATGAGCTATTTGATTAAGGTTAACTATTCATGATTGTAAATAGTCAATATTTCTAATGGTACTCCTTGGTGTATTCCATTTTAAAATAATCATGTTTCTATGGCTATGATAAATATCCCTTTGTGTTGAGAAAATTATAGTTAAAAAAATGATTGCAAACAAATCATCCTTCTTCCACCAACATTCTAGTCAATGTACAAGTAACAAGTCATTCCATTCAAGAATGACCATGTTTGACAATATCAACCCATAAAAAAATGAGTATGCAGAATTTAGTGATTGTATCTTCCATTAGAGCCACTTCATATGCACAGGTGATGAACATGCATATTTGCCTGAGTGTTATTGGGAGCTTACCCAGCAACACATGTACTATTGTGAAAATCACCACAAATCTATTTGCTGCTGGGTCTAGCTCCTAGTATTACTTGGTCAAATATGCATTTTTTTCACTGGTGCATATACCTTCTATGATCAACTCTTATATGCATAGATGATGAACATTTAGATTGGCCTAAGCAGTACTGTGAACTTTCCTTCCAACACATGTACTATTGTGAAAACTATCACAAGTCCATTTGTTGGAGGAAATCTCACAATACACATGTTTGGAGGTTTGAAGGAAACAAGAGAATTTGAAGAGTCACGAGTCTTAAGATTGTACTTAATATAGCCAAGCTTCATTCAATGGTACATTCAAACATGAAACAAACCATTCTTAAACTATATTAAACTAGTAAACCAAAGGACATGCTTTTACTACTAAGTCTCTATTTGTTGGGGATACTGATTATAAGTACTTGACATATATCACAAATGTTGCTAATTAAGGTTGGCAGGATGATTATGCCTATCCTAAAAAAAGACTGTCAAATCATTATCCTTTGAATGGTTACTATGAATATGAATGATTTGATATAGCATATTTCTCATTTTACTTGAAGTTTGGAATAGCTTGTGCAAGGGTGAAAGTACTTTTGATCATTTTGGTCATGATTGTTCCTCTACACAGTTAGCAAATGTAACTGTCTAATGATTATATGTAATGTTGAATGGATTAAATGCTTTATTCTTGGTATAAGTGAATGGAAGGAATAGTGCTAGTGTTAGGTTTAATTTATTATTGAATTCAATGGTTTCCAAGATGTGATGAGGAGTTTGCTCCTTGTTTAATGTTAATTGTTCTTGCACAATCCACTCATACAATAGTGAAATGCTATGTGATTGACAATTTCATACAACTGGTCCTTTGGCATGTATTAAACAGAATAGAATTTTCAGCATATTATTATCATTCTATTTCTTTGTTGTAAACATGCCATTGGTTCGGTTTTGTAAATTTCTTTTCGTGTTAATTTTTTTTTTTCTATTTTTTCCATTTGATAACCACAGTCAACATTTCAAAATAGTGAATAACATCAAATAATGGAGATAAATCATGGGCTAGGGCATGCCACCAGTAGATTAAAACTAAACCAATGACATGTTTACAACAAAGAAATAGAATGATAATAATATGCTGAAAATTCTATTATGTTTAATACACGCCAAAGGACCAGTCCCAACAATTCTTAAACAATAAAGTATGTTTAAGAATTGTTGGGAGTATTTTTCAAACATTCATATTCACTTATTGAATGCTTTGGAGACTAGTGGTTTGACTGTCGATGCATTACCAGTGACTGAGATTCATTAAAGGATTAAAAACCCTTCATTTTGGGTTATTGTGTGTGGATTCAAATATAGGTTTGATTTGGTTAATGTTAAGAAGAGATCAATAAAATATTTAAAGACAATCTTACATGTTTGGAGAGGTTTGAGAGGCCGTTATCATGACTGTACCCTCACAAACAATGACATAGACTAGTTTTACTAAGTTTATTTTCTCTATTTTGAGGTTCTCATTGCCAAAGTGGCCAAAGACTATGTTAGGCTGATAAAATATGGGGATTCTCTTTACTGTTGTAAATCTTTGAAGGTTGCTGCACTTGGACAAATGTGGATGTGCAACCTTATTCTTTTACTACTAAGTCTATGTTTGTTGGGCATACTGATTATAAGTAGTTGACATATGTCACAAATGTTGCTAATTAAGGTTGGCGGGATGATTACGCCTATCCTAAAAAAAGACTATCAAATCATTATGCTTTCAAATCAATTACCTATCATCATATCCCTTATGAGGGACAGAAGCCAAACACATAAAGAACATGCATATAAACACGACAGCTGAAAAACTTAAATGGAATATGCCAAGAAGTACCAAATGATGAATGCTCAATTGTTGTAATGGCAAAGCACCAGAACCGTCCATTTGTAGAACTTGATTTTCTAGTCTAAATGATTTTTCCATAGTCGTAATGATTTTTCTAGAACTTGATTTTCTAGTCTTAATGATTTTTCTATAGTCTTAATGCTTTTTCTTTTGTCCTAATGTTTGATGATCTTGATAAATTAGGCCTTGAATTTGAATTTTTGTTCACTATTTTATTTCAGCTCGATATATATTTCATTCATTTTTCATATACACAGAGACTACATGTGCTAATAAAAAAATGAGCTATTTGATTTAGGTTAACTATTCATGATTTTAAATAGTCAATATTTCTGATGGTACTCCTTGGTGTATTCCATTTTAAAACAATCATGTTTTTATGGCTATGATAAATGTCCCTTTGTGTTGAGAAAATTAGAGTTAAAAAAATGGTTGTTCAGTGTCTATGTATCTGCAAGTTGCAAACAAATCATCCTTCTTCCACCAACATTCTAGTCAATGTACAAGTAACGAGTCATTCCATTCAAAAAAGACCATGTCTGACAATATCAACCTAGAACAAAATAAGGAGTATGCAGAATTTTTTGATTGTATCTGCCATTAGAGCCACTTCATATGCATAGGTGATGAACATGCATATTTTTCCTAAGTGCTACTGGGAGCTTACCCAACAACACATGTACTATTGTGAAAAATCACCACAAATCTATTTGTTGTTGGGTCTAGCTCCCATTATTTCTTGGTCAAATATGCATGTTTTTTACCTGTGCATATACCTTCTATGATCAAATCTTATATGCAAAGGTGATGAACATTCAGATTGGCCTAAGAAGTATTATGAGCTTTCCTTCCAACACATGTACTATTGTGAAAATCATCACAAGTCCATTTGTTGGAGGAAATCTCATAGTACATATGTTTGGAGGTCTAAAGGAAACAAGAGAATTTGAAGAGTCACGAGTCTTAAGATTGTGGTATATTTTGGCAAATGAAGAGTGGAAAGAAGATGATATTCCTGAGATCATGGATGGACACAATGTTGCAAAATTTATTGATCCAGATATCTTGCAGAGGCTTGAAGAACTGGAGAGGGAAGAAGGGTTTAGGATGGCAGCTGAGGGTGACAAGGATGATGAGATGGGGGAAGTGGAGTTGAATCTTGATGAAAAGGAAGCTCTGGATGCAATTAGGAAGAAGAAGAAGATGCTTATCATCAAACACAAGTTGAAGATGAGTATTGCAAAGAGCATGCTTACCATACCAAGGAAGTTTGACAAGAACAAGGAATATGGCTTAAACAGAATGGGAAGACATCTTTCTAGCCTGGGCTTGGATCCTTTGAAGTTTGGTCATTATGGATAAAATATACAGATATTTCTAGTGATGAAAAATTAACTTCTTTAAGCCTTACCCTTGTTGTTTCAAATATATCATTTGGGTATGCAAAGAGGGCACAGGAATTGGGGTACACATAGTTCATTTATGGGATTTTTCTTGGGAAGCTAATTTCTCATCTATCATCTACATTATTATGAAGCTAATTGCCAAAGGATCCAGGACTAGGCTAGAAAGATGTCTTCCCAAACACATAAAAACATGCACATAAACATGACAGATGAGAAACATAAATGTAGATTACACAATAGCTGAGAAACATAATTGTAGGCATCATGGTCACAATTTTTTGGAGACAACATAATTGAGTTGTATACCCAAGCGATGGAGAGAAACTTCTGTACCTCCAATTCCAAATTGAATAGATTTGTGTTGGAGGACCTTGTATTCATGAGCAACATATGTATTCAACTTGGAATTAGAGGTGTAGGAATTTCTCTCCATCGTCTGGGTATACAACATAATTGAGTTGTATACCCAAATGACCCAAAACAACTACTACTCCTCTGGTTCCAAAGGAGTAGTGGTTGCTTTGCATCATCTGGGTATACCACTCAATTATGTTGTCTCCAAAAACTTGTGACCATGATGCCTACATTTATGTTTCTTAGTTGTTGTGTCCTAGGACCCCTTATGACCCTTTACGACCCCTAAGAATACACATCTTAGAGGTCTTAAAATGTCATAAAGGGTCATAAGAGGCTCCTAGGAGGGGCCAGATGAGCTTCCACCTTCACGTGGTTGGCCCTATTAAGTAGAGAATGTTAAACTATTCTCAAAACAAAGAGAAGCTCAATAATTTAAGGTCTCAGTCCACGAAGATGGTGAAAAATGACAGAAATCAATGCTGGAGAGTTTTTAGATACTAAGAAGATGTATATGCACTGGAGGCCAGAAGGGATTTTTGTGGAGATTTTCTAGATGTGGAGATTTTCTAGAGAGGGTTTCCACATTGAGTACCAGTGCAGAGATGATGATTCAGTACTGTGTCTATAAAACCTTCATAAATATCCCTTTTTTGGCCTCCACTCATACCTCTTCTTAGAATCTAGAAACTTTGGATAATCTTTCTCATCCATGCACAAAATGTGCTAGTGATTGTATAAAATTACTTTTGTGAGACTGGGATCAATTATGAGAAGGTAAAAAGCAAGATTATTTTATTGTATCTTTCATTTCTTTTATCCATTCATATTTTTTCCCTCCTCTTATATTGGATGTTGTGCAGTGTACATAAAGGAAAGGTGGTGATTAATCTCAATGATCGACAGGTATAAGTCTTTCAGCCCTTACCTAGTAGCTAGGACTAAAGATAACAAAGCTCAAGAGACCATCATAGTTGGTCTCCATCCTTGGTCCATATACAAATAAAACATTTTACATTTCGTTAGCTCATCAAATGTAGTGATTTGAAAGAATTTAATGGATGATATTTTCATGTATAACATATATTATTTTAGTTTGATGGTGAATGAATTTATCTACTTCATGCACTTGTATACATCGAGCACAACCATAAAGAAGCATCCCCTCTTGTAGCTTGAGTAATGTAGGCCATGGGAGGACATGCTTCTTTATGGCTATGCTCATAGTATACAAGTGTGCGAAGTTGATAAATTTGTGCATCGTCAACTTAAATAATATATGTTATCATGAAAATATTCTATTAAATTCTTTCAAATCCCCTCATTTGACGAGCTAACGAAATGTAAAATGTTTTGCTAGTATATGGACCAAAGACAGAGACCAACTATGATGGTCTCTTGAGCTTTGTTATTTTTACTATGCTAATCCATCGGTTTTTTGACATGTAGTAATCCTTTTCCGATAGAAGAGCTATTCCTCTGATGGCTACTTGTGTTAGAACTTGATTACTTATCGTCGAACAGTTCACAAGTAACCGTCGATGGGACCCCATTTTGACAGATGGGTGCAACAAGATGGCTATACCTCTGATAGGTACTCCTGTTAGAGATCTACTGAATATCTATCACCTTTCTGACTGACGAAATGTTGTAAGAAGAATTTTTTGACAAATCGGTCACATAGTAAAATTGCTATTTATGTGGCCAATTCTGACGGGTAGGGATGTTAGAATACCAATGGTTATTGCTTCCATCACCATTTCCAATGCAAAAATGCCGATGGATAGATGTATCATAGTTTTGACAAATGGCCATCAAAATTTGGCCTCAAATGTACTAGTGGGTGTAGTGGAAATAAAGCTAAGGGTGTAGTTTAGTGATCAAAGGGGGAGTAGTGTATAGCAGTATGAATCTTGATGTTTATAGATGAGTTTGAGTTCTATACATCCATGTGTATATAATGTTTTTGGTGAATTCATGGGACGTGGAACATTTTTAAGGAGTTAAGTATGTTCACTATGTCTTGTTATCAATGCCAAAGGGGGAGATTGTTGGCATTATGATGGATTTTGGAGTTGAGATGCAATATTTTATTCTTATGAGTTTTTCATTGATGGAAAATCTATCAGATTTGATGAATAGATTATAGATATTGATCAACTAGATGGATAGGTAAAGAAAAATAAGCTAAGTGTTTTAATGAGTTAATAAGAAGATAGTAACAAAAATTATTTTGAGCAGAGACTGAGATAGAGAGCACATTGGGTGGTGCAATTTTTACTGCAGCATTATTTTGGTCAGTCAAGTTTAGTTTTCCGACCACAAAAATTAACTCAATGTTTTGAGTGTGTTGGTATTTTGGTGATGTGTTTAGTGTTAATTGGTTGAGTTACCAATTTATACCTGATGATTAGATGATTGAGGTAGTTGATTATTTAATGGTGCTTGGTAATAAAGTTTTGTATTATGTTTTGGGACAACATGTTAGGTATGATTGGCATTGATTTTCATGTGTTTGGTAAACATTTTGGGCTGACTTGTGGAATGTTTTTCAAGTCTTATTTGAATTAAGAACTATAGCATAAAGGAAAGCTAAATAATGTGATTTAGGGTATAATTTATCATGTTATTGATGATTGAAATCAGAGATAGAGATAGAAAGTTGCGCCAGGATCTAGAGATTGTATTGGATCTGTCAAGAAAGAAATTCCATTTGCAAATCAGTTATTTGATTTCATTTCTCAAGGCTAACTCTAATAGGTTAGCAAGTTAAATCCCTCCAAATGTTGGAATTGACATGTCTCATTGTATAAATACTTTGAAAGGGTGACTTCTGAGAAGGATTTAAAAATCCTCTAGCAAGGTAGATCTTAATAGATCTAATTGTACTTATAACAAGGTACTAGTCACTCTTAACCGAGTGAGCCCCTAATAGGGTATTGTATGCTCCTAACAGGGAAATTATTTTTATTGCAATGAAGAGATTTTTGAGTATCATCCCCACCATGGTTTTCTCCCTCTTACAAGGGTTTCCATGAAAAAATAGTGGTGTTATGTTTGATACTTTTATGGATTCTTAAATTATTTTACTTCTATTGCATAGTTACACTTGCATGTTTGGTTGTATGGAAGTTGCTTAAAAGCACAATCAAATTATTGGTTTAATTGGCTCATTACCTGTTTGCATTGATTCAACCCCCCTTCCTCTCAACGCCTCCATATAATAACATTTGCAATCACCTAAAATTAGCCTAGTCTAACCAAAAGGCCTAATTTCAATCAATTCCCCTATATTCTAAAATCAGGCTAATCTAAAGGATAATTGTGTAATTAAGTTAGGTCAATTTAATTATATAATTCATCAATCATCAAATCATAAATGATCTTTAATTTAAAGTCCTAATTAATTAATTCTCCTAAGCCATTTAATCAAATTCACACTAAAAAATCACATGGCTAAGGAAATGAATTAGTTTGATTTAATTAATTGTCCTATTATCCACACAACTCACAAAAGGACAAAGGACTTAATTCCCGCCAATGGAATTCAAGTGCAAGTATCACTCAACTTGCAATCTCAACTGTCCCTCAAGGATGCATCTCAACCCTCCAAATAAAACTCAAATCTATATAATCAACTCTAATCAAGTCATTTTTCATCTAGCTCCCTATCATAACATCATGCTACAAATTTGAGTTTAGATCATTCTTAATTCTTTCATCAATCCTTCTAATTGCATCAATTCATCCTTATAGTTCTTCAATTATTCTCAATTGCATTCATGTAGATGCATTTTTAATAGAATCTTCCATCTCATAATGGTTTTTCACTAATCTATTACCAATTCTAAGAGCACTAACATAGATAGATCACACTCATTGTGACTTGGATGTAATATATCAATTTTCATTGGGGTTTTATGCTTTTCAATTGATTTTGATTTCACTAACTAATGACATAATGATATATTGAAGCGTTTGTGCTTATAGTGTTGAAGACAAATATATACACACATTTTTGGCACCCACTGTGGGGCCCAAGCCCCATAATTCATCTTAAATTCTAACATTTCTCTATACTTGGAGGTCCTCTTTGAGTGGGGAATTGTACGAGAGTGATTCAAAATCATACTTGGTTTAGAAGCTCATATCTGGTATACAAACTCATACAGACCTCTCTCCTTAGTTGTATTTAGTCTTGATCATATAGAGGGGGTTTATTGATCATATTTAGGACTATTGATCATATAAGGAGTAACCTTGAATAATATATGGGAAATTTTCTATGGGGTGTATCAAACAATCGTATGACACTGTTTCTAGGGAAGAGAGTATTTTGGCTTGATTTTGGATTTTCATTTTCATACTAACCTATCATGTCAAAAATTTAAGGGCAAAAATGCACCAATAATTTTTTTTCTTTAAACACGTTAATTTGACTAATGTTACACATTGACAACGTTTAAGTGTATACAAGTACATACTAGAGGAAATGATATTTCTGGGTAAATCAATTCCAAAGGGGTAGCTAGAATAAGTTGATTGAAAAACTGAGGGGAATCATGACAATCGAAGACCGACTTGTCAATGTCCCATGATTGAGTATATCATGTAGGTTCAACCATGGTCTACAACTGGTTAGGTTTAATTATTTAATTATTGCAAATTTTATGTTATTACTGAAAGGTTTAGATTCATCTAGATTTAATATTTTAATTAATCCTCCTACGAAAATTCCCATATTACTCTAGATGTACACCACTATTAAAATTATTCCTCACAATATAAATAAAAGCAACATTTAAAATTACCCCCTTATCTAGGTTTAATCAATTAGGTTAGATTATTTAAAATCTAAGTATAAATTCTCTTTTACTTTAGTTGGTTAATTAATTAATTCGTAATAGGTTACCTCAACATTAGTTATCCATAATAATGGTTGATTAACTAAATCAATATAGTACAACCTCATTTAAATTATTATTACAACCAAATGTTTAAACCTTTAAAGGTTTCATTAAATTATTAATCAAGAAGAAAGGTTATGTTATAGTCATTTTATTAAATTTATGACCAACATAAAAATATTACTTTTCAAATGTTCCCCTAAATAAAATTTAATGACAACATAAGTAAAAAGAAATACCAACATAAAAATATCCAAAAATAATTTAAAATTCTTACTCAAATAAACCTTTTCAAAATAAATCTCAAATTGAAATAAACAAACCTTTTATAAGAATAAAAAAGCTAGCCCTAATTAGGGCAAGAACCAAGTGGGATGATAAGGGGAAAAAGAGAATTCATTTTGAATTTATTTTCCTCTTCCACTTATCTCTCCTCTTCCAAGATCTTCAAACCCTAACCCGAAATTATGATTAAGGAGTTTTTTATTTCTCTCAACTTCTTCTCACTTTTTTTTTTCTCTTTGGTAAGAGTGTGTGGGTTTTGAGTGTATGCAGGTCAAGTGGTGGAATGGGAAGAAGAATATCCTCCTCCAATTTTAGGTATAACCCCCCTTTTTTGTGTTTCATATATATGTTTTTTTTTAAAATAAAAAAACTAAACAAAATCAATAAAATACCAAATATTAATGGGGGATGGGATGTGAACCCCCATCCCCTCCCTAGACACCGTGGGTGGCTTCCAAGGGTGGCAGTGCCACCAGGGGGGGTCGAACCCCTTTCTGTGCCCCCCCTTGAAAGGGAAGGGTTACAATGTGGGGAAAGCCTTTCCCCTCCTCTCTTTTTTATTCATTTTTTTTAATTTACATAACATTATATGTATATATATAACAAAACTATAAAGCATAATTTTTTTTAATATATTTTTTTTAAAGAAAAACTTGAAACATAAACAAATATATATGTGTGTGTGCATGTGCTTACATTCTGATTTTAAAAGAGAAGTATAAACAACAAATATTTTCATTTTTTTTAATAACAAAAAACTTGAATATATAAACACACACACACACACAGATAATGAAGTATGTGCATATCAAGTTGAACAAGAGGAGAATATTTCAAATTACTTAATGCTGCTATATTTTTTTGAAACACCATTAAATCTGCAAACCCCTAACTTGTTAAAACAAAAAATGTAAACTTTTATAAACCCTTCTTTTGGAAAAAAATATAATTTTTTCTAATACTAAAATGCATTTGTAACTAGGTAAAATTCCAAAAAATAAAATAAAATTCTATATTATTCCTTTTGCAAGATTTCAATACAACTTTTCTTTCCAAATGAAAATACAACATTTCAAAATAAAATTCACAATGAGAAGCCACACTTTCAAAACCATTTCTTTCACACCATCCTTGTTTAGCTATTCAAAAGTTGAAAATACATGAGTCTTTAAACTGAGAGTACAAATACATATTCTTTTCAATTTATCATACAAACTCAAACTTTTCCTTTTCAATAAAATACTACTTTAAAAATTACATATCTACAACATTTAAAGAATGATGCATTCTTTGTTTCCACTTTACAACTTGAACTATGAAAATCTTCATTTCCCTTTTTTTTTCTCCCACATCATAATCCAAGTAAACCTGCAAATGAAACAAGGCTTAACCATGGAGCCTCACCTCCCAACCTATGCCTCAAGGAGGCCACCCCCAAGCTTGGAGAACCAATGCTAGACAGGTTACACACATTCAAGTCGATATTTTACAAACACATAAAAAACATAAAAAAAAATACACCCAACCATGGCTTGCACAATAGGTCACCAAAGACCCATGAATGGGGTGAAGGTGGACCATGTATCCAAGAGGAGATTTTTGAAATATAGATATATACAATGCATTCACAAGGCTCATTTTTAACACATCATACTTCTCTTTCTTTACAACAAAAAATCCCCATATGGCCCACAAATGTGTAACAACAAGAAATGGCAACATGGAGCCCATACTCCATGCCATATCTCTAAAACTTATGTGTCTCCCAATTGGAGAGTGGGTGATCAACCTACAAGTTTCTCAAAATTTCCTCTAAAAGGGGCTTCCTACCAACTCCCCAACCAAATATCATAATGGGAAAAGATTCAATATTCCTTCTCTTCCATTCTTATCCCCTCTCATAAATGAAAGGAAAACAAAAAAATAGAAAAAAGGGGACGGGCTTGTCCTCTTTCCAAACTCGTCACTTTTCAAAAAGGGTATGTTGGAAGGGTCATAAATGAGTTATGGACACTTATTTGGTCAAAATCTAACTCCCAACCCAAGGTATACCTAGTGGGTTAGCTAATTTTGACCCAAACTTCACTCTAGGGCCTCATTTAACCCCTTTAAAACTCACTTTGAGTTCACCTACGGGTTCAACAAGATTTGACTTCCACTTATTGCTTCTTGCCCAAGTGGTTCTCTTAGGGAAAATACAAGGTACTATCCTAGGTTAGGTTACAATTCACCAATCCCTAAATGGACATGTCATTTCCACATAAACACTTCACAAGTGTCAATTGACACCATAAATTCCACATCACATTAACACACTTGGCATGTCCATTTAGAAGATAAAAAATTATTAAAAAAAATATATTAATTAACAAACATTCAACCATTTACGATTACGAATAAAATACAATATAACGAGGTTTCATCTATTCATTAGACTTAACCTTGGCATTTACTATTTCACATTAGCCTTACCTTGGTTCTCCAATTTATTTCCATGGTTAATTCCTTCACACTAGATCTAAACATCAGTAGTCCAAGAAAAACCATACATATAATCAACATAACTAATTGACAACATTAAACATATATAATTGCATTCACATAATCTATCAATTATCAAACAATATCTACAATTCAATTTCATATGATAGCACATGCGTTCATAAAGTATATGCAAAATAAAAAAATCATACCATATCCATTTGACATCAATTCCACTTTAGAACATAATTCACATGTCAAATATAATTATTTACCATAAAATCAATAATTTAATTTTATCAGATCATAATAATCATCTAAATTTGTCAATCATAAAGCATATAGAAATATATCCTATATCACCATCATAGATACTAAATCATCATAATATAAAACCACTACATAATATCCAATGATATGAGGTCCCTGTCTAATAAGTCTAATTGTATCAAAATTGCGTATCATAAGTGAGTAAAGACATGAAAGTAATAACAGTACTATGACAGGTCAGAGTAGTGCCTCACACCCTACCCCTCTAGGGATGAACTTCCTCCTGGAGTACATAAAAAATATGGAGGTACTAAGATCTCATCTATGTTGCATCCTCCCATGATGCTATAACCTCTTCATAACAATCCCATTGGACTCTAACTTGGTCCATCTCTTTTCCTTGAAAATCCAACATCTAGTGTGCTAAAATATGAATGGACTCCAGTGCCAGCTACCCATCTGACTCCACCTACAAGGCATCCCAATCTATGATATGAGACTCATATAAATATATTTTCTTGGTATAGAAACATGAAACACATTGTGGATGCATGATAGGCTAGGTGGAAAAGCTAGATGGTAAGAAACTGGTCCTATCCTCTTGAGGATCTCAAAAGGTCCAATAAAGTGAGGTGCGAGCTTAGAGACCTTTCCATAGTAGATTGGACTCTTATGTGACCATACTCTCAAGAAAACTCTATCGCCAACCATATAACTATGATTTATCCTCTTCACATTTGCATACTTCTTATATCTATCCTGAGCCTCTCTAAGATTTTTCCAAATCAAAACCACTTCTTTCTCCATATCCTTGACCAACTATAGTCCAACAACTACTCTATCCTCAACATTATCCCAACTCAATGGTGTCTTTCATGGCCTACCATAAAAAGCATGATAAGATTGCATCTCTAAAGATGCGTGGTTCCCAATGTTATATAAAAACTCAACCAAGTGTAGGTATTCTTCCCATTTTGTCTTATGGTCCATAACATGCATGTGAAGCATGTCTTCTAACACTTGGTTAACTCTCTCTATCCATCCATCCATCCAGATGATATGTTGTGCTAAAGTTGAGCCTATTGCCCAAAGCTTCTTGTAATTCCCTCCAAAAGGAGGATGTGAAGAGAGAATCTTTATCAGATATGATCCTACAAGGAATACCATGAAGTCTAAAAATATCCTATAAGAACACCTATTCCATTTATGGTGTTGTGAATCTGGTACAAATAGGTGAGAGGTAAGACACTTTGGTCAACTTATCAACCATCAACATGATGGAATCATGATGATGAGATGACATAGGGAGATCAACAATGAAGTCTTTATAAATGGTCTCCCTCTTCGACTTAAGTATCTCATGAACCTGGAGAAACCCACCAGGATGGTGGCACTCCACCTTACATCTCTAGCACTCAAGGCATTAATCGACCAAATCACCTCACAAACCTCTAATTAATAATCAACATAATTCCCCACAAGGGGTCTCAAAGACCGAATCACCTCACAAACCTCTGCATACCACTCATCCTCATACAAATAGTGTAAAATGTAATCTCTCAACCTTGTGTCTTCAGATATAAAATACATCTCATGATGTCTCCTACTAAAGGAATTTGTAACTACATTCTCCTTTCCCTTGATGTATTTGAGATAAAAATCATACTCATAAAGGAAATCCATCCATCTCCTCTACTGTGCATTAAGGTTTGGTTGAGTGAATTTATACCACAAACTGTAATGATCATAATGTCACTCAAATCAATGCCCTAAGAGAAAATGTCTCCATATCCTTGATGCCTGAATTTCAAGGTCATGGGTAGGGTAGTTAATCTCATGAGTCTTAATTTTTCTAGACTCATTTGTAGTGGCACAACCATCCTGCATAAGTACTAATCCCAAACCATCCAAAGAAGCATTTGTGCATATCACAAAATCTTCTAAAGGGTCTAGCACAACAAGGATAGGTGCACTAGTAAGTTCTTCCTTGAGTTCCTAAAAGGACCTTTTTCACTTCTCTATCCACTCAAACTGCTTACCCTTTTGCTAAAGGGAAGTAATAGGGTGTTCTACTTTACGTAAACCTTCAAAAAAATTCCTATAATATCTTTCTAAACCCATGAAACTCCTAACCTTGATCACAGTGGTTGGCGGTGGCCAATCTATGATATATCTGATCTTTGATGGGTCAACTAAGATCCCATCACTTGAAATAACATGGCCTAGTTATTAGATTTTTGATCTAAATAATGCACACTTTGACAAGTTGTCATACAACTGATTATCTCTCAAACACTGCAATACCTATCTCGAGTGCTCTTCATGCTCCTTCTCATCCTGAGAATAATTTAATATATCATTAAAGAGCACAATCAAAAATCTATCAAGAAATGTACATAATACCCCATTCATGAGACTCGTGAATACAAATGGGGAATTCATAAGGGAAAATGGGACAACTGTGAACTCATAGTGTCCATATCTAGTACAAAAAGTGGTTTTGTGAATATTTCTATCCATGATCCTAAACTGATGGTACCCTGACTTCAGATCTATCTTTGAGAATACCTTGACACCCTGTAGTTGATCAAATAAATCATCAATCCTGGGAAATGGATACCAATTCTTAATATTTAACTTGTTCAACTATTGGTAATCAATACATAACCACAAAGATCCATCCTTCTTCTTAATGAAGATGACTGGTGTGCCCCAAGGAGAGATGTTAGGATAGATGTTCCCTTCTCTAAAAGCTCCTCTAAATGGATCTTAATCTCATTAGTGGTAATCATGTATGGTTCCCTCAAAAATAGTGCATCTCTTGGCACAAGATCTATATTAGAATCCACTACCCTAGACGAGGAGGCATACTCGGTAACTCGGTAGGAAAAAAATATGCAAACTCTTAAAGAATATGATAATCATCAAGAGATACTTCCTTCTCCTCCTCCTCTTCCCTATCGCTAATATTGATTTAAAATAATCGGCATCCCTTTCACATGCTCCTCTTAAGATGAACAATAGAGATCATACACAGATATATAGGTCTCTGAATCCCAGAAATCACAATAGGATTGTCATGGTCATCTAAACACACAATCCTCTTCTAATGACAATCTAACTTGGCTCTCTAGGCATAAATCCAATCCATGCCAAGTACAATGCCATAAGATCCATGAAGTGTGATAAAAAGGTCTAACGTGGTGGTCATATCACCAATTTGCACTTAACAATCCTTAACCAAGGAACTGACTAACACTCTAGCTCCTAAAACTAACTCAACTACCCAACTGACATCCTACCTAGTTTCCACTAGCCCGCAATTCTCCACAACCAATGGAGAAATAAAATAATCATTAGCTCCTAAGTCAAATAAGATGGTGATGCTACTACCTTCCATCATACATGTGGCCTCTATCACTTTTAGCCTGATGCTCTTCCTGGTGGTTTTCAATTGCTGCAAACACCTTGTGGGACTTACCTATGTCCCCAACTATAATCTATGATGCTTCCATTCACTGACTACCCGCTATTTGACCATGTGGGCACTCTCTAGCTAGGTTCCCCATGGCTCCACAAGTATAAAATGGTCCATGTTCTTGAATCTTAAATCCTTGTGGACTAGAATATTGTTGTCCTCCTATCCTTCTAGACCCACTAAAACCACCCCTGGTGGACTACTAAGTCCCAAACGGAGGCTCAAATGAAGTCTAAGGTTTTTGATCTCTCCTACAAACCTATGACTGCCAGTGCTTGGGCTTGGAGCCTTGATGACCCTGTGGTGTCCCCTTTTTCTAATTTAGTTGAGACTGGTGTTGAGGGTGAGAGGGTTTGTAAGACCCTAATGTCTATCTATGATTACCCTTTTAGTGGGGTTTCTAAAACCCTAATGTATGAGGTATGGGGTTATAGCTCTAAGGTCGATCCCATGTATCATTTTTTCTACCCTTTATCTCCTCTTCTATCAATGCCATCTCTATGACCTCTCAAAGGTTTCCTAGAGTGGTCATGTGTACCCTCCCTGATATCCAATCATTTAGTCTCTTGAAAAAGTGATTGACTTGCAACTTCTCATCTCTCATATAATATACATAGGGTAGAAGCTCAAGGAACCTACTCTCATACTGTAATATGGTGAGTCCTCTCTACTGAAAATCATGGAACTATCAATGTGATGTGTCTAAAGTGCTCTGACAAGTACCTATTTGTGAACCTCTTCAAGAAGGTCTCCCAGGTGATAGTATCGATAACCAAGTTACTCTTATACTCCTCTTGTCTCTACCATGTGGAGGCACCTCCTCTCAAAAGATGAACTACAAAACATGTATTTAAATTTCTCCCATAAGGATACAACCCAAAGCGCCGATCTAAACTCAAAATCCATGCCTTGGCCTCTCTTCCATCAGTAGATCCTATAAAGAGTGGTGGATAAAGGAGAAGTAGCTCTCTAATCTGATCCCCTGTATCATAAGGTACCCTCTATACTATCTCTAGTACTATCTTAGGTGGTGACTCTGGCATATGTATGGAATCATTCTTAGCCCTACTCTTGACATGGCTAGAAGGATGAATCCTAGTCTTCTCTCTATCTGCTAACCTATTCCCCTCTAAAACTTGGTGTTCTACATGTGGATCCATTGGCGGAAACCTATCCTGAATAAAACTAATAAGATTTTGAAATGCATTCAAAATTTCCTATTTTGGGTTTGGTGGTGGCTCTAGAGGAGGGTCCTCATCTGCTTGAGAAACTTATACTTCTTTCTTTATATCTTCTCATGTTGAGCTTGTATGTCTAGGGCCTCATTCATGCATGTGAGCATTTTGTATAATTAGAGGCATCCTACAAGTTAAAATAAGTTTATAAGAAAAATGTAAGGGTTTAAGGATCCTAGTGTTGAAACACAACTCTGATACCAAATTGTCATGCCCAAAATCTAAGGGAAAAAATACACCAACAATTTTTTTTCTTTAAACCTGTTAATTTAACTACACATTAACAAGGTTTAAGTGTATAAGAGTTCATACTAGAGGAAATGATGTTTCTGGGTAAATAAATTCCAAAGGGGTAGATGGAATAATATGATTGAAAGATTGAGGGGAATAATGACAAGCAAAGGCTGACTTGTCAACGTCAATTGATCAAGTATATCATCTAGGTTCAACCAGGGTTTACAACTAGTTAGGTTTAATTATTTAATTATTGTAAATATTAATTTATTACTAAAAGGTTTAGGTTCATCTACATTTAATATTTTAATTAATCCTCCTAAGAAAATTCTCATATTACCCTAGATGTACACCATTGTTAAAACTATTCCTCATAATATAAATAAAATCAATATTTAAAATTACCCCCTTATCTAGGTATAATCAATTGGGTTAGATTATTCAAAATCTAACTATAAATTATCTTTTACTTTAGTCGATTAATTAATAATTAATAATTAATTAATCTATAATAATTTATCTCAACATTAGTTATTGATGTAGGACCATCTCGGGTTCTTGGCAATCCTATATCACCAAAAAAAAGTTAGAGTTGTTAGTTGTCCTCGGTAGCTTCTTTTGGGCTCTCGGTGATGCTTTCCTATTTCCACCAATGGGGCTCGGTTGCTACTCAGTTCCTTAGTTCACCGAGTTGGCTCTATTGGTCCACCGAGTTAATTTCCTATTGCTCAGTAATCGTGCTCACCAAGTGATTTATTTTGGATTTCGGTCGAGGCCGACTTGTGCACTTAATTTTGGTCGTGGAGTTAATGATTGCATCAATCATTGTGAAGCATGTGGACCTAGATCTGGTCATTCTCTTCTCCAATGTTATATCTGAAGGCCAACTTGTTTTGGTAGCCTCTTGTATAAATAAAGTAGTATATTGTAGTTGTAGGGGTGATTAGTTTTGGTAGATAAGTTCTTCGAGAAAGGAGATAGGTTCTAAAAGTTGAATCCTCGCATGTATGAGGCCTTATGTAATACAATTCTAATTGTATTTGGCCATAACTGGGAAGGCCTCACAACCTGATATGTATGAATTTATTGATGAATAAAATATGAAGTCTCTGCATTCTCTCTCCTTGCTTGTGTTGTTTCTTTTGTGTTATGTTTTTGCAAGGAGGTTGGTGATTTGGGTGTTCCTTTGGCCCCTATTCCCCCCTTCTTTGTGTTAGGTGGTATTAGAGCGAGGTTAGATCTAGATCTAAATTTTTGAATTTAGGTCAAGGGTTCCTTCTTACAAACCCTAATTTGATATTTGTTGTGGAGTGGCAGATTGTGAGCTGACCTATAATTGGAGAAGGTTTCAAGATGGTTTATGGGAGGTGAGATGCAAATCCAAGATTAGCAGACATGCTAACACAAATTGTTGCTAGGTTAGAATCTATTGAGATGACCCAACACCAAGGAAGACATCTTGAGGATGTTAGTGATGAAGAATTCAAAGATGAACAAGGTGAAGTAGAACCTACACCTGTGATGGATCAAGGGGAAGAAAGAATTTTGAAGGGATTAACAAACTTGAATTCTACACTGCATTTCAATCATCCTGAATACAGTGGAAGGTTGGATTTGGATGAGCTGATGGATTGGATAACTAAGATGGAAAAGTATTTTGAATATGAGAATGTTCCCATGGAAAAGAAGGTGAAAATTGTAAGCATAAAGTTGAAAAGTCATGCATCCTTATGGTGCGAGCATCTACAATTGGATAGAAAAAGAAAAGGAAAAGAAAAAATCAAGGTATGGAATAAGATGGTGAATAAATTGAAAGGAAAGTTATTACCATGTGATTATTAGATTAACCTAGTTAGGAGAATGCAAAGTTTGAGGTAGAAAGATAGCTTGGTAAAAGATTATATCAAGGAATTCTATAGACTAGACATCGAATCTGGACATGTTGAGGATGAAGTGGAAAGAATTGATAGATACTTGAATGGGTTAAGAGTTTTTATTGAAGAGGAAATTAGTTTGGTCAAGTTAGAAAGTATTGAAGAAGCTTATCAGTTTTCCCTGAAAGCTGAGGAGAAATTGAACAAAAGACATGATCAAAGACAAAGAGGAAGAGGTGGTAGATTCCCTAGAGGAAGAGGTAGATCTTATAATAAAAATAATAGATCTGATCAAGAAAAAACAAATTGGGATAAAGGAAAGACCGAGTGGAAAGGTGAAAATTCTTCTAGAGGAAGAAGCAATAACTATCGAGGTGGCTATAAAAGAGGTGGGTTCCAAGGAACTTGTTACAATTGTGTACAAGAAGGACATAGGTCATTTGAGTGTACACATGCAAGAAATAAGGTTGGTAACAGTAGGAATGCTTTGGTGTAAGAAAACTCACTGAATGAACCAGAGAAGGAAAATAACTTGATGGTTAGAAGAGCACTATGGAGTGAAAGTAATAAGGAAGACCCGATAAGGAAAAGTTTGTTCAAGACTAGATGCAGAGTTGCTGATAAAGCATGGAAGGTAATCATTGATAGTGGAAGCTCAGAGAATTTGGCATCTGAGGAAATGGTTGAAAATTTTCAATTAGAAAGGTTGAAACACCCGAAGTCCTATCAAATTTCATGGACCAAGGATGAGCATACACTATTGGTAAGTGAAAAATGTTATGTGAATTTGAAAATTGGTAAGTACTATGATAAGGTGTTATGTGATATCATGCCTATGGATTGTTGTTATGTTTTATTGGGTAGACCTTGGAAATATGATAGATATGCTATATATGATGGAAGATTGCATAAATATACTATTTGGATTGATGAGAGAAGACAAATCTTGTAACCCTTGATTGAAGAATCTGCTACTAATGTTTATACATTTGTGAAAGTTTGTTTGATGGAAGGGAGAAAGTTTGTTAAGGATTTAAAGAAGAGATTGATAAGATACTCATTGAGTACAAAGAGATCATTTTTGGTAATGTATGTGATGGTTTAATACCAAAGAGAAGCATTGATCATTGTATGGATCTGATTCTTGGAGCTAGTTTACCAAATAAAGCACCACATCAGTTAACACTTACCAAGAATCAGGAACTTAATTGACAAATCCAAGAATTTTTGCAGAAGGGTTTGATCTGAGAAAGTTTGAGTCCATGTGCAGTACCAACTGTATTGGCACCTAAGAAGAATGGAGAGTGGTGAATGTGTACTGATTCTAGAGAAATCAACAAGATAAAAATGAAATATCAGTTTCCTATAGTGAGGATGGATGACATAATGGATAGGTTAAGTCAAGAAAAATATTTTACCAACATTGATTTGAAAAGTGGATATCATCATATCAGAATGAGAGAAGGTGATAAATGGAAGACTATTTTTAAGACAAGAGAAGGTTTTTATGAGTAGTTGGTTATGCCTTTTGGTTTAACTAATGCATCAAATACTTTTATGAGATTGATGAATGAGGTTTTGAAGAAATTCTTGGGTAAATTTGTGACTATATACCTAGATGACATTTTGATATTCAGTAAGACCAAAGAACAACATTTTTTGCACATTAAACAAGCATTGTAGAGATTGAAAGAAAAAAAGTTTTTGATTAATTTGCAAAAGTGTTCCTTCATTAAAGAAGAGATTGTATGCTTGGGATTTGTGATTTCTGCTGATAGTTTGAAAATGGATCCTAAGAAGGTGGAAGCTATTTTGAATTGGCCTACACCTGAAAATGCTAGTGTGGTAAGATCATTTCATGGTTTAGAAAGATTTTACCGAAAGTTCATCAAAAATTTCAATTCAATTTGTAATGTTATGAATGAGACTATGAGAGGAGATAAAAGAGAATTCAAGTGGACACATGGATTTGATAAAAAATTTGAGACTTTGAAGTAGAAGGTTGTTGAATTGCCTATGTTAGCTTTACCTGATTTCAATAAGTTATTTCAAGTTGAATGTGATACAAGTGGTAGTGTAATAGGTGCTATTTTGAGTCAAGAAGGTAAAAGTGTTGCTTTCTTTAGTGAGAAATTGAATGATACAAAAAGGAAATATTATGTGTATGATCAAGAGTTCTATGCTACTATTCAAGGCCTAAAGAAATGGAGACATTATTTGATACCGAGTGAATTTGTGCTGTATACTGATCATAAGGCTTTACAGTATTTGGGTAGTAAGAATAAGTTAAATCAGAGACATATGAAATGGGTTGAGTATTTGTAGAGTTATACATTTTTGATCAAACATAGGAGTGGAGTCACTAACCGAGTTGTTGATGCATTGAGTAGAAGAAGATCTTTGATGATTGGGATGAGAATTGAAGTTCTTGGTTTTGATGACATGAAATATTTGTATGAAACTGACCCTAATTTTTCTTAGCCATGGAGAAAGTGCAGAGCACCTATTCAAGATCAACCAAGTACTAAATGGAAAGAATATTTCATTTAAGAAGGTATGTTGTTTAAATTTATTTAGTTGTGTATACCGAGAGGATCAATGAGAACTAATTTGATAAAGGAGAAACATAGTAGTGGTTTGATTGGACATTTTGGCATTGACAAAACATTGAATTTTCTTAAGAAGAAATAATTTTGGCTACATTTGTATAAGGATGTTTAGAAATTTGTGAAAAGTTGTGGAGTTTGTCAAGTTGCAAAGGGAGCAAGTCAGAATACTGGGTTGTATACACCGATTTCTATTCCTTGAAACCTTGGATTGATATCAGTATAGATTTTGTTCTTGGCTTACCGAAGATAGTAAGAGGTAATGATTCTATATTTGCTGTTGTAGATAGATTTTCTAAAATGGCATATTTTATACCTTGTAGAAAAACATCAAATGCAGTACATATAGCAGATCTTTTCTTTAAGGAAATTGTTAGATTGCATGGATTATCAAAGAGTATCATCTCTAACTGAGACAATAAGTTTGTTGGATACTTTTGGAATACCTATGGAAGAAGTTGGGTACCTAGTTGAGGTATAGTTCTACATTTCACCCATAGACTGATCAACAAATAGAAGTTGTAAATAGAAGTTTGGGTAATCTGTTGAGATGCTTAGTTGGAGATAAACTAAGTAATTGGGATTCTATGTTGGCACAAGAAGAGTTTGCATACAATAATTTAGTGAATAGGAGTACTGGGAAAACACCTTTTGAGATTGTTAATGGCATAAAAACTGAGAGGTATATTAGATTTGAAGAACATTTCTAGTGAAGAAAAGAGAAGTGTTGAAGGAGAAGAATTTTCTAAGTTCATGAAGAGATTGCATGAGGAAGTGAAGCATAGGTTGTAACATAGTAATCAGAAGTATAAAAATAAAATAGATAGATCAAGAAGACATAATACTTTTGTAGTTGGGGATGAAGTTATGGTTCATTTGAAGAAAGGAATATTTCCTGTTGGAACCTATGTAAAATTGAAAATGAAGAAATTTCATCCCTACAAGATATTGAGGAAGTTTGATAGTGGAAATGATTATGAGATTGAGTTACCTGATGACATGGACATATCACCTATATTCAACATTGTAGACTTGTATGAGTATCATGAACCTGATGAAGAAATGTTAGTACTAAATGATTATCCTAAGAAGTAGACATAAGAAGTTGAGCAAATTTTAGAGAAAAGAGTTGGCAGAAGCACAAGAGAAAAATAGTACATGGAATATCAAGTAAAGTGGAAGAACAAACTGATTAAAGATAGTTCATGGATTTCACAATCTAATTTGGATTCATCTCAGGTTGTACCTACTGCATGATTTAGAGAATCATCTCAAAACAACCTCAGGTGTCTGATGTAGGAGCATCTTAGGTTCTTGGAAATCTTGTATCACCAAAAACAAGTTAGAGTTATTAGTTGTGCTTAGTAGTTAATTTTGGGCTCTCGGTGATGTTTTCTTGTTTCCACTGACGGGGCTAGGTTGCTACTTGGTTCCTTAGTTCACCAAGTTGGCTCGGTTGGTTCACCGAGTTAATTTCCTATTTCCTGGTAATCATGCTCACCGAGTGATTTATTTTAGATTTTGGTTGAGGCTGACTTGTGCACTTAATTTTGATCATGGAGTTGATTATTACATCAATCATTGGGAAGTGTGTGGACCTAGATTTGGTCATTCCCTTCTTTAATGTTAGATCTAAAGTTTGACTTGTTTTAGTAGCCTCTTGTATAAATAAAGTAGTATGTTGTAGTTGTAGGGGTGAGTAGTTTTGGCAGATAAGTTCTTTGAGAAAGGAGATAGGTTCTAAAAGTTGAATCCTTGCATGTATGAGGACTTTTGTAATAGAAATATGATTGTATTTGGCCGTAATCGGGAAGGACTTACAACTTGACATATATGAAGTTATTGATGAATAAAATATGAAGTCTCTTCATTCTCTCTCTCACTGCTTGTGTTGTTACTTCTATGTTATGTTTCTGCAAGGAGGTTGGTGATTTGGGTGTGCCTTTGGCCCCTGTTCCCCTCCTACCTTGCGTCAGTTATCCATAACAAAGGTTGATTAATTAAATCAATATAATACAACCTTATTTAAATTATTATTACAACCAGATGTTTAAACCTTTAAATATTTCATTAACTTATTAATCAAGAAGAAAGGTTATGTTATAGCCATTTTATTAAATTTACAACTAACATAAAAATATTAGTTTTCAAATGTTCCCCTAAATAAAATTTAATGAAAACATAAGTAAAAAGAAATGCCAACGTAAAAATATCCAAAAATAATTTAAAATGCTTACTCAAATAAACCTTTTCAAAATAAAACCCAAAAAGAAATAAACAAACCTTTCATAAGAATAAAAAGGGCAGCCCTAATTAGGGAAAGAACCAAGTGGGGTGATAAGGGGAAAAAGAGAATTCATTTTGAATTTATTTTCCCCTCTCACTTCTCTCTTCTCTTCCAAGCTATTCAAACCCTAACCTGAAATTAGGGTTAGGCATTTTTTTCTTTCTCTCAACTTTTCTTTCTTTTTTTCTTTAGTGAGAGTGTGTGAGTTTTGTGTGTATGCAGGAAAAGTGGTAGAATGGGAAGAAGAAGATCCTCCTCCAAATTCAGGTATAACCCCCCATTTTTTTTTTATGTTTCACATATATATATATATATATATATTTATTAAAAAAAATGTTGATGAAGGGTGCTCCTCTTAATCCCACAAACACATAACAGAAACAGAGAAACAACAACAAATTGTAAGAATAGAAAATGGGCTTCTTATTATCTCCACAAATGTGGAATTACAAATTTTAGAATTACAATATGCAAAGCCACATGGGCATTTTCCCTTACAATATAATGTAGGACAAAGCCTCGAATCATTACCTAGATCTACTCAGAACTGCTCTGAACTGCCTGAGACAACACTACAACCTTCTTTATATAGGCAATTTTCCACCACCTGGGAAGGTTTCCGAATTTTAGCCAATAAGGCTGACCAAACTTAGAATTATTTTATTTTACAATTTATTACATCAGAGTCAGCTCAAAACAACTTTTGAAACCCAAACAAAATTTTTGAAGGAAAATCATTTTTCGCCATTTCAGGTGACCCAACTTCCGAAGACCATAAGTCATCACCCGTTGACCCGATTGACTATTATGACCCCATTTCGAAAAGGGAACAAAGCACTCTACAATGCCTAAATCAAGTAGGATTCATTTAGTTGAAGTTTCAACCTCATTTTGGGCCTCTAAAGCCTTCAAAACTAAGTTCAAAGTTTTTGTACCCTGCTGCCAATACCGAAAACTTTCAATAACTTCAAAACTAAACTTGATTTGGAAATGAAACTTTACTGGCAAGCTGATATGACCAAAATGAACCTCTAGGGAAGAAAATAGACCATTTTGAGCATGAACATAAAACTTACTAAAAATAGTAAATTTCCAAAAATAGAAGCTCTGCACAAGATAGCCCTTATTTAAAAGAAACCAGAAATACTTTTGTGTGATACAAGATTGCTCTTACACCCAGGATGCTCTTGCATCAGACACTTGGGGTAATTTGAGAAGTGACCCCATCACGTCTCAGGTGTGAAGAGGAAAACCAAAATGGTTAACCTCCTCCTTTGTTAGCCATGATGAATCTTCAATAGGTCATCCTTTACATTTGACCAGATATTCTTCATATGTCTTGTTCCTTGTACTTCTACCAACACGACTATCTAATATATCCTCAATCTCCTCAATAGCTAAAATAGTTGTTGGAATACTCCACTGTGCTGTTGTGATCTCATCTTCAACACCTCCTTCATGATACTTTGTCAAATCTAAAATGTTAAACACTGGTGAAATATTCAACTCAGTTGAAAATTCTACCTCATATTCATTTCCTGAATCATGCTTCTTCAGTATCTTACATGGCCCAAATTTTTTCATTTTCAACTTGTTATATGTACCAACTGGAAATCTCTCCTTCCACAAATGAACCATGACTTCATCTCCAACTTGAAATTCCTTATGCCTTCTTTTCTCATCTACCTAAGCCTTATACTGCACATTCATCTTGGTAATATGCTTCCTCACCTCCTCACGGATGTTCTTCAAATGTTCTGCAAAATCTTCAGCTTCAGCACTACTTATTTCTCCTTTATCTATCTTCCTCAACCCAGATGCATTTCTAGGACTACTTCCATATACAATCTGGAATGGTGATTTACTAGTGCTCCTATTGACAAAATTATTGTATGCAAATTCTGCTTGTGGTAAAATCTAATCCCATCCTGTTGGCTTATCTCCAACCAAACATTTCAACAAATTCCCCAAACTCCTATTCACCACCTCTATTTATCCATCAGTCTATGGATGATGTGATGAACTAAACTTCAAATCTTTCTTTAACTTCTTCCACAATTTACGCCAAAAATATCCAACAAACCTAGTGTCTCAATCTTAAACTATACTCTTTGGCAAACCATGTAGTCTCACCACTTCTTTGAAAAATAATTCTGCCACATGAATTGCATCATTAGTATTCTTGCAGGGAATAAAATGTTTCATCTTTGAAAATCTGTCAACTACCACAAAAATTGAATCATGTCCCCTTTATGTCCTCGGAAAATTAAGAACAAAGTCCATACTGATATCCTCCCAAAGTTTCTCTAGTATAGGTAATGGTTGATACAACCCTGTATTTTGCTTCACTCCTTTCACCATCTGACATACTCTGCAGCCTTGTACAAACTTCTTGACATCTTGTTGCAACTATGGCCAATAATAATTCTCATTAACTAAAGCAAGGGTTTTATCTTGACTAAAATGTCTAGCCAATCCTCCGCTATGCTTCTCCTTGATGAGATTCTCCCTCATAGAACTTCATGGAATGCACAACTAGCTCCCTTTGAATAGCATATCATCTTGAATGATGAAATCCAGCCACTTCGTTCTATCTAGAGTAATAGATTCTTTACAAACTTTCCAAACTTCTCCAAAATCGGGATCCTCTGGATAAAAATTCTTGAGTTCCTTGAACCCAACCACCTCAATCTGCATCTCTATCAGTAGTAGTTGCCTTCTACTAAGAGCATATGCAACCTTGTTAGACTTTCCACTCTCGTGTTTCAAAACAAATGTATAACTCTGCAAAAACTCAACGCATTTCAAATGCCTTTGATTCAACTTTCCTTGACTATTCAAAGATTGCAAAGCTTGATGATTAGTATACAAAACAAACTCCTTAGGAAGCAGATAGTGTCTCCACTTCTTTAATGCTTAAACTATAGCATAAAATTCCTGATCATAAATAGAATATTTTCTCTTGGAATCATTTAAATTCTCACTGAAATAAGCAATAGGTTTACCTTCTTGGCTCATAACGGCTCCTATTGCAGTACCACTAGCATCACAATCTACTTGAAACACCTTATTAAAATCTAGAAGTGTTAAAACAAGCTATTCTATAACTTTCTATTTCAACTGTTTAAAACTCTTATTTGCCCCATTAGTCCACTTGAACTCTTTTCTATCCCCTCTCATTGTTTTAATCAAGGGTCCACAAATACTACTAAAATTTCTAATAAACTTTTTGTAAAAGCTAGCCAAACCATGAAAATATCTTACTTCAGTAACACTCCTTGGAGTAGGCCATTCAATGATAGCCTATACTTTCTTTAGGTCCATTTTTGGACCTGCTGAAACTACAAATCCCAAATACACTAACTCCTTCACAAAAATGCACTTCTTCAAATTTATCAACAATTTCTCTTGTCTCAACTTCTCAAACACCATACGAATATGCATCATATGCTCCTCAAATGTCTTACTAAAGATCAAAATATCATCTAGGTAAAAAATGACAAACTTACCTAGAAATTCTTTCAGAACCTCGTTCATGAGCAACATGAAAGTGCTCGGTGCATTGGTTAGTCCAAAAGGCATGACTAACCACTCATACAATCCTTCTTTTATCTTGAAGGTAGTCTTCCATTCATCTCCTTCTCTGATCTGAATCTGGTGATATCCACTCTTCAGATCTATCTTTAAGAAATATATAGCTCCACTCAAATAGTCCATAATATCATCCATTCGTGGCAATGGAAATCTGTATTTGATTGTGATCTTGTTTATTGCTTTAAAATCTATACACATCCTCCATTCTCCATTCTTCTTTGGTGCTAATACTACTGGTAGAACACATGGACTCAAGCTCTACCGAATCAACCCCTTCTGTAACAACTCATGTACTTGTCTATTCATCTCTTCACTTTTTGTTGGTGTCATTCTATGTGCTACCTTATTTGGCAAACTAGCTCCTGGAATCAAATCCATCTGATGAATGATCTTTCTTACTGGTGGTAATCCATCAGGAACATTATTGGACACAATATTCTAAAACTCACTCAACAAATCTGTAACTTTTATAGGCACATCTTCTACTTCCTCTTTACCAGCTTTTAGAATTAAAGCAAAACACACATGCTCATGCCTCATACCATCTAAGAATTTTCTTCCATTAACAAAAGTTATTCTTGCATTACCACATACCTTTTCTTTTGTTTCATTCAATGCCTTTATCTTATGTCGCACTCCATCCTTTATTAAGGAATAGGTATTCACACAACCATCATGTATAGCACACCTATCAAACTGCCATGGTCTACCCAATAACATATAACATGCATCCATAGATATAATATCACACAATACCTCATCATAGTATCTGCCAATCTTGAACTTCACTAAGCATTGTTCATTGACCATGACCTTGTGGTCATCCTGCACCCAGACAATCCGGTATGGATGTGGGTGTTTCTATCTCTTGAGCTTCAACTTTGTCACCATCTCTTCTGACACCAAATTTTCAGTGCTTTCACTATTGATAATCACATCACAAAATTTACCTTCACACTTGCACCTGGTGTGAAACAGGCTCCTCCTTTGCTGAGGTTCATTCTCACCACTTGTGTGTGTGAAAATTGTACCTGATCTATAGACACAACACTTCAGTAAAACATTAGAGGTTAGCAAAAATATGCAAAATTGAAATATAATCTAACCAAGCGATCTACTACCTTCTAGTAGGTGTGAGATTGATGTTCTCAGATTGCTATCAAGATCAGTGACCTAGACGACACCTAAATGAAGGATTTGAATGCAATTGATCTAGATATGAATTGAATGTAATTAAGCTATTTTTTTGGATTTTCTATGCAATAAGAATGATAAAAACTTGATATGAAATCTAATCTATATGAAAATTGATCTAACAATGATATGAATCTATGCTAAATGATATGCAATGCTCAAAACTAGAAAGATCTCACAATAGCTTGGATTCACAAAGATGATTCTTCAGATTCCAATTTGACAGCGTGAGAATGCAAATTCATGGATGAATTATGAAGAGCTGAGCCTTGATTTTATAGAAATCCAAGGCTTTGGAGGTGCATGGAAAAAAGCCATAAATCACTCAGATAACTCAGGTTGATTTTTGAGTTATTTTTAAATAACAGATAATTAAGTCACAAAAATCATGCAAAAGCACAGTTCAACTCGAATTAGAAGTTTAGATCAACTTTAAAACTCAAAAAGATGTTGAGTTTCAAAAAGCCAACAACTTGCATTGATTTTCCAATTTGAGTTTAACTGGTCCTTGAATGTGCACATGGATAATTATGATTTAATAAATAAATAAAGTGATTTACTCTCCACTTAACTGATTTTTGAAATAAAATAATTGATTTATGGGTTAATCAATTATTTAATCAAACTTTTATTAAAAACTATATTATTAAATAATGACAACTTGCTTTAATTAATTAAATAAGAATTTAATCAATTATTCATAAGATATTGGATTTATTGTCAAAATTAGATAATACAATTAATAATAGATAGAATTAAATTTAATTACACAATTAAGTGGCAAGATATTAAATCTAATTAATTAAATATGAAAATATTCAATTAATCAAACTTAGGATAAATGTGATTTATCGCCAAATAATCATTAAATTAAAGATAATTAAGAATATTGCTAGGAATATTCCCCGATGCAAAATTTAAGATAATCAATTAGGATTCGATGATGTTTAGATGTGCCTTAGATTAGGACTTCTATGTTGATTTCGTTCGATGTGTCGATATAGGAGGTTAATGAACTTATAGCCCATTTTTGGGGTATTACATTTTGCCCCTCTTTGAATTACTGTGTGAAGCGCAGTGGTTCAAAGACAGTCTATGTTTGATAGAGATATGAAACTGATTCGAAATTGATAATTGATATGAGACAGAAGTTGATTGATTTTGATTTGATATGGAGATGATAGGTCCTAAATGACCAAAGATAATGTTCACTATAACAACAAATGAACCTATGATTGTGAAAGAGTGTCAAAACACCTGATTCCAAACCTTGGGATTGCAAAGAAGTGAGTGACCGGTTCTAGACTCGATTGTCTTAGCAGAACTAGTAGGTATCACATCCAAATCCTTCTGTTGCCAAAGAACCAAGGAAAGAACACTATGATCCGATGGTTGCAAAAATTGATACAGTTTACAAGATTAGGATAATACCAGATTGATATGGATCTTGATGAATCTGATATGCCCCAAGTGATGATAGATTCGCCCTGAGTGATAAGGACTTTTGATGAATCAACAACTAGACGTGGTTGTTGTCTTGATTACTGAGGAAAGATATGATATCAATAAAGATATGATTTCAAATTTGATTACAGACTTTGAATGATATGCAATACCATGCCCCCTTCGGGATTGAAATTGAAATCTGACAAGAAAAGTCAGCGTTGATAGTTTAGAAGCATGTAAATTGATTTGAGAAGTGGTTAAATATGTTCGGGAACACATTCTGCATCGTTTGGAGGTCCTGGAGACCAAGTTTGACTAGGTTAAACCATGAGTTGACCATAGTTGACCAAGTTGAAATTTTGATAGTTTGATGGAAGATAATCAATTAAGTTGAATACTGGATTTCTGTGATGATCGAAGGTCGATTATGCAAGTAGTAGACAATATGAATGATCTCAGATTTTGATTTTGATCCCGAAAAAGGATTATACTTGCTTTTTCATTGGAGGAACCTTCGTGTGAGATTTAGCTCTTGTTAGATTTGAAGATGCGAGTGGAGAATTATTTAAGCATTGAAGTTCATTTAGCCATTGTGAGATCATGCAAACATGCAAAATGCAAAGAGACATGCAACCTAAGACCTAGGACCTAGTCACTGATCATATATCGATTTGTTATCATCATTGAACTTTTAGGTAACCGGATAAATCAATACAATGCCCACTAGCTATGAAACCATAGACATATGAATATCGATTTGTATGCGCAAAAATCAATACAACACCCACTGGCTAAGCAACCATGGACATATGAATATTGATTTTGTTTTTGGAATGTCTGATTAGATATAAGCACCAAGGCACAAGCACCAGGATGACTTGAATATCATGTCCATTTTGATATAGCAATTTGTATAAGCATCAAAACATGAATGTCATGATGACCTGAATATGCCTTGCATGACAAACACATCAAACAGCCAAGAGATTATTATAAATCCAATGTGAATTACCCGTAGTGACCCTTTATCATTCACATCCTTAGGTAAGATCGCATTTCACAGTAGGAGAAAGAACTCACTCAAAAAGATAATAGTTAGATCAAACTTCTTTGAATTTTTTGGGTATCAATGGTTAAGGTACACATGGCCATCCAATTCGAGATAGAGGCTCTTACAGTCAGAGACCATTTCAATCCAAAATTTCCAAAGACGTTAGATTTTCACATATAAGCAGAAGATAAAGAAAAGGTTGTTAGGATTAACAAGGCAGAATTAATAATTATGTGCAAATATAACTAATATCAGAAAATAATAAACCACACGAGGTCGGGAGGAAAAGTGTACAGTACTTTCCTGATTAGTCACCACAAGCTAACAATCTCCCACTTGGTGACTGATCAGTATCCACACTATACTAAAAAACCTCCCACTTGGAGACTGATCCTGTAGCAATACCGCTACCCACATGAGGCTCCCACTGGATTGAACCACCTTGGACTCAGTTGTTCCTTTATTTTGTTCAGTCTAAAAGACCAACTGAAGCTGAACATGAGTTCAACTTCTCCCTTGTTACTACCTTGGTAAACATATCTGCTGGATTATCATCAGTATGAATCTTTTCCAGCCTTAACTGTCCATCATCCAAAACTGATCGAATGAAATGGTACCACAACTGTATGTGTTTTGTCTTTGAGTGCAAAGCAGAATTCTTTGCAAGATGAATGGCACTTTGGCTATCTATATGTAGAAAATTATCCTTTTGTGGATGTCCCAATTCTTCCATGAAGAATTGAAGCCATATCATCTCCTTGGCTGCCTCTGTAGCAGCAACATACTCTGCCTCTGTAGTGGATAAAGCAACCACCTTTTGTAGTCGAGAAATCCAACTCACTGCTGTCCCACCAACAGTAAATATATAACCTGTAGTACTCCGCCTGCTATCTATATCTCCTGCCAAATCTGAGTCAACATAGCCTTGTATAGTAGTAGTAGAACCCCCAAAGTGTAAACACTTACTGGATGTGCCTCTCAAATATCTGAGAATCCATTTGACTGCATTCCAATGCTCAATACCAGGGTTACTCATATAACAGCTAATGACTCCCACTGCGTGTGCAATATCTGGCCTAGTACATACCATAGCATACATTAAGCTCCCTATAGCTGAAGCATAAGGTACCTTAGACATTTTAGTCTCTTCTTCTGGTGTCTTGGGACACATATCCTTAGTCAATTTCAAATGACCAGGCAAAGGTGTGCTGACAGCTTTGGCATTTTCCATAGAGAAACGTTGCAACACCTTCTCAATATAATCAGCCTGAGATAGAGACAATTTCCTATTTTTTCTATCTCTACAAATTTTCATACCAAGGATTTGTTTTGCTGCCCCCAAATCCTTCATAGCAAAAGATTTTGCTAACTGTTGTTTCAACCCCTTAATGTGATCCATGTTAGACCCAGCTACAAGCATATCATCAACATATAAACATAAAATAATGTAGCTGTCATCATCCAACCTCTTAAAATAAACACAATGGTCAGAATGACACTGACTATATCCATGCCCATTCATAAAAGTGTCAAATTTAATATACCATTGCCGAGGTGCTTTCTTCAAGCCATATAAACTTTTCTGCAATCTGCACACCAAATTCTCCTTACCCTTGACCTCAAATCCTTGTGGCTGAACCATATATATTTCTTCATCCAAATCACCATGAAGAAAGGCTATTTTAACATCAAGCTGCTCTAAATGCAAATCTTCAGTAGCCACAATACTTAAAACAGTACGAATAGAAGTCATTTTAACAACTGGAGAAAATATCTCATCAAAATCAATACCATGTTTCTGTGCAAATCCTTTTACAACTAATCTGGCTTTAAATCTTTTCGTACCTCCATCCTCTTCTTTGATCCTATAAACCCATTTATTCTGTAAAGCCCTTTTACCTACAGGTAACTTACATAAATCCCATGTCTGATTTTTCAGCAAAGAGTCCATTTCATCTGTCATTGCAGACTCCCACTGAAGCTTTGTATCCACCTGCACAGCTTCATTATAACATTCAGGTTCACCAGCATCTGTTAACAGAATAGAATACAAAGATGGAGAAAATCTTTCTGGAGGTCTACTTAGCCTTGTTGACCGTCTAACACTCACTGGGGTGTGTGGTATTTGTTGTTGCTGTTGTTGCAGAGCATAAGGAACTACTGGAACATGAACTTGTGGAGTATCATCCAGTACTACATAGTCATTTTCTTTCTTCTCATGCTGCAACAACAAATCTTTGTACAATACTTTCTCATTGAATATGACATCCCTGCTTCTTACAATTTTATGATTTTCAAAATCCCAAAGCCTATAACCAAATTCATCAATGCCATACCCAACAAATACACATTTCTTTGACTTAGCTTCCAACTTGGTTCTATTTTTAGAATCTATAAGTGCAAAAGCTTCACAACCAAAGGTTTTGAGAAAAGAATAACTCACCTTCTTACCACTCCATGCTTCCTCTAGAATACCACAGTCCAAAGGAGTAGAGGGGCCTCTATTGATTAAATAAACACCAGTGTTCACTTCCTCTGCCCACATATTTTTGGGCAGCCTAGCATGCAACCTCATACTCCTTGTACGCTCCATTATTGTCCTGTTCATGCGTTCAGCCACTCCATTTTCTTGTGGAGTCCTTGGTACAGTTTTCTGCCTACGAATACCATTAGAGGAACAATATTCTTCAAATTCTATGCTGCAATACTCACCACCATTATCAGATCTGAGACATTTTAACTTTTTACCAGTCTCAGTCTCAACCAAGCATTTCCATTTCTTAAAAGTTTGAAATACATCAGATTTCTGTCTAAGGAAATAAATCCATACTTTTCTTGTTGCATCATCTATAAATGTAACATAATACAGAGAGCCACCAAGGGAAGATACCTGAGCTGGTCCCCATACATCTGTATGCACAAGCTCTAATCTCTCATTTTTCTTTTTCTTCCCACTCTTCACAAAACTAACTCTCTTTTGTTTTCCATAAACACAACTTTCACAGAAATCCATATTGACACATTTCAGACCAGGTAAAACTTTCTTTGAATGAAGTAATTTCATACCTTTTTCACTCATGTGCCCGAGTCTGTAGTGCCACAGTGCTGTGTCAAAATCTACAGCAACAGTTTGATGTTCTTCCTGCTCAACTACAGCCACTGTTCCTGAGCATTCATTATCTTCTGAAACAATTAAAGTAGAAGGAACAGTATGACCTGTACAAAGATATAAGGTGCCTACTTTCACACCTTTTGCTACTACTAAGGAACCTTTTGAAACCTTCCAATTTTTATCATTAAAAGTAACTGTGCAACCCTCATCACCCAGTTGCCCTGCTGAAATTAAATTCCTACTCAGCCTTGGAACATGTCTTACCTCTTGTAGTAGCCAATGATTCCCATTCTGCAACTTAATCTTAATTTTTCCCTTTCCAACAATCTGACAGGGTTCATTATCTCCCAAATAAACTAGCCCAAAATCCCCTTGGACATAATCAACAAAATAAATTCTATGGGGTGTAGCATGAAATGAAGCCCCAGAATCTAAAACCCATGAATCATCAATACTTTCTAAAGACAAGAGCAAAGCATCCTCCTCAGATTTGTTACTTACCACATTTGCCTCTTTGTTTCCATCATTTTTGTCTCCTTGATCTTTCTTCCGAGACCAACAATCTTTCTTCTTATGACCTGGTTTTCCACAGTACCAGCAATCATTTGGCCCTTTAGATTCAGACCTCTTTCCCTTTGATTTTCCTCTTGATTTCCCACGATTTCTAGAGTTGTTTCCTCTATCTCTTGTTCTGCCTCTGCTTTCTGTGTTCAATACACTACCCGATGTGGATGCCCCTGAGCTTTTCCTACAAATTTCCTCACTCAATATAACACCAATAACATCATCATACTTTAGGGTATTAGAACCAGAAATAGAATTACTAACAGCCATTACCAAGCCATTCCAGCTTTCTGGCAAAGAACACAAAATCAAGAGAGCCCTAACCTCTTCATCAAAAGTAATTTTAACTGAGGTTAATTGACTTGTAACTGTATTAAACTCATTCAAATGATCAGTAACTGATCCACCTTCTACCATTTTCATATTAAATAAACGCTTCATAAGAAATACCTTGTTTGAAGCTGAAGGCTTTTCATACAACTTCGCTAGGGTTTCCATCAGATCTTTAGCTGTCTTTGCTTCAGTAATATTGAATGCCACCAATTGTGCCAGGCATAGACGAATACTCCCCAGTGTCTTCCTATCCAAAATATCCCAATCCTCCTGAGACATTGATTGCTCTTTCTTGGCTACTCCCTCTAATGGCCGCCATAGATCCTTCTGATAGAGATAATCCTCCATTTGCATCTTCCATAACTGGAAGTTCTACCCATTAAACTTATCAACCTTCAGCCTACCCTTTTCTGCCATTTCTCCCACTTAACCGAGAGACTCTCCCACTAACTCGTGAGACCTGCTTCAGAGAATAGATGAAAGAACGAATGAAATAACCTCGCTCTGATACCACTTGTTAGGATTAACAAAGAAGAAATAACAATTATGTGCAAATATAACTAATATCAGAAAATAATAAACCACACAGAATAGAACACAATGGCACATAGATTTAACGTGGTTCACCCAATCCCTGGGCTACGTCCACCAACAGCAAGTCCAATATTATTATTATCCAGTGATTACAACCTGATTACAATCCGTAATCCCTTACAGCCCAACTCTGCCGCAAGTACTAAAATCATACATTTTTAAAATCCCTAACCCTAAGCCATATTATACAATATTTTTCCCGCTTTAGGGTTAGAATGAGTTATAAGTAGTCGGCCCAAATAACCGAAAAAAAGTAGTCGGCCTCAAAAAAAATTTTCTCGGGGGTTGCGCCCTCGAACCCCTGCTCTTGGGGGCTGCCGCCCCCAAACCCCCGCTCTTGGGGGCTGCTGTCCCCAAACCCCCGCTCGGGGCCTGGCCCGGCCCCGAACCCCGGCGAGGTCGGGAGGAAAAGTGTACAGTACTTTCCTGGATAGTACTTTCCTGATTAGTCACCACAAGCTAACAAAGGTTATGCCCCTAGTCATCGCTCTCTAAATCCTATAAAGGACATCATCGAAGAGCTCAAAGGGACACAATATGCAAAAATCTCAATGCGAATCAGTAAGCATACAAGGAGATAAAAGTATGAAAAGCACAAATTGTTTTCAGTTTGTGTTTGATTGTTGTTGTAGATGCAAAATCCTTTCTGGAGACAAGACAGACTTGACTGACTCAAATGAAGCTTCAAAGGACTCTAACTAGGGATGACTCAGCTAAGGTATACTGGAGGCCATGCGATATGACATTGATTGCCTCCAAGTGTTAAGCATTGAGAGGATACAGACACTTGAGTAGATTGGTGGACAAACTGACTTATTGAAAACTGGAAATGCAAAAAAAAATTGGGAGATATGTACAAACTAAAGCAAGACTAAAAGCTGGGAAAGACCAAGATTGTGCTGATAGATGGAGCATTTTGAAACAAGTGGCACCCGTTTGCCAAGTTTTCACCATCTTGGTAGAGATTCTATTTTTGCTACCAAGGCACCTATTTCCAAGTTTTCACCAAGGCACTTTTTTTTTTTTTTTTTTTTGTACTTTTGATATTTTTTGATTTTTTTGGGAATCATCAAGGTGCCTATTGCTAGGTTTTCACCAAGATGTTCATTTTTTCAGGACTTTTTCTAATTTTTAAAGATTTTTTTCAGGACATTTTACCATAGACTGAATGCCTTAGGTGTAGAATTTCTTCAGATGGAGAACGTTGATTGGTTCTCAGAGCTGTTCTCCTTCAATTGTTGAGAGTTGATAGGCACCAGAGCCAAAAGTAGCAGTGATTACAAAGGGACCTAGCCAATTGGGTTTGAACTTCCCCTTGTGTTCTTGATGTGATTGATTTTTAGGATTCTCTCTCAAAACTAGATTACCAACCTAAAATTCTCTGTGTCTGACTTTCTTGTTGTAGCCTCTAGACATTCTCTTCTGATATACTCTGAGATGATCATACACTACTTATCTGCACTCATCTAGTAGTTCTAGTTCTTGTAACCTAAATACTCTGTAGTCATCATCAGTTACTAGACCATGCATTCTAATTCGGAGTGATGGGATTTCAACCTCAATAGGCAATACCACTTCAGACCCATAAACTAAAGCAAAAGGTGTAGCCCCAGTAGGCCTTCTAATACTTGTTTTGTTACTGGTTCTGATACTAGTTCTGATAATTATTATGATACTTGTTCTGATACTTGTTCTGATTCTGGTTCTGATACTTGTTCTGATACTTGGTATGCTTGATAGCATCTTTTCCCATTGCAAACTCCCAAGAAAGATCATATCATGTAGTTCTAATGTCTAGCAAGGTGGAGAACAAGAGGGATTAGCAAGTTGATGGAAGAGATGGAAGACAAGATAATGAAGGAGAATGAAGGGAAGAAATCCTCAAGGGAAAACTCCTCAAGGGTACCCAAGCTAGGGAAAAATGTCATGTAAAGAACATTTGGACAAGCAATGGAAGGCCAGCATAGGATAAATCATAAAAGTGTAATGCCAAAGAAGGAAAGGATGTAGTCCAAAGGAGTAGACATGTCAAGAGGCTTCATAGCATTGTGTTTTACTCTTTCTTCTATTAGATCAAGACCAAAGGGGAAACGGATAGCGACAGGTGAAAATGAATGGAGGAAGATAGACATGAAGGCTAAATAGGAAGGGAATGAAAGAAAGATCATCATAAGATAGCTCACAAAATAGCCAAATGTTCGTGTATAGATCAACCTTGTCAAGATCAAAGAGAGAAGATGGAATGGATGAAATATGTAGAAGAACTACGCATGACGCCTGATTACCAGGTTTTCATCATGGTACTTATCCAAGGTGCCACAAGGGAGTGGTTTTCACCATAGGATGAATTTATTTCTCTTTACTTTTGCTACCAAGACACTTGTTTCCAAGTTTTCACCAAAGCACATTTTCAATTTTTTTTGTTTTAAATTTTTTCATTTCTCTTTTAAATGTTTGGAAGAAGACAAGTTTTTTAGATAGTGCTCCTTGAAAGGATAAACCATGAGATGCCAAGGAATCAAAATGATATGCTCAAAGATGCTGATAGGGAAAGGGAGATGGAAGAGAAAAATGGAGGATAAGGTTTTATGTAAAATGATTAAGGTTGGAAGATAGGAGGAATAGGCAAATGAGGAAAAAGGATAGAAGGTAGAAGGATAATGAATGAAAAGATTGTGAAAGGGTAAATGGAAAGGAAGGCAAGCTCAACATCAACACATACCTTGAAGGGTGGTGAGAGGATGGAGGAATCATGAATGAAGGAATACGTGAAGGAATATGGCGAATGGATAGCAGAGGTTATGGTTTAGGCGCATGGAATGGAGGAATGCTTTTGGAAGAAGATGAAGTGGAAGTCTTTGGAAGCTTGAATGTCAACTTCACTTGTTGCCCAACACCAGTCTCTTTCAAGAGAGACTTTGGAATCCATATAGTCCTAAGCTTTTTATTTCCTTTTGATGATCTAGAGAGAATATCTTCAATGATGGATTTTGGAACTCATACTTGTCTTGTAGTTTTTTTCTTAGATATCTCTTTTGACTTTACGTTTCCATGTCTATTATAGGAGACATAGTGATCTTCTTTTTTTGATGGATTCTTGTATTGCTTCTTTTTCTTGTATTGAACATTCAAGTTACTTCCAAAAGACTTGGGACTTGTGGAAGAGGGAGGATATGACTGGTTTAGATGGGTGGGTGGATGAAAAGGATTCAAGGGTATGCATCTATGTTGATCTTGAGGAAAGATGGGAGATGGAGGTATGTAAGGACCCAACATGGATGGTGAATTAGGAAAGTTAGGAGGGGAAAGTGAAGGGACATAAGGACCCAAGATGGAAGGTAGATGTGAAGCCTTTAGTAGTGGTGGAAGAGGTCCAAAGATGGAAGTGGGAGACGCAAAAGGATAATCAATAAGTTCATCAACATCTATATGACAGCCAAGGATATCAACATTTTTAGAGTGAGCATTAAAATTTTCAATAGAATCACGGACATCTTGAATATGAGCACCTTCTTTGATAGTATTGTTCAAAGCTTGCAAAGACTTAGGAAGAGTAGAAAGTGGAAGCAAACATGGAGTGGTAGAACAAGAAGATGGGAAGACTTTGATCTTGACAAGGATCTTTGGATAACACAAGCACATAATTTTTCCTTTGATTTTCAATAGGCTTAACATTGGAAGTAACAACACCATTTTTAACAACCTTAATGGAAGTATCATCTTTGGAAAGCGCAAGTGTAGTAAGGTTATTTTGATTGTCAATAAGCTCAATAGTGTAAGTAGTAGCTTGATCTTGCTTAGGTGAAGACTTAAGACATGGTGGAATGTATGAAAAAGGGTGTGCAGGATCAAAAGAACCTTGAAGTGGATAATAAACATCGTGAAAATGAGTGGATGACATGGAGGGTTCTTGATCTTGATCTTTCTTTATGTTCTTTTCTTCATCATTTTCAGAGTCCTCTTGACATGGACCCACTTCTAAGGATATGAAAGCATGTTGGGATTGTATGGAAGACTTTGGAAGAGATGGTGGAGAACTAGCTGAAGTAGGCATCATAGCATATGAAGGCTTAGGCTCTTTAGGTTTATCATTATTGAAAGTATTTGCAGCCAAGTGAAGGTTAGCTTGAGTTTCTTTAAGAGGTAGCCCTAGAGGATAACTATAGGGAACCGCATGAAAAGTATTAGGGCTTGTGTCGGATGAAGGTTCTGTGAAAGATTTGAAAGAATCGAAAGCTTTAGGAAATGTACAGGTATTGGAGGAAGTAGGGGATGGAAGGGAACCATCACAAGACAAAGGTCAAATATTAACATGATCTTGCTTGAGAGTGTAATCTTTATTTTCAGCCTGAGAGTTCTTAGAGGAGAGATCCTTATAGTATTGACGTTTCAAATCAGCATGGTACATTTTATATTCCTCAATAGAAGTAGATGTATCATCTAGATATTGTCCACAAAAGCCATCAAAATCTCTTTCAAAATCAGAATCATATGGATCACCATCACGATCTATCCAATGTGACATCCCATTTCCAGTAAGCAGGAACACACGATGAGGAGGACTCAAGGAACAGAGGTGTCATAGGTATCATTACATTGTCTATCATCATAGTCATCATAGTCTCCAAAGCTAGATGTGTCACTCTCCGTGGAAGAGGTATCATAAGGGTTATCATGTTGCTCAAATTCTGTTCGAGGGCATAGTGACATGTACAAGTCTTTATCAAATGGAAAAGAGTATAGAGATTCCATGGAGAACTCTTTAGGTTCCTTTTCTTTCTCAAGTTTGTCAAGTTGGACTTGCATAGCTTGTAGCTACTTCATCATAGCAGTAATTAGAACTTCTTCCTCTTGTGTACTGATTCTTTGAGACATGTGTACTGATTCTCAATAGCTATTGCTCTATTCTTGACACAATGATTTGTTTGATAGATTCTGGAAATAGGCTGAAAAAGCTAAATATCTGGCAATTCTGACAACTTTCAAAAATTTCCCAAATGACACTCTGCAGACTCGTACGACAGTGGGTATGCTACGAAACGACAGTTGCAAAACTCGTACGATAATTGCAAGCAATATTTTGACTCTTAGAATTTTCTAGCATCAAAACTCGTATGACACTGGGTTGGTTATCATACGACAGTTGGGTATCAATGAAATGACAGTTGAAAATCTCATACGACAATTGGGTAGCAATGAAATGATAGTTGAAAATATCATACGACAGTTGCAAGATTTTGACTTTGAGAATTTGCTGGCATGAAAACTCATACGACACTAGGTTCTCAATCATATGATAGATGGGTTGTAATGAAATGACACTTGGAAAAACTCGTATGACTTTTAACTTCCTGAAATGATTTTTGACTCCAGAAAGGATTTTACGTCAATTTTTGCAAAATTTTGAGTTTGCAGATTCGGATTGTTTACAAATTTCAATGTCCAGATTTGAGGATTGTAACAGATTTGTTCATTTTTAGTAACCAGAGAGATAAGCAAGCACACAAAATAGCAAGCAAGTGATTTCAAGCATGTTTGAAAATAATGAACAAGGGCAAAAGTAACCTTGCACATGAACAATCAAGTGACTTATTCATTCTAATCCTCAGAAGCACTAGTGTATGTTCCAAAAATGTTTTGCAATAATGCACATATACCCTATAAAATAAAAATTTGGCCTTGCTAGGGTTTTTAGTAATGGTTTGACTCTGCAACTTTTATGATCCAAAGGGGTGAACTCTAATCCCAGCGCACCAGGGTTTTGACACAGTCTGAGAACTTAATCTTCAGGAGCTGCTAGGGAGATTTGACAACCCAACAATGAACCATACCCATGGAGATTTCTTCCACAAGGACATTTATATAGCGGCTGTCACTACTACGATGAAAATGGTTATTACCGCTTGAGGTTCTATCAACGTAGTTTACCCTATGAAGGGATTGTCCGCTATGGTTAACCCTCTCTAAAGTTGACTCACAATAGTATACCACAATGGGACTTGGCTCCAGATCCAAGGTTTTGAAGCCTCTTCACTTTTAACCCAAACAAAGCAAGCAGATTAATCTAACACTCTAAGACAAAGTTTTGCTTCACCAAGGTCTATGATGTCAACTCCACGTGATCTATCAACCTCTCTGGGGAGAGAATGTATCAATCAATAAGAGAAGGTACACTAACCAATTTTGATTCACCAAAGCTCGTGATGTCAACCCCATGTGATCTATCAACCTCTCTTGGGAGAGAATGTATCGATCAATAAGAGAAGACGCACTAACCGAGTTGAATGTGAAACGCACTAAGTATCCTCCCTACCTACAAGGATTCTATCATCAAGAAGGATTTCGCTGGGAATTCAATCTCTCAAGAATCATGAATAGTGTTCATAGGGCCTAATTACTATGTGAGCACAGATGTATGTTTCCAAAAGCAAATCTACCAAAAGTACCCAAAAAAGTAGAAAGAGGAACACTTAACGCTTGAAGCGAATATGAGATGAGTCCACAAGGTGGAACACTTAACACCTCACACAAGCTGAAAATGAGTCCCCAAATTAGAAAACAAGTGAGTTCTAAAAAGCACAAAAGGGTTGCCTGGTGGAACAATTAACGCTTCTCTCCTGTAGACCCCTCCCCTTTATGGCGCTAAGATTGCAACCACGGGGTGAAATGAGGGGTCGATGGATTTAGCGAGTCCAATAACCCAATATAGAAATCTAGATCAATCACAAGTATCTAAGACTACTAAATAAATACCTAAGGTGTCACAACCTAGTATCAATTATGCAAGTGTGTAGAAATAGACAAAAGCATGAAAAGATGCACACAAGCCAGACACATAAGAGATTTATTTTAAGTCCAAATTGAAATGTTATTAGATGAAGGAGAATACCTAGGATCCTCGCAATGCGCTTAGTATATTTTACCTGAGTTTTAGCAATTCTTGTTGAGCTTTTCCATGCAAGCAAGTGACGAACTCTCCAACAAGCAAACAAGCAAACAAGATATGCAAAATATATTCAACTTATGAAAACCATAGGGTTAGCTCTAAAAATCAATTATTATCAACAATAATAACCAGCAAGTAACCCAAATGACAACTCATACCATTCATGGAACCATGTAAAAAAAATAAGTGCATACCCATCACAAAACTTTATTTTTTTTGCTGCATTTGACCTAGTCAACAAGATCTTATTTTTCTTTTATGATTTTGGCCACAAAAATAGAAATTCAAAACAAAGACCCCTACTAAAAAATAGAGAGATTTCTAAAAATGTAAAAATTTCATAAAAATCTATTCATTTGTGCCCTAGAGACCCGTTTTATCAAAACAGACCAATTTTTGTAAATTGACTATTTGAGCTATTATATTGCATCCAAATTTAAAATACAAAGAATGGACCCCCTGTATAATTTAAAGAGATTTCCAAAAATATAAAAATTTTTTAAAAAAAATGCTGATTTGCGTCAAATATTAATTTTTTCTGAAATTTCAAGAAAAAATTATTAAAAATTCAAAACATCTTAGAAAATTCTAAATTTTTTACTGTAGCTTCTCTGATATATGTCCAACTTACAAAAAAAATTTCAAAGAAAAAATCCAAGTCATTTGAGGGATAAAATTAAATCTTTGAAACTTTAGGGCTTTAGCTCCCCAAAAAAATCAAAACTAGCATGTAAAGGTGGGTTGCCCCACGGTGGGTGCCAAAAATATGTGTGTGAAAATTGTACTTGATCTATAGACACAATACTTTAGTAAAACATTAGAGGTTAGCAAAAATCATGCAAAATTGAAATCTAATCTAACCAAGCGATCTACTGCCTTCTAGTAGGTGCGAGATTGATGTTCTCAGATTGCTATCGAGATCAATGACCTAGACGACACCTAAATGAAGGATTTGAATGCAATTGATCGAGATATGAATTGAATGCAATTAAGCTATTTTTTTGGATTTTCTATGAAATAAGAATGATAAAAACTTGATATGAAATCTAATCTATATGAAAATTGATCTAACAATGATATGAATCTATGCTAAATGATATGCAATGCTCAAAACTAGAAAGATCTCACAATAGCTTGGATTCACAAAGATGATTCTTCAGACTCCAATTCGACAGCGTGAGAATGCAAATTTGTGGATGAATTATGAAGAGCTGAGCCTTGATTTTATAGAAATCCAGGGCTTTGGAGGTGCATGGAAAAAAACCATAAATCACTCAGATAACTCAGGTTGATTTTTGAGTTATTTTTAAATAACAGATAATTAAGTCACAAAAATCATGCAAAAGCACAGTTCAACTCGAATTAGAAGTTTAGATCAACTTTAAAACTCAAAAAGATGTTGAGTTTCAAAAAGCTAACAACTTGCATTGATTTTCCAATTTGAGTTTAACTGGTCCTTGAATGTGCACATGGATAATTATGATTTAATAAATAAATAAAGTGATTTACTCTCCACTTAACTGATTTTTGAAATAAAATAATTGATTTATGGGTTAATCAATTATTTAATCAAACTTTTATTAAAAACTATATTATTAAATAATGACAACTTGCTTTAATTAATTAAATAAGAATTTAATCAATTATTCATAAGATATTGGATTTATTGTCAAAATTAGATAATACAATTAATAATAGATAGAATTAAATTTAATTACACAATTAAGTGGCAAGATATTAAATCTAATTAATTAAATATGAAAATATTCAATTAATCAAACTTAGGATAAATGTGATTTATCGCCAAATAATCATTAAATTAAAGATAATTAAGAATATTGCTAGGAATATTCCCCGATGCAAAATTTAAGATAATCAATTAGGATTCGATGATGTTTAGATGTGCCTTACATTAGGACTTCTATGTTGATTTCGTTCGATGTGTCGATATAGGAGGTTAATGAACTTATAGCCCATTTTTGGGGTATTACACCACTCAATAGGACTCTTCTGTTAATCAACATTTCTCCTCTTTTAGCATCTTCAGAATGTGATGATTTGGCATCTTCATCTACATGTGCAACTCTAGCCTGGCCTTCATTTCTCCTATCTGTTCTTCCTTGGCACTAAGGAGATTCAAATGCTCTATGATCTTCTTCTCCATAGTGAAAACATGTTCCATGGAAGCCTCCTCTTCTTGAACCTTGTCATCTTCCTCTTCCTCTCTGATCCCTATTATTATAATCATGGAAATGATTGGAATTGTTTTCTCTCTGATTCTGATTGCTACTAACCTCATCCTTCTTTTTCAGATCCTCATTTTGGCCTCCATATGACTGTCCACCAGATCATCCACCATGACCTCTTCCATTTTGTCTTCTCTCAAACTTCTTGTTTAGATTTTCCTCTACTTTTAGGGAAAACTGGTATGCCTCTTCAATACTGTTCATTCAAACCAGATTCAACTCCTCCTGAATGCTCGGCCTCAAGCCATTAAGGTAACAAGCAACTTTCTCCTTATCAGCTTCCGCATGGCCTGTTCTGATGAGGATTTGATAGAACTCCTATGTATACTCCTGAACAAATCTTCCAAATTGCTTCAAACTTTGCATCTTCTTTAGTAGGTCAAGATCATAATCAATAGGAATGAAATATCACTTCAATTTATCCACCATCTGATCTCATCTTGTGATTTTATCCTTTCCTCTTCGATTTCGCTCCAATTGAATCTCTTGCCACCAGATCTTCACATGACCTTTCAGTCTGGCCTTTTCAAATTTGACCCTATCAGGATCCTCAATATCTTCATACTCAAAATATTCTTCACATTCATTGATCCAGTCGATCAATTCTTCTGGGTTAAGATTTCTTGAAAATGTAAGAACCTCAATCTTAGGTCTTTTCCCAATTTTGGAAATGGCCTGAAAAAGTCTTTCTTCCTCCTGGTTTAGAATTTCACCTTCTTCTTGATCAGAATTTCCTTCTCCCTCAGCTTCATCCTTGCTTTCATCTCTGACATTAAGATTCATTCCTCTGTGAATCTCTTCTTGCAATGCTCACACTTGTCTCTAGAGTGCTCTAACCTCAGGTGTCACAACACCAGCTCTTCCGCCACGTTCCCTTCGTGGAGGCATTTTCACGCTGCTTGTTGAAACTCTAACCACAGTCCTAGTGTAAACTGCCTCACAGTCGATGATCTATTTACACACTCAGGAACTCCCACTTTGATACCACTTAATGAAGGGTGCTCCCCTTAATCCCACAAACACATAATAGAAACAAAAAAACAACAACAAATTGTAAGAACAGAAAATGGGCTTCTTATTATCTCCACAAATGTAGAATTACAAATTTCAGAATTACAATATGCAAAGCCACATGGGCATTTTCCCTTACAATATTATGTAGGACAAAGCCTCAAATCATTACCTAGATCTACCCAGAACTACTCTAAACTGCCTAAGACAACACTACAGCCTTCCTTATATAGGCAATTTTCCACCGCCTGGGAAGGTTCCATAATGTTAGCCAATAAGGCTGACCAAACTTAGAATTATTTAATTTTATGATTTATTACATCAGAGTCGGCTCAAAACAATGTTTGAAACCCAAACAAAATTTTTGAAGGAAAATCATTTTTCGCCATTTTAGGTGACCCAACTTTTGGAGACCATAAGTCATCACCTGTTGACCTGATTGACTATTATGACCCTATTTTAGAAAGGGAACAAAGCTCTCTACAACACCTAAATCAAGAAAGCTTCACTCAGTAGAAGTTTCGACCTCATCCGGGGCCTCTAAAGCCTTCAAAACTGAGTTCAAAGTTTCTGTACCCTATTGCCAATACCAAAAACTTTCAATAACTTCAAAACTAAACTTGATCTGGCAATGAAACTTTACTGGTAGGCTGATATGACCAAAATGAACCTCTAGGGAAGAAAATAGACCATTCTGAGCACGAACGAAAAACTTACTAAAAATAGTAAATTTCCAAAAATAGAAGCTCGGCACAAGATAACCCTTATTTAAAAGAAACCAGAAATACTTTTGTGTGATGCAAGATTGCTCTTACACCTAGGATGCTCCTGTGTCAAATATTAGACCAAATAAATAAAATACCAAATATTAATGGGGGGATGGGTTGTGAACCCCCATCCCCTCTCTGGCCACTGTGGGTAGCTACCAAGGGAGGTGGTGCTGCCACAGTCCAGTGGTCATGGTTGTTGGATGTGGCATCGCCACTCCTTGGCGGTGCCACCACGAGAGGGGCCAAGCCCCTTCCCGTGCCCTCCCTCAAAAGGGAAGGGTTATGGTGGGGGGAAATCCTTCCCCTACTCTCTTTTTATTTTTATTTTTTTAATGTATATAAAATTTAATATATTACACACACACACACATATATAGTTTATATATATACATATATATATACATATACATATATATATATATATATATATATATATATACATATATATATATGTATATATATATATATATGTATATATATATATATATGTATATATATATATATATATGTATATATACATATATATATATGTATATATATATATATATGTATATATATATATATATGTATATATATATATATATATATATATATATATATATATATATATGTATATATATATATATATATATATGCACAACAAAACTATAAAGCATAATTTTTTTTAATATATAAATTTTTAAAATAAAAACTTGAAACATAAATAAATAAATAAATAAATAAATAATATATATATATATATATATATATATATATATATATATATATATATATATATATATATATATATATATATATATATATATATATTAAGTATGTACATATCAAGTTGAACAAATGGAGAATATTTCATATTACTTAATGTTGTTATATGTTTTTGAAACACCATTAAATATGCAAACCCCTAACTTATTAAAAAACAAATGTAAACTTTTATAAACCCTTCTTTTGGCAAAAATACAAATTTCTTTTTAATACTAAACTGCATTTGTAACCAACTAAAATTCCCAAAATTATAACAAAACTTCCATATTAATCCTTTTGCAAGATTTCAATACAACTTTTCTTTCCAAATAAAAATACAACTTTTAAAAATGAGATTCACAGTGAGAAGCCACACTTTGAAAACTGTTTCTTTCACACATTCTTGTTCATCTATTCAAAGGCTAAAAATACATGAGTCTTTAAACCAAGTGTAAAAATACATATTTCTTCTCAATTTATTATACAAACTCAAACTTTTCCTTTTCAATGAAATACTACTTGAAAAATTACATAGCTACAACATTTAAAGAATGATGCATTCTTTGTTTCCACTTTACAACTTGAACAATGAAAGTCTCTATTTCCATATATTTTTTCTCCCACATCATACTCCAAGAAAACTTGCAAATGAAACAAGGCTTAACCATGGAGGCTCACCTCCCAACCTAGGCCTCAAGGAGGCCAACCCTAAGCTTGGAGAATCAATGCTATACGGGTTACACACATTCAAATCCACATTTTACAACAACATAACAAACATAAAAAAAATACACCCAACCATGGCTTGCACAATAGGTCACCAAAGACCCATGAATAGGGTGAAGGTGGACCATGTATCCAAGTGGAGAATTGAGATTGCCAAATATAGATATATACAATGCCTTCACAAGGCTCATTTTCAACACATCATACTTCTCTTTCTTAACAATAAAATCTCCCATTATATCCCCCAAATGTGTAACAACAAAAAATGACATGGAGCCCATACTCCATGCCATATTGCTCTCCTCCTTGAGGAGAGAATCTGCACTACATGGGCTGTCCCAAAATACTTCACCCACAAAGTTACTCTTCCCTCCCAAGGATGAGTATTCCATTGAGCTCCCATAAACATATAACACATAGAAGAAAGCAAGAAATAAGAGCTTGAAATGAAATTCATTCAACAACACAAAACACATGTTATTTTCAAGACTACAACACAAATCATAGATAAAATTCCTTCCATGGAAAGAGTGAAACCAACCTTGCTCTAAGCTTATGGAAAAATGAACTTGATGAAGAGATATCCTTCCCTTTTTTATTTTCCCTTCCTTAACCAAATCCTCCTCTAACTCTATCTCTAAAACTCATGTGTCTCCCAATTGGAGAGTGGATGATCAACCTACAAGTTTCTCCAAAGTTCCTCTAAAAAGGGCTTCGTATCAACTCCCCAACCAACTATCATAATAGGAAAAGACTCAAGAGTCCTTCTCTTCCATTATTGTCCCCTCTCATAAATGAGAGGGAAACCAAAAATGGGGAAAATGGGATGGACTTGTCCTCTTCCCAAACTCGTCACTTTTCAAAATGGGTACATTGAAAGGGTCATAAATGAGTTATGGACACTTATTTGGTCAAAAAATAACCCCCAACACAAGGTATACCTATTTGGTTAGCTAATTTTGACCCAAACTCCACCCTAGGGCCTCATTTAGCCCCTTAAAAGCTCACTTTGAGCTCACCTACGGGTTCAATAAGATTTGACTTCCACTTATTGCTTCCTACCCAAGTGGGTCTCTTAGATAACCTTCAAGATACTATCCTAGGTTAGGTTACAACTTACCAATCCTTAAATGGACATGTCATTTCCATATAAACACTTCACAAGTGTCAATTGACACCATAAATTCCACATCACATTAACACACTTGGCATGTCCATTTAGAAGATAACAAATTCTAACAAAAATAACATTAATTAGAAAACATTCAACCATTTATGATTACAAATAAAATACAATACAACAAGGTTTTGTCTCTTTATTAGACTTAACCTTTCCTTTTACTATTTCACATTGGCCTAACCTTTGTTCTCCGATTTATTTCCATGGTTAATTTACTGCACACTAGATTTGAACATTAGTAGTCCAAGAAAAACCATACATATAATCAATGTAACTAATTGACAACATTAAACATGTATAACTGCATTCACATAATCCATCAATTATCAAACAATATCTGTAATTCAATTTCATATGAAAGAACATGCATCCATAAAGTATATACAGAATCAAAACATCATACCATATCCATTTGACATCAATTCCACTTTATAACATAATTCACATGTCAAATATAACTAACCAATGAAATCCATAATTCAATTTTCATCATCATAATAATCATCTAAATCTATCAATAATAAAGCATATAGAAATATATCCTAACATCACCATCATAGATACTAAATCATCATAATATAAAATCACCACATGATATCCAATGATATGAAGTCTCTATTGTTGGATTACAGAGAGGGGGTGAACTAGTAATCCTTGATTTCAAATACCTTACAAAAATTTATCTAATTAACTTGGTAGAAGCTTGGTAAAACAAACTTCACTATTTACCGACAACAATAAATAAACTATAATAATTAGTAAATCATTCATCACATGTAACACTAGTATATAATGTGGAAACCTAGCTTTAGGAAAAACCATTGTAGGACTTGTCACCCACTAAGAAAATACTCTTCTGAAGTACACCCGATTAAGAGCCAATTTGGTTAAATATTATAATGCACACTATTAGGTGTGACCCAGTTAAGGGATTTACCTTAGATCTGTTAGGATCTTCACCCTGTTAGGAGTGGCCTTGTTAAAGGGATTTAAACACTCTTTAGAATGTTACCTTTTTCAAAGATTTTACAATAAGATTTTTAAGTCTACTCTATTAAGATATTTCTCTATTACAAATGCTAGTAAGAAATAGTAAATAAATCGATCTATAGATTTGCAACTATATTTTCTCAATCAGATCTTTAGTGTGATCTTCAATCTTGGCTTCAATTCTTCATTATCCAATAGCTTCAACACTTCATCAAATCTTTCTTTTCCACTCGGAACCTCTCTGTTCCTTCTTCAATGCAACATTCAATGACCCTTCAACTATTCAATTTTCTAGCCATTTGTTCATACAAATCCATCCTTTATATAGACATTTTTTTTCTCTTAATAACTGTCCAATTCATTATACCTTGAATCTGGATCTCAGTAACACATTTTATTTTCACCTAGGAACTTGAACGCTTCTTGAAACTTGTTCTATCTTCTTTAACCATTTAGATCTTGTTTGAGATCTTCACCTTGAATTTTTCTATCTGTAGATCTCTTGTAACTAACTCTCCTTGTCATCATGATCATCCATCTCATCATAGCTAATCATTAAATGTTGATTCAATCCTTATTTAATATTTGTTCCTTTCTCGGTGTCCTCCATTTGAATTTCAATTAAATTTTCTTGGTTCCTAAACCTTTCCTTGTTATACGGTGCCTTTAGTTCCTTTGCCTTTACCGAGTCACTTTCTTTTTCCTTTTTCCTTTACCGAGTGACATTTCTACTCGGTAGCCAAAACAACTTAACTTGCCGAATTGACAAATCTTTATCACCATGCTTTACCGACTTAACATAATCATATGTTAGGTAGAAAAAATTATATCAACATAATCTAATCATTGTCCGATCTATATCAGTTTCCCATTTATGTTCTTCAACTTCTCAACATCTTATTTCTCCTTCTTCTTAACTCATTCAACTTATATCATTACCAAATGATATGGAAACATAATATAAACCAGAAATCATTTGCTTGACATCAATGACAATGCAATAATTGATCTAATCTTTCTACTATCATGTATTCCTCTTATCTTGGCCGGTCTTCATCATCACCATTAGATAATCAATCTTCAACATTATTATCAATTGTGGTAACAATATCCCTCTTTGGCATTGATGGCAACACTAACAATATTCAATGTTCAATTGATGATGGTCAAACTTCACTATCATTCATATTCTCCCTCTTATCTTTAGCTTTTCATTTGGTGTACTTGATCTTCCATCTGTAGTGGTTCTCCTTTTGTTAGCAGTAGTCTTATTTACTATTGTGATCTTCTCCTCTGTAATATCACTGCATCATCCATATTTTTTTTCTTTGTATTTAGAAATCATCAATTAGTACTCTCCCTCTTTCATATATTATACCTCTTTTTTGATAAACTTATCCCTTCATTTTTCATATTCTCCCTCTTTGACAACAATGCCAAAGAAACATAAAAACTCAAATCATACCTCAAATGTATATATTTCTCATTGTAGTCATAAACTTATTTTTCACAACTTCAGGCTTCACTAAAGAGTTAACACTAGCATCAACTCACAAGATAGATGTTCTATTGAGTCCTTGAATTGATGCAACATGCATGACTTAATGAACATCAGATAGGGGAAGAAACCATAACTTACCTTGGAGATATTCAAAAGAATCCGTTGGTAATGGTTTTATAAATATATCAGCTATCTATTCTTTAGATTTCACATATTCCAATATCAAAAACTTATCTTTTACTTTCTCTCTCAAATAGTAATACTTGATGGATATATCCTTTGTTTTTTAATGCATCACATGATTCATTGATATGTTAATAGTGTTGGTATTATCACAATAAATTGTAACTGGATTAATGATCTCTTCATGCATACCTTCTAGTAATTGTTTGATCTATAAAATGTTAGAACAATTCATAGCTCCAACAACATACTTAGCTTTGATAGTAGATTGTGAAATACAACTTTGTTTCTTTCTTAACCATGTCATGAATATTTCTCCTAAAAAGAAAGATCCACCACTAGTGCTCTTTCTGTCATCAATATTTATAACCTAGTCAGCATCAATATATACCTTGAGATAAGAATATTTTCCTTTTTTGTATAAAAAATTGAATTCTTTAGATCCTTTCATATATCTAAATATCCTTTTTACTGCAGACATATGTGTCTCCTTTGGGTTTGCAGAAAATATTGCAACTATACCAACTAAATGTGCAATATCTGGTCGACTATGGACAACATATTGTAGTTTACCAATCATTAATTGGTAAAGTGTCTCATTTACTTCTTTAATATCATCTTCCTTTGATAATTTTCAACCAGTAGCCATCAGTGTTCCTACCGGTTTTGATTCTTCCATATTGAATGTTTTCAAGATCTCCTTGATATACTTAGATTGAGTTATGTAGATCCCATCCTTAACTTGTTGAATTTGAAGTCCAATAAACAATTTAATCTCTCCTATCATAGACATCTCAAATTCCTTTTTCATTTCCTCATAAAATGTTTTAGACATTATCTCATTTCCACTAAATATAATGTCATCAAAAAATATCTCACAATCATAATTTTATCAGTACTATCATATTTCAAGTATAAATTGTTGTTATCACTAGTCCTTTCAAATCCAATCTTTATTGAGTAAGAGTGTAATCTTTCATACCATGCTCGAAGTTCTTTCCTTGGTCCATATAGTGCTTTGTGTAGCTTGCATACCATATCCTTATCAGAATTCTAAACAAATCCTTCAGGTTGTTCAATGTAAACTTATTGTTCAAGAATTCAATTCAGAAATATAGACTTAACATCCATCTAATAAACTTATCCTTTATATGCAACATATGCAAGTAATATTCTTACACCTTCTAATCTAGCAACAGGTGCAAAATTTTCACTATAATCAATACCTTCTTCTTGTGCATACCCTTTGTAGACTAACCTTGCTTTATTTCTCATCACACCACCTTTCTCATTGAGTTTATTTCTAAAAATCCATTTTGTTTTAATCGCATTCTTATCCTTAGGTATTGGTACTAGTGACCATGTGTTGTTCTTTTCAATCTGATCTATCTCTTCTTTCATAGCATTAATCCAATCTTCATTTCCTAGTGCATCCTTCACTAATGTTGGATCAAATTTAGAAATCAAACATGTGTTATCTTTCAACTTACTTCTTTTCATGACTCTTGTATTCTTGTCTCTAATAATTCTTCTCAGTGAGTGGTGTCTTCTCCCATATTTTGCTAATACACGCTCGATAGACTATTCATCAATATTTTCATCTCTCGATGGAGGCTCATCTCTCTCATCGATTCCTTCTTGATATAGCTCAATTTCTTCAACCGAATCACCTTCCTGAACAGAAACAAATCTTTTGTAATCCTCAGGTTCAATTTTTGTATCCTCTTCATTCCTTTCTACAAATTCATCAATCCTTACATTTTCACTTTCAACAATTTTGTTAGTAGCCTTGATCAAACATTTATATGCTTTTCTTTTGGATGAATAACCAAGAAATACACCTTCATCTCCTTTAGAGTCAAAATTTCCATTTCTAACATCTTTCAGTATATAACACCTACTTCCAAAAATTTTAAAGTGACTTATATTTGGTGTGTCACCAAACCAAAGTTTATAAGGTGTCTTATTGGTTCATTTATTTAATTGTACTCGATTCAGTGTAGACAACAATGCTTATGGCTTCTCCCCAAAATGTTTGAGAAACTTCTTTATCAATTAACAATGTTCTAGCACAATCCACTTTGGATCCATTCCTTCTCTCAGCTATCCCATTTTTTTATGGAGTTCTCAGTGCATATACTTGTCTTTTAATTCCATGCTCATTGCAGAAGATAGTAAATTCATCAGAGATAAATTCACCTCCTCTATCTGATCTTAAGCACTTTAGTTGTTTTCTTGTTTCCTTTTCAACTCTTTCTTTATACCACTTAAACATTTGAAATGCATCATATTTTTCTTTTAGAAACATAACAAACGTCATCCTTGAATAATCATCAACAAACAAAATAAAGTACCGATATCCATAATAGCTTTGAATTTTCATAGGACCAAAAATATCAGTGTGTGCTAGTTCCAAAATACCATTAGTAGAGTAAGATTTACTTGAGAAACTAGAGTTAGTCATCTTACCAATTTGACATTCTTTGCACATAGCTTTATCAAGTTTTCTTAATCTCAGTAGACCTCTGACTCTAATATTTTTACTCACTTTGATCATGTTATCAAAATTTACATGACATGGTCTCTTATGCCATGGCCATACATCTTCAACTTTAGTAAATAAGAAAATTTTTGAATAAAAAGTATCAAGATAAAATAAATTACCTTTTGATTGTTCACAAATTCCAATTAGATCTCCATCATTTCCATAGATCTTAACCTTTCTCTTCTGAGATTCTAGTCGGTGTCCAATATTGTTTAGTTGTGCAATACTCAACATATTATAGTTCAGTCCTTTAACCCAATACGCATCATTACATTTAATATTGTCATTCAATACAATAGATCCTTTACCTTTCACAGTGCATGGAGCATCATTCCCAAATCTAACAAATCCTCCATCATACTTTTTTAGATTATCAAACTGGTCAATATCACTAGTCATGTTATGTGAACATCCACTATCAATAATTCATGGGCTAGGTTTACTTACATGAGAAACATGTTCTTTTTCATCTTCATACTTTTCTTCATAACATTCTTCCTTTGCTGCAACATAGACAACTTCATATCCTTCTTTAGTATAATTAGATTCATCATTAGTTACACCTTCCTTAGCTAGGTAACAAGACTTCTTACCTTTGTCCTAGTAATCTCTAAATCTTCAGTGTAAATTTTCTCTTTTGTCATTATTATCAATCTTGTCATTGTCAGGACATCTAGATGTAATATGACCAATATTATTACAATTAAAATATTTCAGAGGTAGTTTCCTTTGTACTTTCCTTTACCTCTTGGTAGTCTTCTAGCCAGTAATGCTTCTAACTCTTCTTGTTCTTTTTCCTCATTCAAAATACTATCATATTCATTTCCATATGAACTACTATGAATCTCTATCTTTTCTTGATGTACTAATGCTTAGAAATGACTTGAATGCAGTTTCAATGGTTGATAGAATATTATCATAATTACTTGAGTCAAATGCAATCAACTTACTGATTAGGGCTTCAAGAGTAAAAACATTATTCAGTATAGATCTCAATTATTGAATAGAAGATACTCTAATAGCATACATGGAAGAAAGATTTCTCATAATTTTACTTACCACTTCTTCATTAGTCAATGTTCCACTATCCCCTCTGATGGTACTCACAACTTCTTTGATTCTGCTTCTATATTGTGTGATGTTTTCTTCATCCTTCATTCTCATCTCATCATACTTTCCCCTAAGACCATCAACCTTATCATTTTGTGCATGTTTATCTCCTCTATATATCAGTGTAAGCCTATCCCACATATCTCTTGAATTAACATAGTCCTTAACATCATTGAATTCAACATCAGAGAGGAAAGAAGCAATATCTATCATAACCAAGTCATGTTCCTATTTTTCTCTCATTTGATCAACTGTCATAGGTCCTGGAGGTGGTGGAGTGCAATCATTAGTCAGAAGATTTAGTGTAGATTCTCCAATCCCAGATAGATACAATCTCATTTTGCTTTTCCATGTAGAGAAACTTTCCTTGTTCAACTTAGGTACTTCTCTCCTATACATCTTTGGATATTTTACTCAAGAATTTTAAAATTATCTCTTAAAATTACTTAGCTCTGATACCAATTGTTGGATTACATAGAGGGGGGTGAATCAATAATCTATGATTCCAAATAACTTAAAAACTTTTCTCTGATTAACTTGGTAGCAACTCGGTAAAAGAAACTTCACTATTTACCGACAATTGTAAATAAACTATAACAATCAGTAAATCATTCACATAAATCATTCATCACATGTAGCACCAATATTTAACGTGGAAACCCATATTTGGGAATAACCACTGTGGGACTTTTCACCCACTAAGAAAATACTCTTCTAAAGTACACCAGGTTAATAGATAATCTGGTTAAAGATTACAATGCACACTATTAGGTGTGAGCTGCTTAAGATATTTACCTTAGATCTTTTAGGATCTTCACCCTTTTAGGAGTGGCCTTGTTACAGAGATTTAAATACTCTTTAGAATGTTACCTTTTTCAATGATTTTACAATAAGATTGTTATGTCCACTCTATTAAAATATTTCTTTGCTATAAATGCTAGTAAGAAATAGTAAATAAATTAATCTGTAGATTTTCAACTATCTTTTCTCAATTATATCCTTAGTGCGCTTTTCAATTTTCACTTCAATTCTTCATTATCCACTGGCTTCAACACTTCATCAATTATTTCTTTTCCACTCAGAATCTCTCTATTCCTTCTTCACTAAAACATTCGGTGACCCTTCAACTATTCAATTTTCCAACCATTTGTTCATACAAATCCATCCTTTATATAGACAATTTTTGCCTCTTAATCTCCTTTATTATGTTTTCCTTTAATCAATCTTAACCGTCCAATTTATTATACCTTGAATTTGGATCTCGGTAACATGTTTTATTTTCACCTAAGAACTTAAACTTTTCTTGAAACTTGTTCCGTCTTCTTTAACTATTTAGATCTTACCGTAGATATTCACCTTGGATTTTCCTATCCATAGATCTCTTGTAACTAACTCTCCTTGTGATTATGATCATCCATCTCATCATAGCAATCATTACATGTCAATTCAATCCTCATTTAATATTTTTTTCTTTCTTGGTGTTCTTCATTTAAATTTCACTTAACTTTCCCCAGTGCTTAAACCTTTCCTTGATGTTTGGTTCCTTTTCCTTTATTGAGTTACTTCCTTTTACCATTTTCCTTTATTGAGTGACATTTCCTTCTCAGTAGCTAAAATAATTAACTTATCGAATTGACAAATCTTTATCACCATGGTTTACCGACTTAACATAATCATATGTTAGGTAGAAAACAATTATATCAACATAATCTAATCATTGTCCAATCTATATTAGTTTCCCATTTATGTTCTTCAACTTCTCAACATCTCATTTCTTCTTCTTCTTAACTCATTCAACTTATATCATTACCAAATGATATGGAAACATAATATAAACCAAAAATCAACTACTTGACATCAATGACAATACAATAACTGATCTAACCTTTCTACTATCATGTATTACTCTTATCTTGGTTGGTCTTCATCATCATCATCATCAGATAATCAATCTTCAACATTACTATCAGTTATAGTAACATCTATCTAATAAATCTAATTGTATCAAAATAGCATATCATAAGTGAGTTAAAACATGAAAGTAACAACTAAGCTGTGATGGGTCAGGGTAGGGCCTCACATAGCTCTAACCTCTAATGTTGAATTCTTTATTTTTATGTCTTTATATAGCTAATAATGGTCTACATGACGTTCTTGATAAATACTTAAAAATTTCAAACTACTAATGCTTGCAGGTTTCCTAGAAGATACAAATAAACAATGTATCTTATCAATTTGATTTATTAGGCATCTTAAGAAGATTCACTTGTAGTGAATTATTAAGTGATAGGGGAGTATGCTCTTTTTTGTATGAGACAATAAAAAACCTAGAATTAATCTTTCACTTAGAAATGAGTCTCATAAATAAACATGTGTCTTGAGTGCTTGGGAGAAGCAAGTAGGGTAGGAGAGTATGCTCTTGTCTTTTAAATATAATAAGAAAGCCAGGCCTCTACTTTTCATCCATTTTAATTTTATGTTTACCTTATAAAGGGCTTGTCATTGAGGAAAAAATATCGTGGGAATGAGCCAAGTGGGAACAAGCTAAAGCCAAGCTCTTCCACCCACTATAATCGAAAACCTCATTGAGATTAAAGTATTAGAGGGAAAAGATATCTTATGTCTAGTATTTTGGGGGGTCTATAAGACCTAAATAGTGCTTGTAGTACCCCATTGCCTTGTATGGTTCACAAGATATCTTTGAAAAAATGACCTAACTAGTTACCCTAGAGTAGTGGCCTTCCCGGTTCACCTTTGAAAGTATCATAATACTTGTAGGAGGGGGAAGAATCTCTCTTGAAGAAACTCACCATACATATTCCCTTCATCATTTTAAAGAACTTAATATTGTAAGGAAACTTAGGTGCGGAAATAGCTTCCTACTCTAATCTCTATAGGAGAGTATTGTGCAAATTCTTATAAATCCTTACAATTTTAGATTCGTTAACTACTTTAACAAAGATATTGCAACCACATACCATGCATAAAGAAAAATAGAGAATGACACAATGATATGCCCTAGGGAAACCTTTCGGTAAAAACCCTAGCACTCCAAAACCTGCACAATGTATTGATCAAAACTATTATAGCTTACAATACACTTGTAATGCAAGTTCTTTTAGAAGATTTCCAAAACCTTGAAGACAAATCACGGCAGCATAAAAACATTCCAACCATACACTCACATCACATCTCTTTGCAACCCTAAAAAAATCTTATATCATGCGCTTCATTTTTAGGGCTACTCCCAAAGATAACCGTATTAGGGTTTTACCATTCTTCAAGAAAATAGGAACCCCAAACCCCACGATTGGGGAAGAGTGTACAGTACTCAAATTTATCAGTTGCCACATGTCTTCACCTATCATTGAATCTTCCTGACATAGCTCTTACGTGTCATAGGAATCTATCATAACCGTTTTAGCCATGATCTCCTTACACACAATTCAAGATGCCGACACATCAACATTATTTGCAAGAAATACATTTTACAAAACAAATAATAAGAATAGGAATTATCCAAGGTTGAGACACCTTATTCCTAACATTCTCCCACTTTTCAAACACCTTGTAAGAGCAACAGGAACATAACAGGAACTAACCGCTATAGGCCAAAAGGCCCATAGACTCCGAACACCATCTGAACTTCTCAGTGCCCACTGGGTTCGTTAATGCATCTGCAACATTCTTCACAGTATCTACCTTCTCCAAATTTACCTTTCCATCTTCCACCATATCTCTCACAAAGTGAAACTGCACATTAATGTGCTTCTTTCTGGCATGGAAAGTTGGATTCTTTGCAAGGCAAATAGCGCTTTGACTGTCACACCAAATAGTAATCTGTTCTGCATCAACACCAACATCAGAACACAATCTTCTAAGCCAAATGGCTTCTTTACAAGCATGAGTAGCAGCCATGTACTCAGCTTCTATAGTGGACAAAGCAACCACAGGTTTTCGCTTACTCATCCAACTAATGGCACCACCAAACATAGTGAACACATAAGCACTGGTGGATCTCTTGCTGTCAATATCACCTACCCAATCTGAATCCACAAACCCATGAATACAAACTGAATGCGGAGATCCAGAAGAGTTACCATGATAACATATGGAGTAATCTGATGTACCCCTCAAATTTTTGAATACTCGCTTAACTGCATCCCAATGTACCCATCCAGGGTTAGCCATAAACTGACTCAGGACTCCCACTACTTGGGCAATGTCTGGTCTAGTACAGACCATAGCATACATAAGACTGCCAACTGTGCTAGCATAAGGTACTCTACTCATGTCCTCCACCTCACTAGGAGATTTTGGAAAATCATCTACAGATAACTTTGTTCCCACAGAAATAGGAACACATAGTGGTCTACAATCTGCCATGTTGAACCTGTCCAACATAGACTTCACATACTTACTCTGACTCAACCAAAGTTTTTTGTTAGACGTGTCTCTACTGATTTCCATACCCAAGATGTACCTAGCTGCCCCAAGATCTTTCATCTCAAAATGTGCTGACAACTGAGATTTAAAATCAGAAATCATACCCTTATCCTTCCCAAATAGCAACATATCATCAACATATAATGCAACAATAAGAAGGCGATCATTTTCAACTCTGAAATAAACACAATGATCTGATTTTGATCTTACAAATCCAATTGACAGAACAAAGGCATCAAACTTAAGGTACCACATCCTAGGAGATTGCTTCAAACCATATAGAGATTTCTTTAATCTGCAAACTAAGGATTCTTTACCTTTAACAATGTAGTGCTCAGGCTGTGACATATAAATCTCTTCCTCCAAATCACCATGAAGGAAAGTTGTCTTCACATCCATCTATTCTATCTCTAAATCATATGATGCAACAAGAGATAACAGAAATCTAATAGATGTCAACTTTGCAACAAGAGAGAATATTTCACCACAATCTATTCCCTCTACTTGTGAATACCCCTTTGCAACCAATCTAGCTTTGTACCTTTCAACACTGCCATCTACACAGAATTTCTTCTTGAACACCCATTTACAGCCAATAGATTTTCTCCCTTTAGGCAAAGGTACAAGGTCCCAAGTTTTGTTTTTCTCCAATGAAGCCATCTTATCATCCATAGCCTCAATCCAGGAACCTGCATCTTCCATGCCCAAAGCCTCTTTCATAGATCTAGGCTCATCAGTGTTAGTAATCAAAGCAAAGGCACAACTGGAATCTAACATAGAATAACCAAACCTTTCTAGTTGCTTTCTTTCTCTTGTGGATCTCCTCAAGGGCTGCGGTTGAGGTTGTTCTTCCTCTTCTTCCGAACTATCAGAGCTGCTAGAGCTCTCCTCATCATTAGGCCCAAGATGGTCTCTCTGTTCAGTCTTCTCAAGGGTAGGAGGCAACTAAACAACATCTTTTTCCTTTTCTTTTTCATTTGGTTGTAGCACAATAGGAGAAGATGTTAGCTCTCTGAAAATAACATTTCTACTATACAACACCTTGCTAGTCACAGGATCGCAAAGTTTGTATCCTTTCACACCAACACTATATCCGATGAAAATACATTTAACAGCTTTGTTTTCCAACTTAGATCTTTTCTCCTTTGGAACATGTACATAAGCTTCACAACCAAAAACATGAAGATGTCTAATTGAAGGCTTCTTTCCAGACCACACCTCCATGGGTGTCTTACCAACAAGAGCTGATGTAGGAGATCTGTTAACCATATAGCAAGCAGTGGCCACAGCTTCGGCCCAAAACCTTTGTTCTAAACTAGCTCCACTAAGCATACTCCTAGCCTTCTCCATCAGTGTCCTGTTCATTCTCTCTGCAACTCCATTTTGCTGTGGGGTATAAGGAGTTGTCTTATGCCTCTCGATACCTTGTTCTTTATAGAACTGTTCAAACTCTGCTGAGAAGAACTCACTACCATTGTCAGTTCTCACACACTTAATCTTCTTACTAGTCTGATTCTCTACAAGAGCTTTAAATTCATTGAACCGACTAAAGACTTGTGTCTTACTTTTAAGGAAATAAATCCACGTCCTTCTACTGTAATCATCTATGAAAGATACAAAAAATACAGACTTGGAGATTGAAGGAACTTTTACAGGACCAAATACATCAGAATGAATAAGATCCAAAACATCAGAAGATTTGTGAGAACTAGAGTAAAATTGAACATGATTTTGTTTACCATAGACACAGTGTTCGCAGAAGTCGAACTCGAGATTGCAATCATTTAACCCCTCAATGAGATTTTTATTTTTCAGGGTTCTGAGACCCTTTTCACCAATGTGGCCAAATCTCATATGCCACAACATTGTCTTTTTCTGCAAGAAGCTTACCTTCCAAAGTGTTTGCACTACCATCGGAACCAATAGTCGCAGACTTCTTCACTGCTTGTTTAGATGGTGAGGATGAAGAACTATTACATAGAGGAATACATGCATCTAGCTAAAATAAGGTACCTCTCCTAGTACCCCTTGCAAGCACTATCGATCCTCTCATCATCTTGCATCCTTCTTTCGAAAAAACAACTTGCACACCTACATCATTTAGCATACTTATAGATAATAGGTTTCGTGCCAAACTTAGAATGTGCATAACTCTGTTGATTCCCTTTACTCATCCATCAGGAAATTTGATAGTGACCCTTCCATGTCCAACTATCTTTAGGTGAGAATCATCACCCAAGTACACCTTTCCACCATCAAACTCTTCATATTTTGAGAACCAGTTTCGATGAGAGGTCATGTGAAAAGATGCACCTGAGTCAACCAACCATGCATCATCAGATGCATGGGCTGCCAAACCTGCGATGAATGCATCGCCATCTTCTTGAGATCTTTCTGAAGCTGAATCTAAACCTTTCTTCTTCTTCTTCGGCTCTTTGCAGTCTTTACGGAAGTGCCTAGATTTATCACAGTTCCAACATTTTGCCTTGGACTTATTGGAAGTCTTTGACTTCCCACGGGATTTGGATCTACCCTTATTGTCAGACTTATTGTCATTTTTCTTCCCTCTTTCAGTGGATCTCCGACGAACAGCAAGGGCTTCTTTTTCCGAAATGGAAGCCTTTCTTCGCATCTCCTCTGATAGCAATGAAGACACCACATCATCCATTTTGAAGGTGACTAACGTGCTTCTGAGAGCCATCACAAGATGGTCCCATGAATCCGGTAAAGAACACAAAAGTGTGTAGCAATGATCCTCCTCCTCTAACTTGACACCAGTTGATGTCAACTGTGTAGCCAGCAGATTAAATGCATTTAAATGATCCGTTAAGGATCCACCTTCCTCCATTCGTAGAGAGTATAACTTATTCCTCAGGAACAACTTGTTCACTAGATATTTGGCCTGATACACGGCCACAAGTCTTTCCCACAAACTATTTGTAGTTTTCTCATCTAGAACATTCAAAAGAACTACATTGGTTAAACAGAGTCTTATGAGACCCTTAGCTTTACGGTCTTTGATATCCCAATTTTCTTGAGCTATAGTTGTTGGTCTTGTAGCACTTGAAGTCACTTCCCATAGGTCATGATCTTCCAACATGTCTTCCATCTTGAGTTTCCACAACTCAAAATTAGTGCCATTAAATTTCTCCACCTCCATTCTTCCATATGATGAACTTGCCATCTCAATCCGCAAATAAGATTCAGAATGCTCTGCAAAAAAAACTCCCACTCAAACTTGAGATCAGCTCAAAAAACCCTACCCAACAACTAGGATCAAAAGTTGATCAACTTCTGATACCACTTGTAAGGAAACTCAGGTGCGAAAACAGCTTCCTACACTAATCTCTATAGGAGAGTATTGTGCAAATTCTTATAAATCCTTACAATTTTAGATTCGTTAACTACTTTAACAAAGATATTGCAACCACATACCATGCATACAGAAAAATAGAGAATGACACAATGATATACCCTGGGGAAACCTTTCAGTAAAAACCCTAGCACTCCAAAACCTGCACAATGTATTGATCAAAACTATTACAACTTACAATACATTTGCAATGCAAGTTCTTTCAGAAGATTTCCAAAACCTTGAAGACAAATCACAGCAGCATAAAAATGTTCCAACCATACACTCGCATCACATCTCTTCGCAACCCTAAAAAAATCTTATATCATGCGCTTCACTTTTTAGGGCTACTCCCAAAGATAACCGTATTAGGGTTTTACCATTCTCCGAGAAAATAGGAACCCCAAACCCCACGATTGGGGAAGATTGTACAATACTCAAATTTATCAGTTGCCACATGTCTTCACCTATCATTGAATCTTCCTGACATAGCTCTTACGTGTCATAGGAATCCGTCATAACCGTTTTAGCCATGATCTCCTTACACACAATTCAAGATGTCGACACATCAACATTATTTGCAAGAAATACATTTTACAAAACAAATAATAAGAATAGGAATTATCCAAGGTTGAGACACCTTATTCCTAACAAATATGGCATTGGATGTCTCATTGTGTATTTTCCTTTGACCATATTTTCCATAGCTCTCGTGAAAGGAAAAAATGCAGCCACCCTTTAGGGGGTGACACAACTATGTGAGATCAAGGAATATCAAGTTGTCGGAAAAGGTTTTGATTACTAAGCTAAATTTATTAGGGATAAAGTGGGCTTGTTCATGTCTTAAATTATGTTAAACCCATGCAAATGAGGTCTTCTTCAAGACCAAAGGACGTACACTTGATGTTAGGGCTTTAGTGACTTGACATTTGTGTCTTCTATCTGGTGTGTGTGGTAACTAACACTAAAATAATCACCTACATTTGCAAACAAATTGATAATTCACGGATTCCAAAATTGAAACTCATTGGTAGGATACCTTACCTGGTCATAAAATCGTACTGACATCCATCTTGGATCGTACCTAGTTATAGGGTCATATAGATCCCAACAGAAAATCTCACATAGTATTCAGAGTCATATGATTGGATGCATAAAGTTGTATCTAGTTTTTGTCCAATTGATCTAGGATTGTATAGATTTTTAAGGCTCCCAACCTTGTCTTTTCTTGTATCAAGCTCATTAGAGAATCATATATGGTTTTTCAATTATATAGACCCTCACAGAAAATTGTATCTAGTCTTTAGGATCATACCTGGTTTATTTCTTGGATTGTATGAGAATAGTCATATCCCAGGCATAGGCCACTTCCATAAATTTTCATTCCAATCAAATTATAGTTTCAAATACCCGTTTTGGTCTTCTATCAAGTCAAATCATCACAATTTGCATAATTAGGCCTCAACACCTTGTTGTCATCATTCTTAAAACATTAGCCATTGATCATCATCATATAAAACTTCAGTCATTTGATTCTAGTTCGGTTTCTTGTTTTCGTGTTTAGGGAAGGATTCAACGTGGAAATGAATCAAGTTCGAAGTTTTGATAGTTGCTATTTAAGCAATCCATGTTGTTTATGTATCAGGTCTTTTTATGAAGAAGTTAACAACGCTATGAATTGGGTCTTGTTGGTCATTGGCGATCGCCATTATAGAGTTTATTTTGTTGATCAATCGATTTTTTTTTACAGTCCCAGTTGGAATGATGGTGGAACCAGTTTTAATGGAATTCTGGAATGAAGTTAAAATCCATAACCATTTTTTTTCAAGAACCGTTTCACATGCCAATCGTGGTTTTGAATCACATCTTTTTTGCAGAGTCATCTGCATTGGAGTGGCCGAATGATATTTGATATCATTGCCAAAGCGACAGTCTGAGACCAATGTATTTTGGAACTTGACATTTGTAATAGAAAGGGTGGTGGTGCTTGTAATATAGGCACACTTCGATTGTCATGTTCGAAGGAGACCGAGGGTGCCATGAGAAGAGTTATTGGTTTTTAGAACCGCCGAGTAGAATTAGTTAGCACTCCCCAAAGAAACCAATGAAGACCGTTATCTGGTGAGCTCGGTGTTGAAAGTGGGGAGAAGGTGATGAGTTTATATTGCAACCTGTGCATGTTTGTGTTGGATCTAGCCGTGAGGTGGTGGAATGTACTCTCATAAACGTGCATGTTAATATTGAGACCAGCCGCATGGAAAATGAGTTCAGCCTCAGCCGTATACATCCCACATAATATGAAATGAGTAGTGAAATGTCAGTTGGTAAGTGGATAGCAAAGTTGATATTTCTGACAATGTTAGTATTATTGGAATGTTGAAAGATCGCGAGCCTCTGAAAACAATGTTTGACAAGAACGAGTGTGCACTCTTGAGTGACCGAGTTGAGTAACATTACATCAGATTCTCATGATCTGGACCAGATCTCATCATTTTTAACATCAGATTCCAAAAACATTAAAAAACTTTACCCCAACTTGGCAAGGCCATAATTTTTGACTCGGTGCTCAAAATTGTAAACTGTTTTCAACGTTGGAAAGGTCTCCAAGAAATCTAACTTTAGTCTAAAAAATAATGTAGCTTTGACGACCCAATTTTTGAAGCTGATGAAAGTCTCAACTCCCAAAAATGAGTAGAAGACTTCCGAAAATGTAAATTACTAAAACCTAGAAAAATACCAAAAAAATATTAAAAATTTGTATTTTTTATTTTTCCTCAATATGAAAAACACACACTCATGGCCTCCTTGGCACATCAAATCCAATGTCTGAAGAGACAAACATCATCACAAGAGACTATACCTGCTCATCAAGAGACTCAAAGAAATCATAACATGGCTGAAAACAAATGGGCTAAATTTGTATGATCATAGCAATAATGATGAAGAGAATTTTATTACATCCCTATCAAAGAAGACCCCATCTTTCCAATCCTAGATCCAAGACTTGAAGGAAGAAAATGAAACAACATCCAAAGAGTACTCATTAAGATCAAGATGTCTTTTTCTCTTTGATCATGATCCAAACATGTATAAACTTGACAAAAAAATGTGTGTATATTTGTCTTCAGTCTTGCAAGCACAAACATTTTAATATCTCATTGGTTAGTGAAATCAAAATCGATTGAAAAAAATATAAAACCAATGGAAATCAAAATATTTATTCCTTGTCACAATGAGTGTGATATATCTATGTTAGTGCTCTTAGAATTGGAAATAGATCAGTGACAAGCTGTTATGAGATGGAAGATTCTATTAAAATGCATCTACCTAAATGCAATTGAGAAGAATTGAAGAACTAGAAGGATGAATTGATGCAACTAGAAGAATTAATGCAAGAATGAAGAATGATCTAGACTCAAATTTGTAACATGATGTATTGATAAGGATCTAGATAAAAAATGGCTTTATTAGAGTTGATTATATAAATGTGAGTTTGATTTGGAGGGATGAGATGCATCCTTGAGGGATGGTTGAGATTGCAAGTTGAGTGATCCTTGCACTTGAATTCCATTGGTGGGAATTAAGTCCTTTGTCTTTTTGTGAGTTGAGTGGATAATAGGACAATTAATTAAATCAAACTAATTGACTTTCTTATCCATGTAATTTTTTAGTGTGAACTTGATTAATAGCTTAGGAGAATTAATTAATTAGGACTTTGAATTAAATATCATTGATGTTTTGATGATTAATGAATTATGTAATTAAATTGACCTAACTTAATTACAAAATTATGCTTAGGATTATCTTTATTTGAGGATTTAGAGAAACTGATTCAAATTAGGCCTTTTTGTTAGACTAGGCTAACTTTAGGTGATTACATTTTTCCTTCTTTGAATCGATGTTTAGTCAGCGCGTTGATTCAAATAATATCATATATCTGATGTAGTGAATAGTTTGATATGGATTATGATGAAACTACCCCTCATTGATGTTGATTCTAAGATTTGAACTTTCTTCTAATTGAGTGAAAAATTTGATATGGAACCTAATGAAACTATTCACAACCTGATTGATGTTTGATCTAAGAGCTTGATTTGAGGCCTGATGAAATATTGAGACAAGGATAACCAATTTAATGTGAAGTGATGAAATTGATAACCTATATAATACTGATACTGATGATGTTGATTCTAACACAATCAATTTGATGTGGGGCGATGAAATTGATTACCGTTAGAAAGATTCTGAAATCATTGATGCTGCCAAGAATGAATAACCAGTTTTATGTGATGCTATGAAACTGATTATCTTCAAAAAGTTGATTGAGACAATCAAATTGATGAGTCCTAATGAAATCAAATATCCCCTTTTTTTTATGATGAGACTAACAATTTGATATAATGTGATGAAATTTATATGCCTCTATTTGATTTGATGATGAAAACACTGATGTTGACTAAGTAATTTGATATGGCGCAATGAAATCACTCATTCATTAAGATAGATCAAAGATCCCTGACTTGATATAGATTCTAATGATGTTGAGATGCCTCTAGTGATATGGTTTTTTTTATTTGATGATCTCTAATTTTATTGATGATGTTGCAAGATTTTATTTGATAACAAAAATTCGATACATCAAATTTGATGACAAGCTATTGGTGAAACTGATGCTAGGATGTGTTGGTTTTGATGCCCCCTCAGGAGTGAGATTGAAATGTGAGAGAAAAGATTTGGTTTACATGTTGGATGACAATTTTGATTGATTTGAGAATATGTAGAATTGGAATATATCTTAATTGAGCTTCTGATAATGATATTGCAAAGATAGTGATCAACATTGGTGATAAATACAAGGATATTAGATGTGATACCCAACCATGTTGAAGATAGATTTCCCTCTATGAGGTATTTTAGATCAAGTTGGATAAATGAAACTTAAAATGATTTCCCCTAGAATTATATGCAATCTTCCATTTGTTTCATTCTTTCAATCTTTTTGTTATGCTTTTTCTCATCATAGAGATTTTGTTAGCATTAAGTACACACATCGGTGGATTTTAAAGTTGATGATGAACCTGAGTACTTACTTATGTTAGTGTTAGTTGCAAGAAAGGAAAAAATGGTATTTCCTTCTATTCTAGTGCAATGATTATGTTGTCTGTAATGATCTGTACGTTCATAATCTTGGACTAATTTTTTTTTATGTACTTGCCATGACCCTTTAGCATTCATATCCTTGGGAATATTTTACTGATTTAGCACAATACTAAGAAATTTCCCGATGAAAACAAACAAGGAAAAGAGTTCCAACCTCACCTTGGAATACAAATATTTGGAGTCGAGGTATGTGCGGTGTAACACAATATGTGGAGGCTCTTATCAAAGACACCTGCAAATACTTGCCAAAGAAAAAGAAAATAAATAGCAGACAAAGAAATTTTCATATCACCTTCCTCATTCCTCTAGTCCATGGACATTATCAAGTCATTTAGAAAGACATGATTAACATAACTCGATCAATTTTGTGTCTAGTTTTTGTTTGATGTTTATTTGTGGATAGGTATTTGGCTATTTATGGGTGTTGTGAAACACCGTTGATTGGGAAATTTTAATTTAATTTTGTATTTTTTATCATTGGTTTCTTGATAAGTGTTGAGAAACACTATTGTTTGAGTGTATAGGTGTTGACAAAAACCATTGTGTGTTGATTGTTGTTGAGAAATACCATTATTTAATGGCATAATATCTCACATTTTACCTCTTTATGACTGACTTAGATGACCAAGATAACTACAATCAACAAGATGTTGATGACTTGACTGCAATGCTATAAATCTTCCCCTAGCTAGGTATGACTATTCTATGACTAAGACATAGAATAATTCCAAGATATGGTGGTAGGATTCTCAACCGACTTCTCTGTACAAGATCATGAAAGTGACTAAAAGTATATATAAATTGAAGCCCAAAGCATGAAAGATAGACAATTGATGCATTGATAGGTAGAGCATTGATTACAAGTAGCATTTGTTTACCAGGTTTTCACCACTTGGCAGGATTTTCTATTTTTTCTAATGAGGCACCTGCTTTCCAGGTTTTTGCTAGTTTTTGCCAAGGCACTTTTCTTGTTTTTTCAAAATAAAATGTACTTTTTTCTCTTTTTGATTTTTTACCTTTTTAATTTATTTTTCACTTCTTTTTTTATTCATCAAGACACCTCTTTGCTAGGTTTTCACTGGGATGGTCATTTTTTTCTAGAAATTTTTCTAATATTTTTATAGTATCAAGGTGTCTGTTTGCTAGGTTTTCACCAGGATACCCATTTTTTAGGATATTTTAGTATATTTTTTCTTTTCTTCAAGATCTTTTCTACTATTTTTGCATTTTCTCAGGATCATTTCTATTATTTTTGGATTGTTTCAAGATCAATTTCTTCTATACAAGCTTCTAACTTCAGGATGTTAGGTATAGAATTTTTTCAAATGGATTATGTTGATCGGATCCAAAAGTTAGTAGGAATAGAAACATAGGTCTGTGGAAGAGTTACTCTCTTAATATCTATGTTTTCTTAGGTGCAAAATGGATTCAAGATATGCGAGTTTAGGATATGATAGAAGACTCGTTAAGGAATAATTTCCCTTTTTTCTTGATTTCCACACTCTTGGTAACATCATTTGTTGTGTGTGACCTTGCGAGGTCTTATTTTATGCCAACCTATGGGATGTGGCATGTTCTACCTTTTGCGAAGATAAGTTATGGATTATGGAGTATGTTGGCCAACTGATGTTTTTAATTTTCTTTTCCAAGATCTCATGTGTGTCTTGACAAGAGTTTATGTAAATATTTTTTATTAGGAAAGTCCTAATTGGTTCCGACCTAATAAATCATTTGTATATTGTATAAAGGAGTAAAATAAGTGATGTTAAGAGCGTGTTTGGATATGAATATGTGGATGTGAGGACTGCTAATGTAGAGCAGGCAGTGTGATTATTGTACTTCATTGGAACTATTTTAGAAAAGGAGTTTTTGTTAGTCAGTTTATTATCTGTGATAGTATATTTATATACTTTCATTTGGACAATGGTTCTAGAAGGTGGGTTTAACCTTCACATTGGGAAATTTTCTCTAAGCGAAGAAAGGCTCATCCTATCAACTCCTAACAGGGTTGCGGAGTCAAAGAAAGGAGTCTATCCATTAATGGGGACTTTGTATTGGTAGTATTTATCTGCTCGTAACAGGGAAAGATCTTGTAATTGAGATACTTTATTACTAGTGCATTATTTGTGGGTTTCATCCCCACTAGGGTTTTTCCATTAATAGTTTTCCTCAAAAACAATTTTTGGTGTTATGATATGTGTTACTTTTGAAGATTCAGATTTGCATTTATTGTTTTGAGATGAAAAGATAAAGTTTTATATTAAGGACATATAACTGATTCACCCTCCACCTCTCAATTGTATCCAATAATTGGTATCAGAGCTATTGGTCCTTAGAGAGAAAGCTTGATCTCTTGAGATGATCTGAAGATGGCTTATTATAGGAAGGATAGTCCTAAATTTAATGGTGAAAACTTTGATAGCTAGAAGAACAAGATGAGGACACATTTGTTCTTCCTAGGAGTTGATTATTGGATGATTACAAAGAACAAAAAAATATTATTACAAAAAGTGATTTTCCTAATTCTACTAATGATAAAATGAAGATTATTTTTTGTAATATGCTTGCAAGGGAAGCTTTGATAAGCACACTATCTAAAGTAGAATTTATAGAAGTTAAGGACCTTGATTCAACTCATAAAATTTGGGGAAGACTGGAAGCACTTTATGAAGGAGACAAGTACACCAAGCAGACAGAGTTACAAACAGGAAGACAAAGATGGAAAATCTAAAAATGCGAGAAGATGAAAATGTCAGAGCTTATGTCTAGAGGGTTTCAGAAGTTGTTACAGGGATCAAAAATTTAGGAGACACTTATACTGAAGAAGAGGTCATCACAAATATTATGAGGTCTTTTACACCTGTTTACAAGACCAAAGTGCAGGCGATTGAGGAGATCATTCCATTGACTCAAGGATTCAATAGAGAGATGTTGATAGCTAAGTTAACTACCTTTGAGGTGGAAGAATTACAGGATTCAGTACCTAACATGGAAACTGCATTCAAGGGAACTTTTCATAATGAAAAAAAGACCTCACCAAGCCATGCAAGCACTAGTAGGGTTGTTTCTTTGATCTCAAGAAAGGAGAAAAGAGGTAAGGGTAAATTTGAAGGAAAATTACCTTTAAATTTTTTTCTTGCAATAAAGTTGGTCACTTTGCATCTAGATGTCCTACAAGCATCTTTAAATACAAACCTAAGTTCACTAGGCTAGATTTCTATGATGGGGAATCCTATTATTCTAGTGAAGGTATTTTCTAGTGATGATTCAATAATAGATGAGATTGGGTTTGTAGTAATAAAGGATAATGAACCTATTCATGAAGAAAAAGCCTTAGTATCACATGTTGAAAATAAACCTTAATGGATCATTGATAGTGGATGCTCACATCACATGACTGGTGATAAAGATAGGTTTATTCAGCTAAAGATGCATGATGGTGGAGTTGTCAGATTTGGTGATAATACTACCAAATTGATTGTTGGAGTAGGCTCTATTTCTCTGGATGGAAAAACTAACACTAATAATGTGCTGCTTATTGATAGACTTAAGCGTAACCTGTTGAGTGTTTGATAGCTTATGGATAAAGGTTATTAGTTATAATTAAGTAATGGATCATGCACTATCAAAGGAAAAAATGGAAACTTGATTGCACTAGGAACAAGACAAGAGGTAATGTATTTTAATTGAATACCGCTAATGCAAAAAAAATTGTTTCTCATATTGATGAAAGTTGGCTATGGCATATAAGATTTTGTTACGTGAATTTTGATAACATTGTGAAGGAAAGTAACATCAACACAATTAGGGACTTACCAAAACTTGTGAAGCCCTCTAACACCATGTGCAGAGAATGTATAATAGGAAAGAAAAAAAGGGGAGTTTCCAGAGCAAGTCATACACTACCAAAGCGAAGATAGATCTGGTGCATATAGATCTTTGTGGTCCTACAAGGACTGTATCCTCTTATGGTGAAAGACATTTCATACTATTTGTTGATTATCATTATGGAATGATGTGGGTTTCTTTTCTTAAAGAAAAATCAGAGGCATTTGACAAGTTCAAGATCTTCAAGGAAAAATTAGAAATTGAATCAAGTCTGAAGATAAGATGTTCGAGGTTAGTGTCATGCCCAAAAGTTGGGCAAAAATACACCAACAATTTTTTTATTAAGACACTAAAGTTGTCTAAGCTAACTAACAAGTTGCAGTCTCTAGTTACATGATGGGGACCTCGTACGGGTCCAAGGGGCATCATGACCAACATTGACTTGGTCAACCTTCCTCTAGGATTTAAAGTCATTGGTTGATCTATTGACAGGAACACTAAAGAGGACAAGAAGTTTGACTAAAAATTACCCTCTAATGTTTAAACACATAATTTTATTTCTAATAGAATTACTAATAAATTCACCTTTTGTTGAGTTCCTAATTGAATATGAATTGATCTAGGGTTTAATAATAGTCTAACTATTAATTACATAATTATCATATTTTAAATGTTCTCTAATAAAGTTTTGTAATATATTAATCTTTATTAAAACATTAATTGGGCTATAATAATGTTCACGTGATAATAAATCTAATTATTAAATTTGACCTTATCGAATATATTTAATAAACTTTTAAGTATTAAAGTCAATTACATAAATAACAAACTTGCTTTAATAAATTTATTTGACTATATTAATTAATTTATTAAATCCAAGTGTTTAAATAAACTTTCTTAATAATAAAGTATTAAATAAAATTTAAATCCAACCTTAATGAACTTGTTGGATTAAAAATTCCATAAAGCAACCCATTCAAAAAGCCACATGTAAATAAATATCTAATTTTGAAAAATAGTAGTTTATTTAGGAAATCTAATTTCCTTTAAGGTCAAATAAGGAAACTAAGTGCAATTTATGGGGAAATCAAATTTCCCTCCTAAAGTCAAATTTGGAAACTAAATGAGGTTTAATAATTTTTGAGTTCCATTGAAAATAAAATTTATAAATTTCAAATTTTCACTTTGTAAATTTTACTAATTTACTTCTCGCCTACCTTATATCTTTCGTCTCCATTCTTATTTTCTCTTGTTTGCAGGTTGAAGCTTTTTCAACAATGGAGGGAGATCATTTTATTTTATATATATATATATATGTATATATATATATATATATATATGTATATATATATATATATATATATATA